>ML685781.1:16459151-16677534 GCA_007922175.1 Pelusios castaneus
AATGTGTCTGGTGTTTTTGGTCACCTCTGTTCAATGAGAAGAGGTGAAAGGAATCTGAGTGAGACCCATGGATTCCTGGGGGGTTTTCAAAGCCACTGTAGGGATAAGTTGCTGGGGTCTTATTAAAACCAATGGTCACGAACAATAAGGTCAGATTTTTAATAGTGAGGCTAATTAGCCATTGGAGCAACTGCCCCTGGGGTATGGTGGGTTTTCCGCTACTGGCTATTTTAGATCTGGATTGGAAGATTTTCCTAAGAAATCTGCTCTAGTTGAATGATACCTCTTGGACTCGCAGCAGGAATCAGCTGAGAGAGAGCCATGGTCTGCGTTATGTTCTGGAATTGACTTCCGAGGGAAGCAGTGTGGACAGAAAACCTAGCTGGCTTCAAAACTGAGCTGCATAAATTCACGGAGGGGATGGTGTGATGGGACGGCCTCATTTGGCAATTCGTTGATCTTTGACTATGTGTGGTAGATATGCCAATGGCTTGTGCTGGGATGTTAGATGGGGGCGGTGATTCTGAGTTACTACAGAGCATTCTTTTTGGGGTGTCAGGCTGCTGAGTCTTGCCTACCTGCTCAGAGATTAGCTGATTGCCATATTTGGGGTCAGGAGGGATTTTCCCCCAAGGCAGATTGGCAGGGGTCCTGGGGTTTTGTGCCTTCCCCTGTAACATGGGACATAGGGGGTTTCTCTGTACGTTGAAGTCTTTAAACCATGATTTGGGGACTTCAGTGACTCAGTCATAGGTTAGGGGTCTATTGCAGGAGTGGGTGGGAGGTTCTGTGGCCTGCATTGTCCAGAGGTCAGAGTAGATGATCACATGGTCTCTTCTGGCTTTAAAAATCTCTGAAAATCTCAGCCTAAATTGTCAGCATTTCAATGCACAAGATGCTCTTCCATTTAAATAGCAACCCTAATAGGCATATTCAGGTGACAATGATCCAGGTGCTGGGTTTTGGTTGGTTGGATCCCATTTCTTCAGGATAAATGAAGATATTACTTTGTGATCTAATTTGCATAAATTATCCAACATCTAAGCTCGTTGCTCACCTGTGTGTGATCACTAATGACACTGTGACTATATTAACCATTTAACCATTTCTCTTCTCTAGACTGAAGTTGCTGAAGATCCAGAGAAGGTTTCAACTGTCCACCTGCAGCTTGGTCTGCCTCTGGTGTTTATTCTCAGTCAGAAGGAGACCTATGAAGTTGACAAGAGAACAGCTGAGTTTGTTGCCTGGCAGCTGCTGGGGAAAGCAGGCGTTGCCCTCTTATCAAGGTATTTACGCTCAGTAATATTACGGTCTATAGCAATCCTTCTTTTGAAGGCAGCTTATAACTTTGTGACTTAAAAGGCCTAAACAAACAAGGAGTCCTGTGGCCCTATTAAAGACTAACAAAGTTATTTTTCACATGAGCTTTCATGGGCGAAGTCCCACGAAAGCTCAGGCGATAAATAAATTTGTTAGTCTTTAATAGTGCCACAGGATTCCTTGTTTGTTTTGCTGAACTATAGAACTAGACTCACCCGGCCTCCCCTTTGGAACTTAAAAGGGCTACATGTTCTGCTGCGTTACACCAGTATCAGTTTGAAATAACTTCAACGAAGTCAGTGGAATTGCACTGGATATATACAAGAGTAAATGAGAACAGAGTAGGGCCTGTGACAGGTTGTCAAGTTATTGGTCCATGCGTGAAGAGCTGTTTTGCTGACTCACCTGGCAGTCAGACCAGGCTGGTCTCATTAGCTTCCGCCCAGAATATAAAAGGATATATGCCTCTCTTTGAGCCAGCGAGGCTGCCTATTAATCCAGGGAAATGGCCAATTTGGGAGGAAGCTCGGACAAAGGCTGTGTTTTGTTCTTAAATTGAGTAAAGGAAAACCCAGGAAGGGACAGGAGTTGTGGAGGGTAACCCAGTGGGCGTGTGCTGGACTGGGCTGAGCTCTCTGCTCCTGTGTGATGGAACGCCTAGTAGGATCTGTTTGCTGCTTGTGATATTGTTATCAGTGAGCTGGGTGCCCCCGCGTGACGGTGCTGCTTGGCAGACCCTGTGCATTAGCAGCCTGGTAACTCGGACAAGGCATCTCGGGGCAACGTGCTTGCACTGTGCGAGGAGGGGAAGAGCGTGACGGCCACCCGCTTTGCAAAAGGCCTGACTGCTGGCCTCCGTGCAGCTGCTTGAGCAGAGCCTTTCCTTGTGGGTTTGGCTTTGCTCATCCGTCAGGCTGCCCTCTGACTACTGGAACTACCACCAGGACCCACGGCGGCCTCTGCAATCTCAACAGCCTCTAGCCTCGCTCTGCCGCCCCGGAGCCAGAGGTGAGACTCCCTCTGCCTTTAGTGGGAGCAGCGTCACGCTTGTGACACCCGCATCATTCAGAACGGCACTGCTGGAATTCAAATGCTTCTCTGCTTATTGCAAAAGAAATATACAAGACGCGTTGGCGTGGTTCCAGGGCATGGCTGAGCAGCTCAGTGCAGCTGAGGAGGGGGTGGGCAACGGTAGAGATGCACCAGTGTCCACAAGTTAGGCAGCACCCATGGCTGTCTCCACGACACCTTTTAATGTCGGATTTATGTTTTGAAAGGGACGCCGTAGATTCCAGCATTCTTCTCCGGTCTAACGTCGCTCTCAAGACGGCAGAAGAGGTTAGTTGTGTTTATTCACCACTCCATTGGTTCACGTTTCATCCGATTGTCTGAATGCGGTGTGCTTCGTGGGAGAAGCTCAAGGTTTTTTTTCTATAGTTGTTCCTCGCTGTTATTTAACAGTCCCCTGGGACTGTAAAATTGACATTTCTTCCCCGATCAAAGAATGTGTATTTATAACAGCCCGGGATTGAGAGTGGAGAGCTCGTTACGGAGCTGAGTTTCTGGCCAGATCTATGCTATAAACTACATTGGTGTAAGCACATTGCTCAGGGTTATTCCGTCGTACGGTTAGAGACGCAAAATAATTCCATCGGACGGTTGGAGGCGCGCGGGTGTCCCGTCGGACGGTTGGAGGCGCGCGGGTGTCCCGTCGGACGGTTGGAGGCGCTGTAACAATAGGAGGGCTTCTCTCGCTGACAGCTGTCACCTCTCAGGGCGGTGGAGAAACGGCACCAATGGTGGAGGCTCCTGGCAGCGTCAGAGCGTGTCCACTGAAGTGTTGCGGTGCTGGAGATGTTAACCTGCTGCGTCAAGCGAAAACAAGCATTGTAGGAGGCTGGAACAGGGAGGCTCACCCCGCTGGGCTGGGGCTGGCCAGCTTGGATTGCAGACTGAGTGGCAGCTGGCGAGATCAGAGAGCTGGTGGCCCTATAAAGGACAGGAGGAGGATGCAGTGAAGGGCATCCGGGGGGACGTGTAGATTTAGGAGAACGTGAAGCGCTCGTGCAGTGAAGACTGTGGGACAGAGGGAGGGGGAGGTTCGTGGGGTGAAGTTTTGATGGAATTTGGGCCTAGATGTTCAGGGTGAGAGGGCTGAGTGTCAGCTGGGAGGATGGGGTGCAGGGGTGTCACTGCCCCAAAAATAGGTTCGTGACCTGGGCCCAGGGGGGCCTGATCCGTCTGAGGGGGGGCCCCGATCTGTCCGCTGGGTCCCCAGTCGGGGCTGGATTGGGCGCCTGCTGCCGCTGGCTTGTGGCCCAGCCCCAGCCCTGGTGGGGGCTGCATCGGGCCGGCAGCAGCCAGGCCCCAGATCCCGGCGGGGGGACCAGGCCCCGGATCCCCGCACAGACTGGTGCTGGGACTCAGGGCATGTGCCCCATGTACCCAGCGCCAGCAACACCACTGGGGTGTAGGAGGAGCCAGGGACAGAAGGAGAACTCGGGCTGTGAGAGGAAGCCCCAGTGCGAAGCATGGCGGGCCGTGTGGGGATGGCCTTCCTTTTGGCACCCGGCGGATTGCTAAGCACTGCTTTTGTTATTAAAGCAGCCGCAGGTGGGGGGTCATCGTTTCTCTGCAGGGGGCTGAAAAGGACTGGGTGCCTGCAGGGTGAACCCCAGCCATGAGGGGCTGATCAGTAAACAGGCCCCCCCCTCAGTCCAGAGTCCCCTGAAATGCTGTGTTCGAGAGAGATGGATTCAGACTGGCCCACGTGCAGGGCAGGGCTGAGATAGGAATGGGGCAGAGGAATGGGGAGACTGAAAGAGCTGCCCTTGGTTGGCTGGGAGAATGTGGGGTGAGGAGGACGGGTCTCATTGCTCTGTGGAAATACCTCTGGGGGCGAACACCGGGGCGGGAGAAGAGCAAGTTAAGCTGAAGGACAATGCTGAGACAGAGAAAAATGAGGATAAGCCGGCACTGAGTAAACGCAGGCTGGAAATGAGAAAAGGGCTTCTGACCATCAGAGGGGTGAGGGTCTGGAACAGCCTCGCCATAGGAGGAGTGGGGGCAAGAAACCAAACTGGTTTTAAGATGGAGCTTGATACATTTATGAATGGGACGTTAGGCTGGGCTTGCCCACAATAACTGGGCGTGGAGTCGATAACTCAGGCAGTCCTTTCCAGTCTTAAATGTGTGTGTGTTTTGGGGGATGAAATTCAGCCCCTCGCAGAAAACCAGCGCGAAGCCTATGAACCACTTAAGAATCCTGACGCCTCCAAGGATTTGGACTGTACAGAGACCTTTTGACAACTTACCTCCAAGCAGGCTTCCAAGGAAACTCCCGTGGTGGGTGGTGTGAGAGGTGAAGTACGGCCCTGGCTCTGAAACTGGCGAAGAGGAGGAGTAAACAGTCAATTTTCACCATGACCAAGGGTTCTCTGTTAGGACGGGCGTTCTTTTGTATGTTGCTTAATGATCTGGAAAAAAGGGATGAACTCAAAATTATTTAAGTTGGTCAAGACTAGAGAAGACGTTGAGGAACTTTAGAGGGACCCGCTCACGCTGGGGAACAGGCAGTTCGGTTGCTGGATGCGGTTCAGTGTTGACAAATGCCAGATGATGCCCGTTGGAATGAATAAACTTCTCAAACGTGTGTGTGTGTGTGTGTGTGTGTGTGTGTGTGTGCGCGCGCGCGCAAAGCCTGTAGGATTGGACCTCAACCTAGCTTCATTCTAGGGTTTTCCACTTGTCAGGTGAGGGAGACGTGTGCGCCGTGATTTGCGCAACTTACTATGTAATGAATTTCCTTTTAAATCCATTGATTTTACATCAGACAAGCTTTCGCTGGCACCGGTAGGTCGCTTCCATGCAGAAGGTGAAAACAGCCATGCAGGTTTATGGACTGATAGCCACAGAAACCAGGGAAAGAAAAGGAAACGCGAACACGCTGTTGGCTCCTCTGGGTTCATGTAATCACAATCCAGTTACACCCAGAATGTCTTTCTTCGTCACGGCCCTGGTTTCCTCAGGAAGATAAATTGTGAGAGGTTCCCAGACGGAGATGAAGTGGTCAGGTTTGATGGACAGAGCACAGAGGAATTGGGGGGAGGGGCGGGAAAAGGGACACATTGCAGGATCAGTTGGGTTTGATCAGTTTGATCAGCAGGATCAAAGGGACACATTGCAGCAAAAGGGACACATCTGGCCAGGATCAGTTGACTTGGACAACAGGGCTATAAAATTGCAGCGCAGGCGTTCGGGCTGGAGCCTGGCTCTGGGACCCTGCGAGGGAAGGAGACATATCCTTCATAGGTCCTTTGCCTCAGTCTCCCAGCTGTATGACGGGCAGGATGGTTCCCTATCTCTCAGGGCTGATGTGAGGATAAAATGATCGTCACCTGCTCAGGTGCTCTGGAGATCCAGGCCGGATAAGTCCCTAATTAGACAGCCGGGAAGTAGCAGGAGACCGTGTGAAATGCAGGCCAGTGAAGAGACGTTTTTCTGAAAACCAGTAGCGGTGCGGAGTGAAATTCTGTTGGGTAAAAGTAAAGTTCATCGGTGGGAGCGCATCTTAAAAGCTGGCGGCAGCTCCTTGCTCAGAAAGGGCCTGATCCTGAAGTCGGACCTTTCACCTGGGGGGGCACCCTGCTGGAACGGAGGGGGCCAGTGGTGTACTGTGGGTCACCGGCACCTGGGGGTCAAGCCTGCATTTGTGCCCCTTCCTCCCCCTACACAGGGCAGGAGGGGCCCGGGCGCTTCCCCCCAGCTGTCCTGGGGAGTTGGGGGGTTGTACCAGTGTGGGGAGGGATGTGAGGCCTGGAGGGGCAGAAATACAGGCTTGGCTCTGCTGCATTTACCCGCTCTGTGGCACCTGTCTCCTGCTCCAGCCCCCAGCCTGGCAGCCCAGTGCCAACTCGGAGGGGGCGGCTGCACCATTCAGTCTGGGGGGGAGGCACTGGGCCACCCCTTCACAATGCACAGGAGGTGGGGGGCACTGGAGGAGACTCCGAGCTGTCCCTTAGTCAGTGGAAGGGCTCGTGGTGAGGACCCAAGGAGGACACTGTGGACATCAGCGAGCAGCGGCTGTAAGTCGACCTGTCTTCTGGCTCCAGGAACGCATGGCAGAGCTGCCAGACGTGTGAGCGTGGAGCCAATAGCGGCAGCCGTCTAGACCTGTCCAGAACCAAACAGGAATGTCCAGACGGTGCTGCTGAATTTGAGACAGAGCTCCCCGTTGGCTCCATTTTATATTGTAGCGAATCCAGCCGTCGTGGTGCACAGGTGCAAATAAAAGCCCCCTGTTCCAGCTGCTGTTTTGCTTTTCCCCAGGGGGTGCAGATCAAGTACCTGGTTTTGGAAGACACTGATGAGATAATTGCCGTATTGGAAGACAAGATAAAGGGCGAACAGATCCATGAAGAGGAGGATGAGGAAGAGGAGGATGAAAAAGACCATAATGAGCAGGGTAACAGTGGTTTGGAACTCTCCTTTCCACACCTAGTCGTGTGCTAGTTAATAAGAGTTCATCAAGCAAATTGTGCCTCCTTGCTAAAGATATTCTGAAACATACACAAGTGTTACAGTCACGCTGGCCCGTGTGATCCAAAATGGCAGGTGGTTCCAGCGCTTCCATTTTTTAAAAAATGTGACACCTGGTTTTCAGGGGGCGGGGGCTTGGCACTGTCAGAGGTATTTCGGGTTAGGCTACGATCTGTAGCCACTTTTGAAAATAGAGGCTGCCCTTTCTTGACAACCCATTGGTGCCCTGGCCAGATTCCACTTGTCTTAGCCAGAGAGCCACTCTTGAGGGAATTCTGTGCCCCCAAATTACAAATTCTGCACCAAAAAGCTCTGCAAATACTATTTGTCAATAAATAAATGTGGGGGCACAGGCCACTAGCTACACCATGGTGGGAGATCACCCTGCAGCTCCACCCCACTCCAGGACAAGGACCTCTGGGGCCGGCTTTTGTGCTGCATCAGGTTCAGGTGCAGCCTCGTCACTGAGCTGATGTTGACACAAAGTGCCCAGGTATGGGGTAGGGAGGCTCAGGCCGGCCGGATCCAAGCGTGGAAGGGCTTAGTGTGCGGTGAGGGGAGAGAGGGTTTTGTGTGGGGCAATCTGAGCTCTGGCGGCTCAATGGGGGGTCCGAGCAGGGCCGTTCTTAGGGGGGGCGAACGGGGCGATCGCCCCGGGCCCCGCGGTAACGTGGGGCCCACGCCACGGCCCCCCCATGGCCGCGCTTCCCCCTGCTCCCTTCGGCAGCAGGGTGGGCCAGGAGCATGTCCCCTGGCTGGTCCTGAGGCCGGCTCTGCTCCCTGCCCCCAGGGTGGAGCAGGCAGGCCCAGGGGTGAGGCCGGTGCTTGGGTCCTGGCTTCTGGGCCAGCCGTGGCCACCTGTGGTCCTGGCTGTGGCTGGGGCGGCAGCAGCTTTGGCTGGGGATGGCTCCCCTCCACCCGGGGCCACGGCCGCGACCTCGACTCCCCACCTCCCCGGGCCATGGCTCTCCGGGGTTGTGGCCGCAGCTCCCCACTGCCTGGGGCCATGCCTCAGCCTTGACTCCCCGGGGCCGCGGCAGCGGTTCCGTGGCTTCCGGGGCTGGCTCCCTGGGGGGAACGGGGTCCCTGGGTGGCCGAGCAGGCCGACCCTTGGACTCCCCACCAGCATGTGGGGTTGGGGGCCCGCCTAGGCTGATTGGCCCTGGGCCCTGCTCCCACCTAGGGACGGCCCTGGGTCCAGGTGTGGGGAATCTGGATGCACAGGGGCTCACTGTTGCATTTCCAGGTGCAGAGACAATGGGACTTTGCAGGGAGGTCCAGGTGAAGGTGGTTGGGGCTCAATAGGGGGACTCTGGGTGCAGGGGTGGGGGTCTGGATCTGGAGCAGGCTGAGACTCAGCAGGGTGGGGGTTTGGGTACAGTGGACTTGGTGGGGGTTTCTGTGTGCAGGGGATTGAGGTGTGGTGGGGAGCTCTGGGTATGGTAGGGTCTGAATACACGGCAGGGGTCTAACCCAGAAGGCATCAGTTGGGGTGTCCTCTGCCCCACCCATCGCAAAGCGAATTACCTCTCCACTGGTTGCTCTGGGCTCTGGAAGTGATGCGCCCACGGTACTGGGGAGGGGTGTGCGACCGCTCTTGTAGCTTCTCTGTCAGAAAGTCACTTTTCTGCGAGGAAGCAAAGAAATCTGCACAGGACGTGCATTCTGCGCGTGCACAGTGATGCAGAATTCCCCCAGGAGGAAGAACGCACATGCCTGTGTAGTTCTTCCTTAAAAACACATTCCTTTTCAGATAAAAATTGCTCACATTTTCCAATAATTTTACATAAGATCTAAGTGAAATGAATGGTCAAAATGAAGAAAGAAGCGGCTGGGTCCGAATATGACGAAAACAAAAACACAAAGTGGATTCTTAGATAAAAGTGTTCTTTGCTTCAAGAATCACCTCCTCAGCTGTCCTAATTCTGCATCACTTCATTCATTTCGGTGAAGCAGCTCAGAATACCTAGCAGATTAGTGTTAAATACCAGAAGCAAGCGAGTCTTAACTGCAGCTTATTACATTGATTTGAACTCTCATTCATTCCCCATCTGTCATATCCACCTGTTGTCTCTCGTCTTACAGTTAGATGGTTAACTCTTTGGGGCACAGACTATCTTTGCTGTATTTATGTACAGTACCTAGCACAATGAAGCTCTGACCTTGACTGGCACCTCCAGCTCCTACTGGAACACACATAATACAACAAAATAAATTGCTTTGTTTTTCCCCAGCGCTTGCCTTCGGTCTGTTCCAAACCTTGCAAACATTGAGTTCCTGCAGCATCTGTGTGTTCACGTTTATGTATATGTTGGTTTGTTTGTAGACATTCAAGACGACCAGGTGATGGAAGCTGTTCACAGAGACAGGAAGCGAGAACTCCCTTTGGATCTCATACGGACCCTGACAGAAGAAACTTTCAATGCTGCTGTAACAGAGACCACCCACACAGGGGTGCTGTTCTACGCCAGCTGTGAGTATAAGACGTATCCATACACATTTCCTATTTCATTTAGCATGTTTTTATTGCACCCGTATTTATTCAGTTATTTTTATTTGCTGAAAAGATGCCTGCTCAAGGCTCCGGGTATTCTCACACACCATGAACAGTACAACTAAATTGATTGATCTAGTAGATTAATGCTGAACAAAGACAAGCTTGTTATTTTTGAAGGTCTCCATGTAAAGTGCCAAGGTATTTCTTTTGTATGAATTCAGTATAATTCAACCTTCCGCAAAGGGATCCTAGTGCCAAAACAACTTGCTACATTAAATTGGAAAGTTGCCATCACTTTCTGTAGTCTTCTTCCTGTCCTGCAGCATCAAGAAAGTAGCAGTCTTTTATTTTCTTGAAGTGAGAGCCAAGCCTGAGACACTACATCTAGAGCGTGAGCCATCCTGTTGACAGTGAGCGACGCCTCCGCCGACGGACATGCTGTGTGTGATGTACCTCTCTTGACAGTGTCTCTTGCCCATTGCAGGGGAAGCAGTGTGTCTGGTGATGTTGCAGTTGTATGCGGAGGTTGCTGTGGATCTAAAAGGTATAGTGCCAGAGTTTCATGGCCTTCTCACAAAGCAGATGGCGTTCATATGCTCTATCCTCTCCTCCTTTTACAGGCGGGAAAGTTTAATTGGTGGGTGAAATCCTGGCCAAAGTCTCATTGACCACAGAGGGACAGGATTTCATCCAGTCTGTGGACCCCCATACCCCATACGTACACCCGAGGGCCGCTCTAACTTTTGCAGGGTTTTCTACACTGCATTAAAAGACAGCTGCGCCTGGCTCAGGTCAGCTGACTCAGGTGTGCCGGGCTTGAGCTGTGTGGCTTTAAAATTGCTGTGGAGACTTTTGGGCTCAATCCGGAGCCCTGGGGTCTGAGACCCTGTGAGGAGGGCTGGTCTCTGGGTCTGGGCTGTACACTGAGCCTGAATGGCTACACTGCAATTTTAGAGCCCCAGTAGACTGATTCAGCTGGCCTGGGCTCTGAGACTTGGTGTCATGGGTTTTTATCGCTGCGTAGACCTGCCGGTATGGGCCATTACATTGCGAGACTCAATGGAGCACCATATTATCCAGCCCAGCTCCCAGAATTCCCTCTCCTGTTCCTCACACCTCTCCTGGGAAAGCCGTGCCAGGACCAGGTGCGGACGGAGGGATGCAAAAAGTCCTTTTGTACCACTCTGATGTATTAAAGGGACCTTCACAGGACGGAGGATCTGGCCCACAGAGTCAAATTCTGTTTTCCGTTACGCTGGTGTAAATCTGTTACTCCACTGGGGTTACTCTGGATTGACCCCACCGTAAATGAGATTGGAAAATGAGTTGCAAATGGGTGCGGATGCGGACAAGTCCAAACTGAAATGTAAATAGCAGCAGGTGTCGAAGAGCAAAGAACTCTGGGTATTAATCTTATTTACTGTTTGCATTCTAGAGGCTCCAGTGAGCCCCAGCCTGGAATCATGGCCTCGTGTGCTAGGGGCTGTACAAACATAACAAAAGGCTAGATCCTGTGCCAAGGAGCTCGGGGTTCATGTGTGTAATTCAGGGCTTGACGAACCCTGGGTTGCAGGATGCCATGGTGACCAGGGTTTGTAGCCTGGCGCCTAGCTCTGCTATGGAAATGCAACAGAGCAGCGCCCTGGATGACCAAAAATAAAACTGCTGGCGCCTAGCTGGGAGCCTTTGTTGAGCCCAGGTGTAGTTTGCTGGTAGTGCAAGGGGAAAAACGAGAGCCATCCACTTACTCCACTGCCTGGGGAAAGTCGTCCTCTGGCATTATCGGCCTGTAGCTACAATAAAGGAGCAGTTGCAGCCAACAGGTAAAAGAACTGGTAGACACAGACGGGCAACAGACCTGCCACAGCAGGATGCTCCTGTTATGGTACACAGGGTTGTGAGGCATCTCGCCACTCCCTGCTTTCAGTGTGAAGCCGTCTTGTCTGCTCCTGCTGGGACCAGCTCCAGCACAGACTTCCAGGCCTCCGCAGGCCTCGCTCTGTCCAAGTAGCAATAGGCACACATCCACACCCGATTCCTCAGTGTGCTTCCAGCAATGTCCAGCCCCTTGCATATAGAACTACCAGGTCTGCTGTTCTCAAAGGAACCGTGTACACCAGTTAGTAAGATTCACCTCTTAGGGCACTTTATCCTAACTCCACCCCACTGAGATATTTCTAGTGAAAACAAGAATAGGTTTCTTGCGATAGATGAGAAATTCAAAGAATAATGAGCACAAGTGTTGGAAACCACTGGTTATATATAAAGCAAAATCGTAACACGCTTTCTAGAGAATAAACTAACAAATTCCTCTCTTGTCTAAAGACATTTCTCTCTCCCAAAGTTCTCTCCAGTGTTTTCAACCATTTTTAAGTTCACTTCCAGATAGGGTTCTCTCCCCCACTACTTTTCTCTTGCTTTTAGATTTTGTTTTCTGTCTGCTGTCAACATAGGCCTTCATTTGCTTTCAATTCAGACTGATGATAAGTGACCCATTCAAGGGGGTCATGCTCACTTGACACATGATCAACAGATGATACTGGCTTTCAGGACATATTTTTAGTGTATATACACATAACTCCTTACATAATATCTACGTAAATTTTACTGTGATATTAATGATCAGCGTGACTCCAGCTTTCAGTTCAAACCTCATGCAATCATAGAATCATAGGGTTGGAAGGGACCTCACGAGGTCATCTAGTCCAACCCCCTGCTAAAAAGCAGGACCACTCCCCCTAAATCACCCCAGCCAGGGTTTTGTCTAACCGAGCCTTAAAAATCTCCAAAGATGGAGATTCCCCCACCTCCCTAGATAGCCCATTCCAATGCTTCACCACCCTCCTAGTGAGAAAGTTTTTCCTAATATCCAACCTCGACCTCCCCAGCTGTAATTTGAAACCATTGCTCCTTGTTCTGTCCTCTGTTACCCTCGGGAACAGCCTAGCTCCCTCCTCTTTGGAGCAACCCTTCAAGTAGTTGAAGGTTGCTATCAAATCTCCCCTCAGTCTTCTCTTCTGTAGACTAAATAAGCCTAGTTCCTTCAGTGTCTCCTCATAAGTCATGTTCCCCAGCCCCCTAATCATTTTTGTTGCCCTCCGCTGGACTCTTTCTAATTTGTCCACATCCTTTCTGTAGTGGGGAGCCCAAAACTGGACACAGTATTCCAGATGCGGCCTGACCAGTGCCAAATAGAGGGGAATTATCACATCCCTCGATCTGCTGGCGATACTCCTACTGATGCAGCCTAATATGCCATTGGCCTTTTTGGCAACAAGGGCACACTGTTGGCTCATATTCATCTTCCCGTCCACCATAACCCCCAGGTCCTTTTCTACAGCACTGCTACTTAGCTGATCGGTCCCCAGCCTGTAGCAGTGCATGGGATTTTTCCGTCCTAAGTGCAGGACTTTGCACTTGTCTTTGTTGAACCTCATGAGGTTTCTTTCGGCCCAATGCTCCAATTTGTCCAAGTCTCCCTGGATCCTGTCCCTGCCCTCCAGAGTATCTACCATTCCCCCCAACTTGGTGTCATCCGCGAACTTACTAAGCACGCAGTCTATTCCATCATCAAGATCATTAATGAAGATGTTGAATAGAACCGGCCCCAGGACCGACCCCTGGGGCACTCCACTCGTTACCGGTTGCCAACCAGACATCGAGCCATTGATTCCTACCCGCTGAGCCCGTTGATCTAACCAGTTTTCGATCCACCTTACGGTCCACTCGTCCAACCCATACTTCTTTAGCTTGCCGACGAGAATGCTGTGGGAAACCGTATCAAAAGCCTTGCTAAAGTCAAGGTATATCACGTCAACGGCTCTTCCTGCATCCACAAATCCAGTCATCTCATCATAGAAGGCAATCAGATGGTCAGGCACGATTTGCCCTTGGTGAATCCATGTTGACTGTTCCTGATCACTCTATTTTCCTCCAAGTGTTTCAGGATGGATTCCTTGAGGACCTGCTCCATGATTTTCCCAGGGACTGAGGTGAGGCTGACCGGTCTGTAGTTCCCCGATCCTCCTTTTTTCCTTTCTTGAAGAGAGGTACTATATTTGCCTTTTACCAATCCTCTGGGACCTCCCCCGTTTGCCACGAGTTCTCAAAGATAATGGCCAGCGGCTCTGCAATCACTTCCCCCAACTCCCTCAGCACCCTCGGATGCAGTTCATCCGGCCCCATGGACTTGTGCACTTCCAATTTCATTAAGTGTTCCCTAACCTGACTTTCCATCACTGAGGGCCACTCTTCTCTCCAGTCCGCGTTACCCCGTGTAGTAGCCTGGGAGCTGGCCCGCCCTGTGAAGACTGAAGTAAAAAAAGCATTGAGTACTTCAGCCTTTTCCGCATCATCCTCCACGAGGATGCCTGCCCCATTCAGTAAGGGACCTACACCACCTCTGATCCTTTTCTTGTTGCTGATATACTTATAGAACCCCTTTCTGTTATCCTTCACATCTCTTGCTAGCTGCAACTCCAATTGTCCTTTGGCCTTTCTGATTTGATCCCTGCAGTCCCGAGCAATATCTTTATACGCCTCCCTTGTCATCTGTCCAAGCTTCCACTTCTTGTAAGCTTCCCTTTTATGTTTCAGCTCCCCGCAGAGTTCTCTGCTAAGCCACGCTGGTCGCCGTCCACATTTGCTGTTCTTTCTGCACATCGGAATGTTATCTTCCTGTGCCTTTAACAGGGTTTCTTTAAAATACAGCCAGCTGTCTTGGACACCTTTCCCCTTCAGATCAGCCTCCCATGGGACCCTGCCCATCAGCTCCCTAAGGGATCCAAAATCTGCTTTTCTGAAGTCCAGGGTGTGTGTTCTGCTTCTTTCCTTCCTTCCATTGATCAGGATCCTGAACTCTACCATCTCATGGTCGCTGCTGCCCAGGTTGCCATTTACTTCTACTTCCCCGATCAATTCTTCTCTGTTTGTGAGCAATAGGTCTAGAGGTGCAAGGCCCCTAGTTGGTTCCTCCAGCATTTGTACTAGGAAGTTGTCTTCAATATTCTCCAAAAACTTCCTGGATTGCCTGAGCACTGCTGTATTATCTTCCCAGCAGACATCAGGATAATTGAAGTCCCCCATAAGAACCAGGGCCTGCGACGATCTGGAAACTTCTGTTAGTTGTCCATAGAACGCCTCATCCACCTCCTCTTTCTGGTCTGGCGGTCTGTAGCAGACACCCACCACAACATCCCCCTTGTTGCATTCTCCCCTAAACTTAACCCACAAGCTTTCAACCATCTTGTTTCCACTTTCATAGTGGAGCTCCGAGCAGTCATACAGCTCTTTTACATATAGCGCTACTCCTCCCCCCCTTTTTCCCTGCCTGTCCTTCCTGAACAATTTATACCCATCCATGGCAGTGCTCCAGTCATGCAAGTTATCCCACCACGTTTCTGTTATTCCAATTATATCATAGTTCCTTGTCTGTGCCAGTACTACCAATTCTTCCTGCTTGTTTCCCAGGCTCCTCGCATTTGTGTACAGGCACCTAAGATACCGGGCCCATTGCCCTACTTTGCCCTGTCGATTCTCCCTCCTGTCGCATCTTCCCCCTTGCAATTTCTCCCGGTGTCCTCCTTCCCCACTCGCCTGAGGTATTATGACTTCATTAGGAAATAAAAAACCATTATTTGACCCCACCCCCCAGTTCCAACTACCCCCTCTTTTATTCCTGCTGTTTCAGCCCCAGCATCCCCCAAGTTCCATCCCTTCCCCCAGGTTTCCCTCAGTTTCACTTACCTGTGGGTCTTGGTCACCTTCCCTCTTCGAACCTAGTTTAAAGCCCTCCTCACCAGGTTAGCCAGTCTGCTTCCAAATACGCTCTTCCCCTTCCTGGATAGGTGGAGTCCGTCTCTGCCTAGCAATCCTTCTTCCTGAAACAGCACCCCATGGTCGAGGAAGCCAAAGCCCGCCTGGTAACACCATCTCTGCAGCCAGGCATTCACCTCCAGGATGCCTCTGTCTCTGCTCGGGCCCCTACCCTTGACTGGGAGGATCGAGGAGAACACCACCTGTGCACCGAACTCCTTCACCCATGCTCCCAGAGCCCTGTAGTCACCTTTGATCTGCCGAGGGTCACCTCTCGCAGTATCATTGGTTCCCACATGGATGAGTAGCATGGGGTAGTAGTCAGAGGGACGGATGAGTCTCAGCAATCCCTCTGTAACGTCTCGGGTACGGGCCCCTGGCAGGCAGCATACCTCCCGAGAGGCCTTATCTGGGCGACAGATGGGTGCCTCCGTCCCCCTCAGAAGAGATTCCCCAACCACCACAACCCGACATTTTCTCCTGGGTGTGATGGTTGAGATCCTCCCAACCTTGGGGGTGCATGGCTTCTCCTCTTCCATCTCATCTCCCGTCTGTAGTGCTGCGTAGCGGTTCTTTACCACAATGGAGGGTGGGATGGGAGCAGGGGTGGAGCACTGTCTGCTGCCAGAAGTAACCAGCTGCCAGTGTCCACCCTCTGCTTGAGCCATCTCATCCGTCTCTGAGGGTGTGGCAGCAGTCCTTTGCCTCTGGATAGTTTCCTCATCCTTGCATGTTTCCTCATGGATGCTATCCAGGAACTTCTCCAGGGCATGGATACTCCTGAGCCTGGCCACCTCCTCCTGTAACTCTCCCACCTGCTTCCTGAGAGATTCCACCAGGAGACACCTGTCACATTGAATGATCTCCCCAGCCTGACCGTCTGAGAGTGGGAAATGCAGGCCACAGTCCTTGCAAGTCCACACCAGGATCTGGGTAGAGATATCCACGGTCAGTGTGTCTGTCTGGGTACAGGCGCAGGTGGAGGAGACAGAAGCAGTGCTGGCACAAGTGGTGCGGGTCCTCTTCACCATAGTAGCTACACAAACCACAAACTTCCCACCAACTCCCTCGCAAACTCCCCTGTTTGCAGTCCCTGTTCGCAAGCTCCCCCTGGTCGCTCAGCCACTGGCTTTTAAGGCCTTCTCTGCCTAGGTCAGCCATTGCCCCTCGTTACGCACACAGGGGAAGGGTGATCACAAGGCTGATTGAGCTGATCAGGGCTGAGCAGAGAACAATGGTGCAAACAGCCCCCAGACAATCACACAATCCCAATCCCAACCCACACAGTAACTGACAATTCACAGAAATCACCTGTGGGAAAAAAAGACACAAGCACAAGCACACACAGTCAGCAATTCACTCTCCCCAAGGTTCGCTCTCTCCCTTGCAATGTTCTTTGGTGAACCCAAATGTACGTACCAGATTCAGGAGATTCCTATAAGTCCCTTGCAAGTTTTTATTGGGAAATTCTTGGGTCATAGAGGCCACACTGTTGCAAAAAAAGCAAACACCATTCTGGAATGTATTAACAGGAGTATTGTAAGTAAAACACAAAAAGTAATTTTTCTGCTCTACTCTGCTGATTAGGCCTCAGCTGGAGCATTGTGTCCAATTCTGGGTGCCTCATTTCAGGAAAAATGTGGGCAAATTGGAGAAAGTCCAAAGAATAGCAACAAAAATGATTAAAGGTCTGGAACACTTGACTTAGGAGGAAAGATGGAAAGAGCTGGGTTTGTTTAGTCTGGAAAAGAAGAGACTGAGAGTGGACATGATAACAGTTTTCAAGTACCTAAAAGGTTGTTACGAAGAGGGGGGAGAAAAATTGTTCTTCTTAAGTGTTGATGATAGGACAAGAAGCACTGGGCTTAAATTACAGCAAGGGAGGTTTAGGTTGGCCATTAGGAACAAATTCCTAACTGTCAGGGTGATTAACCACTGGAATAAGTGGCCTCGGTAGGTTGTGGAATCTCCATCATTGGAGGTTTTTAAGGGCAGGTCAGACAAACACCTGGCAGGGATGGTTTAAGCGGGTACTTGGTCCGGCCATGAGTGCAGGGAACTGGACTCGATGACCTGTCACGGTCCCTTCCAGTTCCTATGATTCTAGGAATTTAAAATGATGGTGCCCTTGGGACATGGACACTGCCCTCATTACCTGTAAAGCCTCATGGAATCGGAAATGTAGGGCTGGAAGGGGCCTCGAAAAGTCATGTAGTCCAATGCCTTGCACGTGACAGCACCAAATATACTGAGACCCTCCCTGACTTGTGTGCACCGATTTGTTTTTAAAAGCTTCCAATGATGGGGACACCATGGAGGCCTCTATCCCAGAGCTTAACTTCCCTGATCATTAGTCAGTTTCTCCTAATATCTGACCTAAAGCTCCCTTGCTGCAGATTACGCCCTTGATTTTTTGTCCTGCCTTCAATGTCAAGAAGAACAATTGATCACCATCCTCTTTATAACAGCCCTTAACATATCAGAAGACTGTTAGTGGTCCTCCCATCAGTTTTCTTTTCTCCAGACTAAATAGGCCCATTTTTTTTTTTAAACCTTTCCTTATAGGTCAGGGTTTTCGAAACCTTTGATAATTTTTGTTGCTGTCCTCTGGACTCTTTGAAATTTGTCTACATCTTTCCTGAATTGTGCTGCCCAGAACTGGACATAATTCTCCAGCCGAAGCCTCGCCAGTTCCAGGCAGAGTGGGACAGTTACCTTCTGTGTCTTATTTACAATACTCCTGTTAATACATCCCTACAAAAGGGGTGCATTTGATTTTTTTTTTCCTTCCTAAGTATTTTGCATTTCTCCTTATTGAATTTCATCTGGTTGAATTCAGACCACTTTTCCAATTTGTCCTCATCATTTTGAATTTTAAATCTGTTCTTAAAGTGCTTGCAACCCCTCCCAACTTGGTGTCATCTGCAGGTTTCATAAGCATACTCTCTACTCCATTGTCTAAGTCATTAATGAAAATATTGACTAATACCAGACCCAGAAAAGACCCCTGTGGGATCTCGCTAGCTATGTCCTCCCTATTGATAACTACGTTTGAGTAGAGTTTTCAACCTGTTGTACACCCACCTGACAGTAATTTCATCTAGATCTCATTTCCCTAGTTTGCTTATGAGAAGGTTATGTGGAATTCACTGAGTCAAATGTTGTTTTTCTGCAATAGACTAACACGGCTCCCCCTCTGGAACCTATCAAAGAAAGGAATTTAGGTTGGTTTGTCATGATTCATTCTACTCCTTTTTATGTCTCTTGCCAGGCGTACCCCTGCACCTCTATGATACGGTATACATACGTAACCCTCATCATATCAGGTGATCTGGGAGCAGACAAGGACGGGTGGAATTGGTCCTTAGAGGAAGTCTGCTCTTTTTATTGAGGCATGTGGACTCAGAGTTGGCAAATAACCTTGCCGCTCTCGTTGCAGGTGGTTCCCTTTGCTCACTCCGGCAACCGGCAGCTGCTCTCTGCCATGGCTGGGGGTTCTTGCTTCGGTCACCTTGTGCCCAGATTGTCCAACATCCTGTCGGCAGTCCCCTCTCTATTCCCAGACACAGTTCCCCAGAAAACAACAGACCAGAGTCCAATCTGCTTGCACCCCGGGGTGGGTTTATTGGGGGTAACACTGAAGAGCTTAAAACCAGAACCGTATCTCCATGTTCTCCACACCAGTCAGATTTATTTTTGCCCCTGACCATGATTCCATACTCCAGTGAAATCCTCTCCTTCTTCCTTCTTGCTACTCTTACTTATACTGGCAGGTGTGTCCCTCCACCCTGGTACTGTCCCTTCCATCTTGGCAGGTCTGGGCGCTTCAGTACAACCCCTTTGCTGCTCCACGGGAGGAGCAGAGAGAGGGTTACCTCTTGGCCATGGCCTGTCTTTGCTTCGTAACACCTCCTTTGCTTTCCCAGCCTCGCTCTGAGCTCTGTCTTGAAGAGAAGTCAGAACTTTCTTTCATTTGTGCATTCACATAGCACATCTTCCGTACATCTTGAAACATTGCAACCGCATCCCACAGGAATAAAGAAAAACCCTCTTATTGCAGGCAGGCACAAGGAACACACACTGTCTTCAGCTTTCAGGCAGGCACATAGACCCTGAAAGCAACCCCAGAAGGTCGTCTCAAATACACAGGCCTAAATACTCACACAAATTTAAATGATGGACGTATACCCTAACACAGATGGGGCTTGCAAACAAGAACCCAGGACAGGGAGGTCTGGAGATATAATTTGTGATTTGTGCTGGTTTGGTGCTGTTCAGTGTTTCCAGCCTTTTAAACCCCAGAAAGGGAATCTTTGCTAGCTGTTGGTCTCTGGTTGAACAAGCATCCTGAAAATAAACAGGAAACCTCGGAGAGGGCCATTGCTATTACTATAATAACAATATTTGGTTTAACCAGTTAACTTCCGCTCCAGCTGTTCAGACTCTGTGCTGCCATAGAATCATGGAACATGAGGGGTGGAAGGAGGACATCTAGTCTAACCCCAGTTCAAAGCAGGAGCATCCTCAACTAAATCATCCCAGCCAGGGCTTTCTCACGCTGAGCGCCTCATGCACTGGTCCAAATTTGCGACAGGAAGCCTTGCTCTTGGGGAAAGTTCATGTGTCAAATCCCGGCCCCTCTGATGTCCGTTGTGCTGAAATGTCACCCCAGGTGTTTTAACGTGTCTCCACTAGGAGTCATTCCATCTTCTGCCTCCTCACCAGTGACGCCACATTGAGAGAGGGAGGAAACTGGCCAGTTCCTTCGTCCCTTTGTATAACCTGGTCTGGTCTGAGAGGGCGACTTCATTTTACACTAGCTCTGTCAGCGTGTCAAGAAAGAGCGCTGTCCTGCCTGCAGAATCTTGAGGCAGAGATAAAAAAGGAGGGCAGAAGAGCAGGCACTGGTGAATGCAGCTGTTTGGAAATGAGACTCCACCTTGATACTGCCAGTGGGAGCCAGCCGAATCCCCCGTGGCCACATAATTAAAATGAGAACGAGAGCTGGGCCTGAGCATTCAGGTATGTCACGCAGGCTCTCCTAGGCTCCGCTGTCGCTGGTGCTGCAGACCTGTACAAATACACACCTCTTCCCTTTGAACCTTTCTGACAGGAGTGAAGGAAGGCTACAGCTGTGCCGCGAAAGGTGGATAATGAATCGAGCTGCTCAGACTTCTTCGCCAAAATGCATTTTGGGTGCAAAAGGCCATATTTATGGAAATCAGAACATTCTGAAAACATTTAACCCCCTTTTCATCCCTGCTCTCTTGGAACCAAGTGTTTTGAGAAAGCAAAAATGTCCCATTTTGATGCTTTGGGGACAGACTGTTTTGATTTTTTTTTTCTTTTTGAAGTGGCATTTTGTAATGAAATTCATTGTTTTTTCTACACCCCCCCACCCCCCGCAAAAAAAAACCCCACAAGGAGTTCTCTGGCACTTCTAAAGACTAACAAATTTATTTATTGCATGAGCTTTCATGGGGGAAAATTCCACTTCATCAGATGCTTTGAAGATGGGGAACATGGGATTTTCTCCCACGAAAGCTCATGTGATAAATAAATTTGTTAGTCTTTAAAAGTGCCACAGGACTCCTTGTTTGTTTTGCTGAACTAGACTAACATGGCTCCCCCTTTGGAAATTGTTTTTTCTGTGCATCTAAAACGTTAAAACTGAAATATCACATTTCAATTTTGATCAAAATGTTTCAGTTGGATCCCAAAACATCTCCCCACCCTTGGAATTTTGTTTCCTGGGAAACTTTGATGCTTTTTGGCTTGCCCCATTTTGGAACGGAAAACATGTCAAGAACGAGGGATTTCCCATGAAATACAGAATCCAGTTCCCTTCGAGATCGGATCGTTAACAACATGGAACGGAGATGTCCGTGAATGATCTCGTAGCCACTAGATGGCACCAAACAACCAAAGATCAATAACGCCTCGCGTGCCATGAAAGCGGGGGGAGATGGTGGGAACAGGAGGTCACAGGTAGATTTCCCTTCATAGAGTGGGGGTTTGCCTGGTCAATTACCTGCGATCACACTTGGAAGGTGTGTAACAAACAGGGCATTGGCTTAAATCAGCCTAGGCAATGCTCCAGTGCAGGGAGTTAGGAGAAAGGAAGTTGCCTTGTGTGGGAGGAACCCTAGGGTAAGAGAGCCAGCAGAAATGTGAGATATGGTCTTCGCCTTGCAAAGTTAGCCGTGTGTCTCCGCTCTCCCCTCGGAAGTGGCTCCTTTCCCACCACAGCCTGTGAAAAAAGCGGGATGATACCGTTGTATGGCCTGTCCCTGTCAGGGAGTGACTGTGCCGTTCTCTGTTGGGCTCAGAGAGAGACTGGCTAAGGATTTGTGGATCCTGTGAGTGGCAACTTCGCTCACCAGGGTCAGCTTTGAAGGGTGTCAGTTTGGGTCCGGTCCCAAATCTTGAGGCTGTACCATATTCTCTGTGGAATTTTCCCCCTGGAATTCTTCCTTCCAGTTTGGAGATAGGCTCGTTTTCCACCTCCATTTCAGAGCATTAGGCTTGAGGTTGATGGGGCATTGGGACCGTTGCTCCGTATTCATTGCATGTCATCATCTTTTGATGCCAAAATCCAGATGATTGAATTCAGCAGTCTTTTTACGTTCCTCTTGTTCTGCATCTAGGAAGAGCAGTGATCCATTCCCTGGCTAAGACACCCTCTGGGTAAAAACTTCCTGAGAATTACAAAAACAGCTACATTGGATCAGAGCTGGCTTTGCCGAAGATCCATTTGGGAAGATGTCATCCGAAGGCCACACACTTGGTTGATAGAGGAGCTAAGAAAAAAATAGCATTTTGTACAAAGTGGATGATCTCAATAACTGACTTAGGCGAGAGTTTAGTCGAGTTCTCGAGATTTCTGCCCCCAAATGGAGTCTGATGACTGGGTGAATGTCTTTTGCTGCGAGTCTAGCAGAGTTCTGAGGAAGGATGGAGCCATCAGGGCCCGTTTCCCTGATCCAGCCGAGTTTCAATGGGTGTGATGTCACCGAGTTCAGCCAGGGAATGTCCCTGTAAATGACCAACCTTTGAAAATACACAGGGGTGGAAGGGTGGGTGGGATAAGGAGGGTGCGATAGGCTGTACAAACCCTATGCTGGCCAAGAAAAGGTTAACGAGTTGCAGGGGGCTCAGCCCGCCCTGCTGCCCTTCCAGTGGGGTCATTGCTAGGGGCTGGCAGTTGGGGCGACTGCCCTGCGCCCCGGGGTTTGGTGAGCCCCATGCTGCTGTGCTTGTTCCGGCTGATGTAGCCCCAACAACCGTGTGCGCCCAGATTTTGTTACATGGGTTGTTCGGGTCAGGTTTGGGATTGGGCATTTGTGCCAGAAACAGAGAGAGGTACCGATTTCTGGGGAACACGGTTTTGGGTGCTACACCGGCTGGGAGGCAGGATGGGGCGGGAGGCGATGCAAGGCTGGGATCGGGGTGGGGGGGTGGTGCAGGGTGGGAGTGGGGGGGAGCCTCGCACAGGCTGATTTCCCTGGGCCCTGCCCTCCCCTAGAGATGGCCCTGCCCTGCAGTAGGGGTCAGGCATGGAGGGCAGAGTTGAGTTCAGCTGGGTGCGGGGGGGCTGAATGGAAGGCAGAGTAGAGCAGAGCAGCCTTTCGGTGCTCACTCAGGGAGGGAGAGGCCAGGCGGGGGCCAGGAATGGAGCTGCCTGCCAGAGCTTGTCCAAGGGCAGGTAGTTCTGATGCGGGAATTACTGCTCGGACGCGCTACTTGCGTATTGTTGCTGATTGAGACGGCTGGAGGCGGTGCCCCCCCGAACAGCATGACAGCCAGAGAAACTCCTCTGGTGCCCCCAACAGGAGACCCAGTGGAGGGCCCTGGGAGCAAGCCAGCCAGGCAGGAGTTCAGGTGATACATGCGTTTCTACTTCTCCTTAGGGCGCATCACCTGCCCTTTTGCAGAGAAGGGAAACTAGTGATGCGGTTAAAAAAAGATGCGTTGCTCGGGAGGCTGATCACAGAGGTGGGGCCAAATTTTCAAATATAGGGGTCGGTGGGATTTTCAAAAGCAACGCAGTGATTCGGGGCACCCGTCCTTAGCTCAGTTCCTCAAAGCTATTGAGATGCCCAACTCCTACTGATGTCCAATGAGAGTTAGGAACCTAAGTGCCTAAGGGTCTGGGCTGTTGTGCTCCTGTTGTGCTGTTGTGCAGACTGAGCAGCCAAAAATGAACTCCTGGGTTTGAGAATGTTGGCTCTGGGAGTCTAATCTTCGCAAAGACTGAACAAGATGAGGCTGGGGAATGAATTCCTGGGATCCAGTTCTTTGAGGGAGAGGGGGAATCTCTGAGGATTGATGGCAGGACACCAGTGGGAGGGTTCCTGCTTGTTCAGAAGTGGTGTATCGCGTTCGTGTCCACTGTGGGGGTTGCAGATGAGGAATCGGTAAAATTCCTGGCATCTTGACTAACCTAATGTCCACGCTCTGACTCTGTGATGTTGTGCATGCACAGCTGAGTCCCGGATCGCCCTGGATGATATCGTTGGACTCGAAAGCTTTGTTTATTTTTGACACGAGGGTTCAGCCAAAAGTTCTGTCTGGTGGAAATGACCGTAAGTCAGGGGGCTGACTGCGTATTACTTGGTTGAACTAAGTGCCCAGTCCTGGGGGGAGCTGAGAGCCTGCTGAGAAGTGCTGGATCTGAACCTGATGCTGTGTTATTAAAAGAGCTGCCTTAAAAAATGTGCTGGCTGCTGGGAAATAAACATGCTTCGTAATATCTGTAGCCGCTGGAGAAATGTTTGTCTTGTTAACAGTTGCTGAGCATAATGGCTCCACTGTGGTCCGTGGGACCAGAACCTCACTCTTGCACCCTTTTTTCTTTTGGCGTTGAAATGATTTTTGTGGTGGGAGAAGAGTTCCAGAAGACACCGAAGGTCAGATCTGTCAAATACACCAACTGGCCAGTTCTGATTTAAGGGAGACGTACTTGCTTCTTGCAGAACAGATGGCTACACAAACAAACCATTTGTCTTTTGCTGCAGTGTTTTGATATCACCTTACTGTCTAAAAGGTCTTATAACTCCCCTGTTCGGCATCACCTGTCATTTCTTCTGTACATACAACGAACACTGTAGGAGAATAACAATGAAAACTGGACGCTGGGCTTGGCCTGAGCCACAGGTCACTAATGATAACGGGGTTACTACGCAGGCAAGCCTTGCTGTCCTGTAAATGAGATTCTAATTAAAAGTTGTGTTTATCTTCCTTTTTCTTGCCTCCCTGCAACTTGTGCAAGAAAGAAGTATGCTATCTTCCCCTCTGACATAAGGTCCTGGACGGGAACATTGCTTATCACCTTCCTTCCCTTCCAAACAGCGTGTTAAGGAATGTGAAGTCATTTGTGTTGCAAAAAAACAAGAAGTTTGAAGCTAAAACACCTATATGCTGTATTCGAAACCTGTAAACAACAAACAGAGGTGTGGATAATTATATTCACCACATAGTTATTAATATTCATTCTATAGCTGTTAATGTAACTAAATAAGGGTCTATGGGGGCGTTGCTAGAAATGTATGTATTTACATACTATTTTGGATAAAAAAATTGGACAGCAGCCCCCTCCTTGCTTACTCATGGCATCGAGGAGGAACGAGCTGGCCATAAAGGGTAATTGTCGACCCAACCCGCCTCTGGGTCTCCCTGTTCTGTTTTTCTAACATCCACGGTGCAGAAGAGCAGCGAGTCCACACTGCTGAATGTGAAGCTGCTACCACCGCCAGGAACTGTGCGGAGCACCCAAAAATAAGCCGCACAGGCTGTGATTATTAGTACCTTGGCAGACATGAGAATGATAATTAGGAAACTCGATTTTAATAAGTTCCATGGCAGTGAACTAGAACTGGGGTCATAGGAAAAGTTCATTTACGGCCAGATTCTGATACTCTTGCTCACACAGACCAGTATCCTACCAAGCAAGCAGTCCAATTGATTTCAATGGTGGTACTCCAGGACTGAGGTGTTACTCGGCGTGAGTAAGGATTTCAGAATGTAGCCTACAGCACTGTAGGCCCAAAGCAAAAAAGATCTCTACCATGGATATGGCCGTATTTATTGGTATTCAGTGAAGTGCTCTTCTGGAAAGCTCTTTGCTAAATAATTCATCTTTGGCTCTTTGCTTCTCTCACTTGATTGTAAATATTTTGTTTTCCACTACAGGAACCCAAGGAATTTCACTTGCCAAGGTAAACTGCTGGGATTGGCCTGATGTCTGCATGAAGGAGAATGTCACCCAATTTCCTGTTCTCAAGATGTATGAGAAGGGGGCGAGATCAGTGGCTTACGCCGGCATGCTAGGAAAAGCCGAGCTGCTCAGGTTCCTCAGGCTGTGAGTGCCCTGTTGATGGCAGTGTTGATTATATTTCAGCTGCATGTTTCTGCAGGATCTTTATGATTCCAGAACCATAGTTCCTTTGGATAGAAATAGTTTGAAACTGAATCTCTGGTTTCGTACCAGGTTTAGCGTTTTGCTGACGGAGGTCTGGAATGAGCGTAACAATCTCCGACAGCTTTTCATTATCAGAAAACAATTATTCTTAAAGGTTCCATCCATCCACAGGTTTGACTCCTCGTGTCACAAGCAGTGTTCCCCCTAAGCTGCGCGGGTGCGCGGCTGCGCAGCGACCATCGCACCCCCCGCGCAGCAGTGAGGGACCCCCGTGCAGCCCGGCAGCCCCCGCTGCTCACTCCAACCCCCGGGGCAGTGGCTTTGCCGCGGCACACCCGGCCCGCGCCCGGCCTCTGGGCTGGCCCTCCCCGCCCCCAGGGTGGGACAGGCAGTCTCAGGCTAGGGTCCGGAGCGCGGGCCTGCCTGCCTGCCCCACGCGGCCGGGGCAGGGGGGTGGCTGCGGCCGCAGCGGGCTCCTGGGGTCCCACCCGCCGACTGCCTCGACTTCCCGGCCCGGGGCCAGGGCCGGGCTAATCCACGGCCTCGGCCTCCCAGCACGGGGCCAGGATCAGCCTCTGAGGCTGGGGTCTGCTCCGCCCCACCGGCGGCTTCCCAGGGCCGCGGTACGGTCCTCCCCCGCCAGTGGCCTTGGCTTCTTTCTTTCTTTCTTTGCTTCCTTCCTTTCTCTTCCTTCTCTTCTTTCCTTCCCCTTTCTTCTTTTCTTCTTTTTCTTTCTTCTTTCTCTCCCTTTCTCTTCCTTCCTTCTTTCTCTCCCTTTCTCTTCCTTCCTTCTCTCTTTTTTCTTTCTCCCTCCCTTTTTCTTTCCTTCTTTCTCTCCTTTGCTTTCCTTTTTCTTTCCTTCTTTCTCTTCTTTGCCTGCCTTCTTTTTTCTTTCTTCCTCTCTTTCTCTTCCTTTCTCTTTTTTCCTTCGTCTTCCTTTTTCTTTCCTTCTTTTTTCTTTCTTTCTCTTCTTTCCTTCCTCTTTCTTCTTTCTCTTCCTTCTTTCCTCTTCTTTCCTTCTTTTTCTCTCTCTTCCTTCCTTCTCTCTTTTCCTTCCTTCCTTCCTTCCTTCCTTCCTTCCTTCCTTCCTTCCTTTTTTAAAAAAAACTTTTAAAAAATTAATTTTAAATAAAACCTTTCTAAAGATTAAATTTCAATTCAAAATTCATTCAAATTCAATTAAACACAATTAATTAATTAATTCTATTTACAATTACTTTAACTTCAATTAATGCCTATAATTTCTGTCGTGTAAGTTTACACAAAAATTTTATTCAGAAAAAGTTTTGCACACGGCTTGAAAATTTTGCACACAAGCCGCCAAACCTTACAGGGAACATTGGTCACAAGAGAAACACCTTAGATTTGTTTGTCGTTTGGAGTGTCACGATCCATGGGCCTCCAAACCCAGGTCTATAGGTAGAGCCCGGCAGATCTGCAGGTATCCACTTCAGATCTGTGGGTATCTGCATCCGGGGATGTGGGTGCAGATATCCACAGACCCATTGTTGCGGATTGGAGCTCGGAGGCGGATTCTATTTTTATCTGCCCAGGGTGCAATTGATCGCTGCAACTGCTGCTATGATCTGGGTCAGCAACACACAGAGGGACAAAGGAAGTGTTCCAGCCAATCTCAGCTCAACTCTGGTTGCAGTCTGCCAGCCAATTAGAGTCTCTCAGACTGACAGTGAGTCAGTCAGCATGCTGGCCTTTGATTGGCTCATTCCCCACACGGGCCCTGTCCACGTTTTCCTTTTCTTGTTTGCCGTTCACATGCTGTTCTGTCAGTCAGAGATTTTGTTGGCCAAGGAAATCTTTGATTGACAGTACAGTGTGCAAACCATAAACAAGAAAAGGAAAAAGTGGGTGGGGCCCGTGTGGGGAATGAGCCAATCAAAGGCCAGCATGCTGACTGAATGTGCCCAACCAAAGACTAGCATGTTGACTGAGTGAGCCCAAACCTGGGTGCGGATGTGGATGCAGCTACATATAAAACATGGCACACAGATCGGATAGAGACTGACACTGAGCAGATGCAGATCGGATCCAGATCCACATTTTTGTATCCGCGCAAGATTCTATCTATAGCCGCCTGCTCAGAAATCCCTTGTCTAGACCTAATTTGAGGATCCACCGCCGAGATCCTATTAGTGGAGTCCCAGAGCAGCTAATTGGCTCTCTGGCACTACTTAACCCCTCAGCAAGAGTTATTACAAAGAACGTTCTGAGTTATTACAGAGAATTATTTCTTGAGTAACTGGCTGTTGAGACTTGCCCACATGCTCAGGGTTTAACTGATCGCCATATTTGGGGTCGGGAAGAAATTTTCCCCCAGGGCTGATTGGCCTGGGCTCTGGGGGTTTTTCGTCTTCCTCTGTAGCACAGGGCATGGTTCACCTACCGGTGAATTCTCTGTATCTTAAAGTTCTTAAATCATGATATAAGGAGGTAAATAACTCAGTCATAGGTTGGTGGCCTATTGCTGGAGTGGGTGGGTGAGGTCTTGAGGCCTGCATTTTGCGGGAGGTCAGACTAGATGATCATAGTGGTCTCTTCTGACCTTAAAGTCTATGAGCAAGAACAGGAAGCTGTCCAAACAACTAGGATCCATCCTGCTCCCACTCCCCTAACTTGACTTCCTGGCACCTGATTTATGGTTCTGCTCTCCGGTTCGTCTCCTCCTTCTGATCTCCTGGTATCCTTGACCCGTGACTCCTGTCTCATGACTGGCATCCTGTTCTGATCACTAGGTCTGGCTGCCCATGACTGAGCCATGACAGCTTGTTCAGACCACAGTAACCCTACAGGACTGTGCTCGGCGCCCACAAGCCAGCTGTACCACTGCAGCTACCGGAAGCATCAGACTCCCCTGAATGGGCCGTCGTCCTCCTCCGGGTGGATAATCCAGCCCTGAAGGCACAAGATGCTCAAGTTGATCGGAGCCAACTAGCAGCTGCAAGAGCAAGTGAGGCCAAGGTGGCTCTGATAATCTGCCTGCTAGTCGGAGATATGTTAGACTGGGCCTCCCCATTGCTAGACCTGGAGAACCTGGACCCATCTCGCTAGAGGGCTCCCCTAGGTGTGGGGGTGATATCATAACCCACAGGCCCGAAATCTAGATCGATCAGAGCAGCCGTGCTCCAGCCCTCCATTGGCAGCCTGCTGACAGCTCCTTCCCCAGGACTCACGAAGCCCAACCCCAGTGTGAGGCTCTGCCCCTGGACTCCTATTGGTGGAGCCCCAGAACAGCCGATTGGCTGGCTGGCCCTACTTAAGCCAGGAGCAGGAAGAAGAGGCTGTCCACTATGCCTAGCACCCCTGCTGACCCAGCTTGACTTCCTGGGCATCTCAACCTCTCTTGACTCCTGGCATCTGGCTTGTGGTTCTGATCTCCATTTTTGTCTCCTGCATCTGGTGTCCCGCCCGAGCTGGCTCCAGACTCCTGTCTTCTGACTCTGGCTCTGATCATTAGCTTCGGCTGCCCGTCACCCAGCTGTGACAGCGAGCCATAATCCTCAGGGCCATGGTCCAGGAAGGTTCTTTGGATGAAATCCTGACTCTGCTGATATCATTGGTAAAATTCCCACTGATTTCAGTGGAGCCTGGATGTCACCCAGCGTTTACACATACGTATGGGCGCGTCTGTGAGCTGCTTTAAGTTTTGTGCAGGTTTGTCATGACCCCTAAGTGCCCCATGTGCAGCAAGGATGACTGGCATTCAGCATTATCCTGGCCCCAGAATAGCCTCCGTCTCCCTATACTGTCAGCAGATCCAGGAGGGACTGGTGAAGAGCTATGCAGCAGGAATCCCATTAGGGTCAGGTTTCCTCCCTAGTATTTTAACCAAGTGAGCAGTTTCATGGATTTCAGTGGGTACTGGATGAAGTCCCTGGTGCAGATTGGAAGCTCCCAGGTTCCTGAATCTCAGAACAGATGATACAGTGTGAATCTGACCCAGTTCCTCTCTGGCTTGTGAAAAAAGTCATGAACACCTGGTGTCACTCTTGAAATAGATGACCCCTCATTCAGAGCAGGAATCTTTCCTTCTTCCTCCATACAAGAAATAGTCCACCCAACACTGAAAAATCCCAACCTGGATACTTCAATCCTAGCTAGCTATCACCAGGATCAAACCTGGCCTTCTTGGGCAAGCTTACAGAGTGGCTACCCAAAGGCTGAAGACAAGTGCATCTGACTGAAGCCAACATTTTAGATGCAGCAGAATCTGGATTCAGGCCAGAACAAGGAACTGAAATTGCTTTAGTGGTACTGGTAGCTGATCTCTTCCTGTAAGTGGCTAGAGGACAGACATCCATTCTTATCTTCCTGGACTGCTCTGCCGTATTTGACACTGTTGAGTGTGTGATACTGCGGTCTTGCCTGAGAAAGGCAGCAGGAGTCCAAGGGAATGTGCTAAAATGGTTTGAGTCTTCCTGGAGGGACTGACCCAAAGAGTAATCCTGGGAAGTTGCCCATCCATCTAGCCCCTTCACTTGGGGGGCTCCCAAGAATCAGTTCTCTCACTGGTCCTTTCCAACGTCTACATGCAAACTCTAGGGCTATGTCTACACTTACTAAAATTAGTTCAAATTAGTTTGTTCTAACTAACTAATTCGAACTAATTTTAGTTAATTCAAATTAACTTAATTCGAACTAGAAAAAATTAGTTTGAACTAAGCAAGTGCCATTCATGGCACTTGCTTAGTTCGAATTAGCGATTTCCATTGAATTCAATGGGCCGGTTAGTTCGAACTAAGCAATTAGTTTGAACTAACATGGCCACATTGGTTAATTCGAACTAACTAGTTCCAATTAACTCTTACTTCAAATAGCCTATTCGAAGTTATTAGTTCGAATTAAGGAAGCCCTTAATTCGAACTAATGAAAGCCTAGTGTAGCCATGGCTTTAGTTAGTTCGAATTAAGCCTCCTTAATTCAAACTAACTTGCCAGTGTAGAGATAGCCCAGGTGAAATGGTCAGATGAGGTGGATGCAAGTGTCTACGTCACTACCGCTAAGATGGCCCCATGCGTGGATGATATTAACTCCTGGATGTGGAGCAGCTGGCTGAAGCTGAACCCAGGCCAGGCAGAGATGATACTGGTGGGCAGAGGAATGTATTTTGGGGGTGTTTTCAGCCATGTGTTGTCAGCTTTGATTGCAGGTTCCCATCCACAGTTGGTCAGTCAGCCCATAATCTAGGCGTGCTCTTGGGTTCCTCATTGGCGCTGAGCTCTGACATCATAACTGTTGTGAGTAACACTATCTACCCTCTCTGATTGGCTGGGAGACTCCATCCCACCCTGGTGGAGGAAGACCTGATCTCCCTTATTCATGCCTTCATCACCTCGTGGCTGGGCTGCAGCAACGTGATGTATCTTGGCATGAAACCTTCAGCCATTAGGAAACTCCAGTTAGTACAAAACACTTCAGCACGGCTCCTCAGCAATGCAGGATACTGCGAGCATATCCGACCTATCCTCCACTCTCTACATGGGCTTCCTGTAGGATTTTAAATCCCCTTCATGGTCTCAGGTCCTTCAAAGCCCTCCATGTCCTGGTCCCAGGTTACCTAAAAGAGAGCTTGCCATCTCTAATATAAACACAGAGCAACAGGTAGATTTAACAAACAAAAAACCACCCTACCAAAACCAGACACTCCACTCCACGTGTTTGCTCCCTCTCTCCCCAGAGGGAGAAACACACGAGAGATGAGTAGTCTCATTGTTCTGTTGCAAGGTCCTCAGATACTGTGATGATAAATGATAAATGTGATGATATGAAAACCACCTTATATAGAATAGAATAGAATTTACCCATCCTCTTTGCTCTATCTAATTAATCACAGAAGCTTCTTGTGACCAGGCTGTGTTGTCCATTCCCAGAAAACCGTTGGGTTTTCCCCATGGTGTGTCTGTCTTCCGTTGCACTCACCCTGTTGTGGTTTTATCTGCTTTAACAAGCGGCATGTTTTGGTTTTTTGTAATCATACTGAATAGCAAAGCATCCCACCTGGCTTTAATTCTTTTCTCTAGAAGCACCATTTCCTGCCCTTTGAAGCTGAGCACGATTGAAGAAGTGGAAGAATATTTAAGCGGGGAAGTCCATGCCGACTTGTTGCTCCACCGCAGCACATCAGTTCTGGGAATATTTTGCCCTAGCATGAAAGAAGGTAAACGTGGAACTTTGAGAGAGAGAATACAAGGGCAGCAGGAGTAGACGCTCCTACTGAATACCTACAGAGGACAACTTGAGTAACTAATTGGTTCCTCGTTTGCTAAATGATGTAACTGGGCATATGTTGTCACACTGATTATTTGCATTATGAAAGCATCCAGGGGGCTAAATGAGAGCAGAACCTCATGGTACTATGGGCTGTACAAACAGTGGGAAACACTCTGTCCTGGAGAGCTTTCAGTCTAAATAGCCAAAAGGCACAAAGGGTTTGAGGACAGAGAGAGGAAGTGACTCACCCAAGGTCATCGGTGTTTCTGAGAAAAGAAGCCAGGTAGTCTGAGCTCTAGTTGAGTGTTTTGCCCACTGGACCACTCCAGGTGTCCATTGATGCCCTCCTTCAGTTGATCTCCTGACCAGTTAACTCTCTTTTGAGAAGTTTGCCAGTGATCTTTTTCTGGTCAGTTCTGGAGTGAGTCTGTTGATCGTCCTCCAAAGGAAGTGAGGGTCTGTTGATGGTCCTCCAAAGGAAGTGATTTCCACCCACATGCAGTAACTTGTTTGCTCTCTCAGAGCAAAGGTACTGAACTAAATTGCGTCCCTCCAGAGAGAGAGTGTGGCTGTGGAGGAGAAAGATGTGCATACAATGAGCTGCACCTGTTCCTAATGGAGCAGCACTTATCCAGCCGGAAAGGGATAGCCAAAGCAACGCCGTTGGGGGACATTGCAGATGAAATGGAGATGTTACTTTCCTTATCAGCCCAGCATCCCGCTGCTCATGGTATCCTCAATAAATGGACCTTCTGGGACTGAATTTCTCCTGCTTAATAGTGTTTCCAGGCTGCTCCAAAAGAAAGGATATATGTGCTGACTTGGGTTAAACCACTCTTGTTTCTTGAGGGCTGGTTTTATTGACTATAATGCAACCTGTATTCTAGCCCAATGGTTCTGACCCACTGTGTCTGGACACATTCCTGTGTTGCGACGCAGCGGTAAGTGAGTTACGGAGAGCCTGGGAGATGGTTACATTTGGCTGGGGGTGGTGGGCTGGTGTGCCCTGTAGGGTCGCGCTATGCCACCAAGTTTGTCGCGACCCACAAAACGTTGAGAACCACTGTTCTAGCCCCGAGCATGGCTACCCTTTAGCAGTGTGATCTAGTGGTTACAGCACTGGACAGGGACTCAAAAGTCCTGCGTTCACTTCCCAGCTCGGCCACTGGTCTACTGGGTGAGACTGGGCAAGTCACTTCCCTTCTCTGTTTCTCCATTTCCCCATCTATCCAACAGTGACACCTTTGCGAGGTGCTTTTAGATCTGCTGATGAAAAGTGATCTATCAGATCAAGGTGTTGCTGTTACCAGGAGGGTCACTCTCACCGGCCTTACTCTGCCGGGTGGCACGTATGATTGAAAGGGATCTCCTGGCTCACTGGGTCAAGTCCTCAGCTGTCGAGTTCCACCTTGAAACCAGTTAGATTGTTTGTTTGCTCCGGCTACTCTATTGGGAGGCCGTCCCAGAACGTCTGTCCTCTGATGGTTTGAAACCTTCTGTTTTTCCCTGTCTAATTTACTCATGGGCAGGCTGTACCTCTTTGTTCTTGTGTCCCCCTTGTGCATTAGCTTAAAAAGCTCTTCTCCCTCTTGGAGGTTCCTCCCGCCAATGTGTTTACAGATTCCCTCTCAGCTTGTGTTTTACCAAACTGAACAAGCTCAGTTCTTCCGTTAACCAGCTACGTTGCTTCATTGAGTCTGTCGGATCTATCTGCAACAGAAAAACCCAACTGCCCTGTCACACACAGACCCTCTGTCTGTATTTTGGGGCAGTCTCTGTATAATCTCCTGGTCTGGTTGGCCTGAGTTACCTCCACGAGAGATGTTTGCAATGTTCACAGTATGGTTTGGATTTTCTTTGTTGTGTGCATGTGGATACTCAAGATCAGCCTTATCGGGCGGGTACTTTTTTTTTCCAACTCTGCTCTTTGAGTTCTCATAGTCCTGAGAGGGAATGCATGTTCTGGTTCGGTTTGAAGATGTTTCCTTGTGAATTCCACTGCTGGTGGTTTAAAAACAACAGAATAAACAGGAGTGGAGTTCACTGGCACTCAGTTACTATGACCATAAGTAACCACTTAGGTTATTTTCCATCCCTCCGAAAAGTCATACTGAGCTGTGATGCTCCAGCTGGGTACACGAGAAAGAAGAGGTGGGTTTGAGTGGGTGATGAGTAAGAAGGAAACCTGGTGATCAAACCACAGTTGTAGATTAAAAGACAATGCTTGGGCATGAATTCTGTCTGCATGCTGCTCAGTTTTTGAAACAAGCATTCTTTGGAAACAATCTTTCCAACCACTGCAGCAATTTGTAGACTGTTAATGTGGATGGTGGAGCAGTCTCCGAATAAGTGACTGCAGTTGCCCACGGACCTCGTGGAATGAATAAGCTATGAGAGATGCGATAACCTGCAGGTGAAGAGAGAGCAGAGAAAAGAGTGCATGCGTCTACATTTGGTTTCCATCCTGTCTGCCAGTAGAGGGGAAGGAGCCAATCCGGTCCCTGGCATTTCTGAACGGAACCACCCCCAACTTTAATGTGAGAGCGCAAAACGAATAAATCAATCCAGAAAGAGAAAATTGGCGGCCACAGCTCCTCTCAAAAACAGTCTAAGACATAGCCTGGCTCGCCATGTCCCAGTCAGATCTATACTGAACATCAATGGCCCTTTGGCCCCATATCCTCTGTTACTTTCACCCAGCTTGCGAACCTTGCACATCCTAGAAAAACAGAAAGAGGGAAGCTCTTCTACTGGGGAGCGATTCCGTCTGCAAGGGACAGATCACTTAGATCTTGCTCCCTATCATTATTTTCTGTGCTGTGCCTCCTTCTGGCTTTTGTTACAAACCCTCATGTCCAAGCCACTGTCTTACGGAAGAGAGTAGAAGTGTGCAGTACACAACAGAAGGCTGGTAGAATTGAATGTACAGGACCGATCAGCAATAGTTAAGGCATGTTACAATGTTCTAAAAGTAGCATTGGTAATAATAATATTTAGCACAGCTACTGAGCCTGATCCGGAACCCTTTAAAGTTAATGGAGAGACCCCTATTGACGCCAGTGGATTTTGGATTTTTACCTACAGGTTTTCATCGGGAAAATGAAAAGCGTTTTTATCATGGTGTGGGGCACAAGCTTCCCCTGTTTAAAAGTTGTGGATGTTGAAGGCAAGGCTCAGCTTTGCCAAATAGCTTCTGGTTTTGCCCCCATCCAGGGTGACGCGTGCAGACTGACGCATCCAAAATGAAGGGATGTGTCCAAAAAATATGGGACCTGAATGATGAGCCCAGCTTTCCACAGCAAGTCACAAATGGAGCTGGGGGGGAATAGGGTCTGTTCATAGAAATGCAGGGCTGGAAGAGATCTCAAGAAGGCAGAACCAGCACCAAGTAAACCTGGACTGTCTCTGACAGGTGTTTGTCCAACTTATTTTTAAAAACCTCCAGTGATAGGGATTCCCCGTGGAAACCTAGTCCAGCGCTCAGCTGCCCTCTCTGATTTGCAAAGGGAAAAAATACATTTCTTTTTGGTATGTTTATTTCCTTATTTATATATTTCTACAGCAAGGGAAGCTTTTGTTGAAGCAGGAAACCTGCTCCGTGGATATGTCACAACAGGACTGTATGCTGAGGATGATGCCTTGGTTCTGTAAGTGTTTTGGGATTCTTTTCTTTTTGGAAAGAAGATGGACCTCTCTGCTCTTCAGTGAATTCCATTGTATTTCAAAGATAAACCATGTCCTAGCTGTCTGGGCATCATGATAATTGTTGCCAAAAATCTGCAAGCCCTAATGTAGACAGGCCCATTGTGCCGGCAGCGCTTTATGAGCAGCGAGAGTAGCTGACCAGGAGAGGCCACTGGGCTGGAACTGGATTCTCTCCTGGCTCGGCCACTGACCTACTGGGTGATCTTGGCCAAATGACTTGGTTTTCAGTCTTTGTTTTAAGGAGTCTTTTCCCCGTTCAGTTCTGAGGTTTCACTTCCTGGTAGTCTCCAAACCTTGCTAGTTCTTCATCCACAGACTCATCCAGGGCAGGCAGGACCAAACAGGTAATGGAAAAAGGGGGGCAGAAAAACCCCCTCTTTTGGAGTAGCGTGGAGAAAAGGTGTGTCCCTCCTTCATCCATCAGAAAGAAGCAAAAGGAAACATTCTCCCTCCCCATTTTGTTCCCTTGGTAGGTTATGTTTAGCTGCTTCCTGTGCAGTATGAGCCTCATCCAAATCCCTTAAGTCAATGGCTGTCTCTCCAGACTGTGTTCTGAAGGGATGAGTCTCGGTTTATACCCTGTGTCCCACCAGTGCTATCAATCCATGTGACTAGTAACCAAGAGAAGGGAAGCCCTTTTCTGGAGTTTTAAAGCCGATGGAAAACTTCGCCCAAACCCTTGCTGACCCAGCTGTGTTGCAGATGCAAGGTGGGTGGCTCCCAGTTTCCCACTGGGCCCAGTGAACGTGGGCCCCATTTAAGTCATGATTCAGCCAAGCACTGTCGTGCATGCTCAGCATTAAGCGAAGTGGAAGATAATGGGGGTCTTAGCATGTGCTTGCTGAATCCAGGCCTCCTGAGAGGCATCAAGTGCTCTGGACCAGACTTCTAAGGGCATTTATTTATCTGAAGGTGCAGATCAACAGCTTCTCAAAAGTTCTCAAAAGCAACCTAGGTACCAAACTCCTATTGACATGGGTGTTCACAGCCTAGGGGGCTCTCTGCATCCTAAATACCTCTAAAATTGGTTCTCTGCACTCAACCCAACAGAGCACTTGAAGAACCCACCTGACTTGACTCACGTGAAGACCCCGATTACAGGCAGTGCTTACAGCTCAGCATGTATTCAAATGCTTTGCTGGATCCTAAGGCGCTCAGGATCTTACAGGACTGAGATCATGACAATTACATCTTTCTGCCTCCCCAGCCTTCCCCCACAGCGTTCTTCGCCAATTTCACCTTGTAATCTGGCCCCTCAGGACCCAAACACTGTATCGCAGCGGGTTTTGCGTGCATAAGATGTTGCATTCGATTGTTGTAACCAGCCACTTTCCTGCAGGGCCCAGAAATACGCCGTGGCTCTTCCAGCGCTGCTTTTAGCTCGGCATGAAGATCACAAAATAGATAGCGTACTGCTGTCAAAACAAAGTGCACAGGACATGGTGCAGACAATCAGAGCTGAATTACTGGAAACGTTCGTAAGTAAAATTGTTCCTTAATGGTAAAAATAAATGCATTTTCTTAATCAGATTAGGTTTTAAAATGCTGGGAGTATGGGGTTACTGGAAATTACTAGCTCCATGTTTTTGTCAACTAAATCCTTAACACGGTAAGGGTGTTGGGCCAGGTCCTCACCTGGTATAAATCAGTCACTGAAGTTGTGCACCAGCTGAACGACAGCGTGGTCTAGCGGATAGAGCATCAGCCTGGGGAACCTGAGTGCTCTTCCCAGCTCCATCACCAAACTGGTGAGTGCATTTGGGCAAGGACCAGATCTTCAAAGGTATTCAGACACTTGACTCCCATTGTCGCCAGAGTTAGTTGCCTGAATACTGGTGAGGACCTGGGCTTTCTTCTCTCTTTTATAGGGAGATCTACATGGGGCATAGGTCTTGCAACATCCCTCTGGAAAGGGGTAAATTTCATGCCCACATGCATTGTTAAGCCTGCCGCATTCATGAATCTGCATTCTAGATAGGTTACAAACACCCATGATCCGAACATCTTCTACCCAATGTGCAAATGGCCCCAGTCTGTAAAATGAGCCCTTTTGGGTCTTCTGGCCCTGATCCTTTCACCCTAAAATCCTTCTCACTTTGTTCTCTTGCAGCCAGAAATCACGGTGGAAAATCTCCCCGACTACTTGCGCCTTGAGAAACCTTTGCTAATTTTGTTCAGCGACGGAGATCTAAATCAAGGAATGAGAACGGACATGCTGAGCTTGGTGAATGGAAAAGGCCACGAGGCATTCGTCGCTTGCTGGCTGAACCTGTGAGCACGAAAAAACGTTTGCTTCTTTCCGGTACCTCGCTCACAGTGCTTGGAGGATGCTATACCTAGGTCAGCAGGGCCATCCCGTGGGGGGGAGTGGGGCCCAGGGCCAATCAGCCAAGGCGGGGCCCCCACTTCCCCCAGCCCCATGCTGGAGGGGATCGTGGTGGGCTGGCCCGCTCCACCCCCCAGGGACCTCTGTTACTCCCTGGGGACTAGGAGCTGGCCCTGGCCGGGAACCCGGGGCCGCCTGCCGGTGAACACGAGGCTACTTGCTGGCAGGACCCAGTCCCGGCTGAGGTCACACCGCCGGCAGGGGCCGGCCCTGCCCTGGCCATAGCCAGGAACTGTGTGTGGGCCTGGCCCAGCCCGCATACCCTCTCACCCTGGCCCTGGGCTGGCCTGCTGCTCCGCCTTGGGGGCAGGGAGGGCCGGCCCAGGGGCTGAGCAAAGCGCTCTCGCCCCACCCCGCTGCCATCGGCCCGCTGCTGAAGGCAGCAGGGACTGGGACGAAGCGGGGCCACGGCGTGTGCCCCACACTGCCCCACTGGGAGTGGGACAGAGCAGGGCCCATGTAACCACGGGGCCCGGGGCAATCGCCCCATTCCCCCCACCCCCCAAGCTTGGCCCTGTAGGTCGGCAGTTCCTGAAAACACTGTCTAGCTGATTTTTTTTCACCAGTCATTCAATGTGAACTCTATGACCCATGGCAGGATTGCTTGCAGAAACAGGAAGGGTCCCATCTTCCCCATGCTGATGCTGAGTTATTTAACAGTGATGAACATCTTTAATAACATAGGCGTGAACAACAAGGCAACAGATGGTGACCCAAAGAGCCAAGTGCAGTCAGAGTTTAATGAGGGCCATTAGTCTTCATTTTAGCAAAGAAAACTACTGGCAATTTTATCTTAGCCGTACTCCTTGTAACTGATGCTGCCGTGGAGTTTATTTCCCACTCACAGTAGAACAGGGCAGATTAATTCTTGCTGAAGGAGTTTGTTTGACTGATTTTACTTTCTCAGTCATTATTTTAATGTGAAGATACTAACAATGGAATTTCTGGCTGTGAATTGAAAGTCTTCAAATCAAGGAGTGAAAGAATTAAAGTAAAAGAAGCCCTCCCCCCGCAAACAACTAAACTATGAAGCAGAGCAAAGATAACAGCTGAGAAATGCAAAATTGTGGGAGGGAAGATTTTTATCTCCCTCCCGCATGTATTTGTAATTGTTCCGTCTTTTTCCTTCCCTCAGGCGGCTCAATAAATTCATCATAAAGTATTCTCTGTTCTGGGAACTGTATTGCGGGGTGGGAAGTAATTTAGCTAATGGGAATGTACTTTTCTTTTCAATGAGCAAACCACCTGGTTGCTGATAATGTTTGCAGTATATAAATGCTCCCTGAACTTTCGGATTTCTTGAATTCCCCCTAACTCCCCATCCTCCATTGTTCTTTATTTAAAAAGAAAAATCAATTCTTGTGAAGGAAGAAGTGTTGTTTCCAAGAGGAAAAGGCTGTGTTGTTTAAATGGATGGCCTGAGAAGGAAATGCTTGTTTGCTTTATATTTGGCAAAATGCATCCTCTTCTTTTTGGATGAAGTTCGCTCCTGTGCAGAAGGTTCGCACAACTCCTAAGTACCACTGACTTAAGGACTTAAGTGGTTCGTAAGACTCTTGCTGATCATCTTCAGACAGGTGAAGTTCAGCCAGGAGCCCACACCAGTGCCCCAAACGGTGGGCCACACCTATTAAATGATCACTCTCATGCAGACAGATTAGGGCAGATCCAGCTTCAGCACATTTACTCTGCAGCACCGAAGTACTCTCACTGTGTTGGTGCGACTGATCACAGGCTTAAAGTTAGGCACAGGGTGATCTAGATGGGTTTGGTCCTGCCTTGAGCAAGAGGTTGCACTAGATGACCTCCTGTGGTCCCTTCCAACCCTAATCTTCTGGGGTCCTCTGATTAAGCACTTTGCTGGATGAGGCCAAAGTCGTTAGCGCCTTGGAGGATCTAGCCCTCCCTGCTTATTTCTTGTCTCACTGCTAAGATGTTATTGAATGAGTGCAATCTGATCTGTTCAACAGGAAAAAGACCCCTGTGGGCAGAGGAGTCCTGAAGGCGTATTTCGGCACTCCACCTCCTTTGCCTCTTCTTGCCTGGGTGAACCTTCATTCCAGCGGTCAGGTATTTGCGTTTCCTTCAGAGCAACCTGTCACCGAAATGAACATCTTGTCTTGGCTCGAGAAATTAAAAGCAGGGCTCGAGCGTCCCAGCAGTAAGTACTCGTGCTTGTATAATATTTCTAGGCACTGTTGGCCCCTCGTCTGTTTATGAGACGTCGTTAGCGGCGTTCATTTGTCTGTCATTGTTATTTAAGGATGGGAAAGTATAGTTATTCTGTGCTTGAGCCAAAGGACAGACAGACCAGCCAGAATAGACCACTCGGATTCTGCAGTCTGAGGTGCTGTGCTTTGCGGGACTGCTTATCGTCCTGGGCCAAGCACGAATTGTTCTGCACTGTCATCCGTTTTCTGTAATAATAATCCCCAAACTTGTATTTGACTCCCCCATTACCAGGAACTGGGCTTTCTCAGTGACGACTGCTAATAAGTCTGTCCCGGCTCGAAGGCCAGGAAAGTTCTGTGCTAAACAGCAGCTTTTTCGTGCATTTGCTGACAAAGTGTTATTGGTGGAAGAGTATCGCTGGCTTCACGCGTTAAATTCTTTGAAGATGTAGTATTTTTTGTTACTGTTAACCGTACTGTGACTGGTGTGACTCAGCAATTGATGTGGAAAAACCAGAGCCCTTTTCGTAATGCATTCCTTCAAGAATTTAACTCTCATAATCACTAAACTAACACTCAGCTAGGCCATTGGAGCAAAGTGAAATACAAATCTGGTGTCATGTTGATGGCACAGGGGCAAGACAGGATGTTTTTGAAAGTGATAACATAGGGCTGGATCCAAAACTCATTGAAGTCAATGGAAAGACGCCAATGGATTTCAGGTTTTCGATTAGCTTCCTAGTGGGCAATAACAAGGATCCCTTTTTAACCTAATCTCTACCAGCGGTTATCCTAAATTTCTTTGGGATAACAGCTGGAGGCTGGAGCACATGATTTATGAGAGAAGGCTGAGGGAACCAGGCTTGTTCAGCCTGAACAAGAGAAGAATGAGGGGGAGATTTGTTAGCTGCCTGAACGGGGGTTCCAGGGAGGATGGAGTTAGATTGGTCTTAGCTGTGACAGAACGAGGAACAATGACCTCAAGTTGCAGTGGGGGAGGGCGAGGTTGGATATTAGGAAAAACCTTTTCCGTAGGAGGGTGGTGAGGCACTGGGATGGGTTACCTAGGGAGGTGGTGGAATCTCCATCCTTGGAGGCTTTTAAGATGAAGCTTGACAAAGCCGTGGCTTGAGTAATTTAGTTGGCATTACTCTGGCTTTGAGCCACGGGGTTGGACTGGATGACCTCTTGAGCTCCCTTCCAACTCTAATCTATGATTCTTTCCCTCTGCAGTTAATGGCATCTCTCCATGTCCATGTACTCTGGGTAGTTTCTGGTAAGTGGAGTCTTTTTCTCCACTGGAACAGTCCCTCAGAGATCCGAATTTCCAGACCATTTCCAGTCAAAACCTACAGAACCAGCTGCTCTGTTCTTTCTACTTCTGCTGAGCTCAGGCTAGCTATGAATTGTGTGGTGACGCTGATTGACAGCTGGGATAGCAGGCGATGTTGCTGCACCCCTGGGTGCTAACAGCTAGCGCTCTTTGCAAAGTAAAATTTGGACAAGCCGAGTCGACTGGATTCAAAAGTGCTTGTTTAAAGCTGACTTATTCAAACACATCAGATGTTGGCAGTGTCAATATGACTCTCATACACCACTGGGAGAAGGGAACATGCTTCTCGTGACCCTTGTTGAAATAGAGATCCCTTTCTCCCGTCAAAAATTTTCAGAATGAAAGGTGTTCTGAGCAGTTCTAAACCCACATAGACAGTTGGGCGATTTGTCCCTCTTTAGCAGCAGAACTGTTAGGGTTGGGGGTCTCTTACTGCTTCATTATAATATAGACTGGTTGCTGGAAGAGATTAAACTCCAGATCTTGTCATCTAAAAACACAGGCTAACCCTTCCTGAACTAAGAATAGTTGTATGGAAGAAGAGGCAACAGACTCATAAACCTATTACGTGGTCTGGCAGCTAGAGGGAGACGAAGCTCCACACTGTTCATCTGGGTTTCGTCCACAACTGGATGGAATTTTAGTTTGGAAAGACTCAGGACTAATTTATTTCGTGCTTTAACTTTCATAAATTGTAGAATTGCTGTTAAAAACATAAGTAAAAACCTTTCTTATCTAATGGAAACAGATGCACCGGCCTTCCTTTTACAGTTTTCTTTGACAAGATAGCAATCTCCTACCAACTGATTTCCTTTGGCTAACACTCAGTTTCTCAGTTTTCTGTCCAATCTCCTAATCTAGTTAGGCCCTAAATGACATAAATACCATTAAATCTCTTTCCCCGCTGAACAATCTGAGTCTGTTCACCTTATACTGAAGACATTATATTCTCCATCATGTGTGCTTTTCATCAGTGCCTAGCAGGATCAGGGAGGGGCCTTGTGTAGAATTTATCCATGGACAGTATCCCAAAAATGTTCCATATAAGCCCTTTTCACCCATGAAATCCCAATTTCACCTTTTGTATGTACCTTTGTGCCTCGCAGACCATGTTACCGTTCGAGTCCTGTCCTTTTATTCTGTCGGATCTTTTTACAGGAACTCAATCTTATGCAATGGAATTCACTTTGAAGGGCAATAGATCTCATATACTTAAATTTTATCACAGGAGGAATTTAAAAGGGCCAGGACTGCATATTATTTTTATTAAATTATTGAATTATTATCCTCAAACTGAGAGCTCCATTTAAAGAAGAAATCTGATTTAAAAAATAACAGTTCTTTCCAGTCATAAGAAGAACAAATGCACCCAGTAGCTAACAGAAACTGTAATCAAATTGTGATTTCTGTAGCTGAAAATTCACAATATCTGTAGTGAAATTCTTATGCTAAAGAGAATATTGCTAGGCCCTGATGTGCACTGAAAACTGCACAGTGATGGATGTTCAGGATCGTACATTTCTCAGTGCAAGATCTGGGCACCCTGCAGTCATTAACCTTTGATTAGTTCCAACAGGGTTGCCGTGTTAGTCTAGTTCAGCGAAACAAAGAAAGAATCCGGTGGCATTTATAAAGACTAACAAAATTTATAAATTTATAAAAACTAACAAACTTCTGATTATATTCTCTACTCAGCTACTTTGTCTAATGAAGACTGGAAACCTCCACTTCCTGCCTACAATTTTTTACGCATGATGGAGGACACCCTGCCTGAATTTACAGTGCACACTGTTTATAGCCCTGGCGAGACGAATGGGCTGCAGCGGACAGAGGAGGTGTCTGAAGAGAAGTTAACAGTCAGAGAGGAGCAGATGGAAGAACCTGGGCTGGAAGCAGAGAAAGGCCAGCCTCCAGGGAGAGACTTGCGCGGTACGGTCCCACGGCTGGCAGGAAGGGAGAAGCAGCCCAGACGACACACGGAGCTGTGATGGGATGGCCAGCAATCAGCCTACAGGTGCTAACGAAGGCCGTTGGGAAACGTGGCCAGAAAGACATTCCTTCCATGTCGATCCAGTGTTTAAAATGGTCATAGCGATTCCCAAAAGGGATGTGGCTGTGAACCGTGTGATAAACGAATAGTGGCCTGACTAAACTGAAGGCCGCAGCAGGATTCCTGTTGAAAGCCCAATTTCCAACTCTCACACACACAGGTAATTCTGTCTAGGGCTACGGGCTGTGTTACCGCAACCGTGCATGGAGCACATTCCTGGCCGTCGAGGGGACGTCCTAACAGCCAGCCGTGAAGATGGTCAAATTGCCGCTTAAATCTCGCCCAGGGTGTCATGTTTCTTGGCAAATCAGGAAGGGAAATAGTCTGGTGTTTTCCTTTTTGCAAGCTAATCAGGAGGTGTGAAGCAGCTGACTTCTATTGCTGAGAGCTTTGTCCACGCACACAATTAAAGCCATGCAAGTGTGTACGCGTGGACTGGTAGGAACGTGATTACACCAGAGTAAGGCACCGTTATACAAGCAGAACCGTGTGCACAGTAGGAGCAGTGCTGGAGTAACTACATGGGCAGAAAAATCACACCCCTGGCCACAATGGTTAAATCGGTACAAAAGCTGCATTTGGAGGTGGCCTTAGAAAAGGGGAGCAGAGTGGGGAAGACAAACACGCAGGTCTTTCCAGCTCTCTCTTTTTCCACTGACACGTTTGTGCGTGGCTTGGCCTACCTCTGATCAGCTGACTCCATCCCTATGGGATTTCTGAGAAAACCCTGAGCAGTCGTGGTGGTGGGAGCCACAAAATCCGGAGCGTCTGGACAGGCAACAGCAGTCATTAGACCTGAGTAACGAGCATCCGACGCAATCAGTCACCAGAATCCCCGGGCACTCCAGCTGCCTTGATGGGGCTGGGTTGGCTAATGACTTGGTGAAATGGGAACTGGTTGGGATTGCAGGCAGCTATCTCCAATCACTCTGCACCTTTCTTTTGTTCCTCCCGCGATGACGAATCAGGGCGCTGTGACCTCAGTAAGCCAGGAAAGGAGGGTGTGGAAGGCCAGCCATTCAGAGCCGTGCAAAAGGCAGCAGGGTTTGAAGTGAAGAGTTGGCAGTGATACGGGTAAGAGAATTAAGGCCGCAACAGTTGCTGAGAGATCTGTTTCACATCCTCTTCTAGACGGGGTGACTTACCGTCCTGGAGAATGGCAGCTTCCCGTTGGCACTTGCGTCTCGTTTTCCAGTCCAAGGTGGTGGTAACGCATTCATCGGTGGGGCAAACAGACTACCCTTGCAACAAGCCCTTGGCACCACCAAAAAAGGTGCTAGTTAGTTGCTCAGAGAATCATAAGCACTGCGTTTTCCCAGACCTGCACACTGGCTAGATACCATGGTGATGGGAGTTATTTGAAATGCCTGGATATATAGAAATAGATTCAGAGCTGTCTGGTTTTCTCAAGGGCCCGGACTGAAATAGACAGTTTCTTGACCTGTGAGACGCTGTCTGTATTGCGGGATTTGGGATATTATTTCATATCAACATTGGGATATTAATTTGGGATGCTATTTCGTATCAACATTGCAAGATCCCAATCATTCATACAGGATAGGCTGTGTCGGGTACTGTTAGAAAGCTTATAATTTGCTAAGTATGATGATATCCTTCTGTGTATGTGTCCTATTTGTATTGTAAGTTATGGCTGTGTTTGATGTATCAGTACTTCAGCTGGTGGTGTGGTTCTGGGCAACACCCCAGACAGGCTGGCAGCAGTAATAACCTGCTTAATGGCCCAGTAAGGGAATCGAAGATACAATAAACCCAGGGGAAGAACCCAAGGGCTACGTCTGATGAGTCACCAGGACTTGCCCAGGTGGCCCTGGACTCCAGCTTGTTTCTGAGAATTTCCACAAGTCGCATGGCAAAGGGACATAAAAGGCAGCCACTCCCTTTAATGTGTCTGCATTCCTGCTTCCTACTTCTGGACCAGCTCATCTACCATGAAGCTGTGAAACACAGAACTGAGACCCATCCTGGTATGGGATGTATGCCAGAGGAGCTCTACAAGCCTGCAGATTCCACAGTTCTACTGAAAAGCCAATCTCTGTGGTCTTTCAAGTAATCTGTATGTATCTGATTGCTTTAATCATATAACACCTCTTACCTTACTGTTTTCTTTCCTTGTACAATAAACCATTGGTTTTCATTACCGAAGGATTGGCTGGAAGCCAGGTATTTTGAGTAAGATCCAAACCTCCATTGATCTGGCAATGTGGCTGCCTCTTGGGAGATCAGGAGAATTTTTTTAGTAAAGGGAATAGCGTTTATCCCTTTCCAGGACCTAGTGGCTGGTTGGGAACCTGAGACTGAAATGCAATAAGGAGGCTGTGTAGCTTCTTGATAATCAGCGTAGGGGATCAAAGCACTCTTTGTGACTGGTTGGTGAATTTACTACAGTGTTAGCCACCAGTTTGGGAGAATCTGCTCTCCTTTTCAACCTGCCCTGAACCTGGCATTTTCAGGTCGCTACCCTAGGCATAGACGGGACACAATCTAGGTTGGAAGGGAGGCTTCAAAGTGGAAATTATTTTTTTCAAAGTTGTATTATAAATCTAATATAAAAAGAGCAGGAGTAGGCAGTTCTGGGAAATATTCCTAAAGGAAATAAAGGGAACAAAATTGACTAGATCCTCATCTGACGTAGATCTGTTCTAGGCTGTATAAGTTCTTATACCATGCTCATCTGAGTGCCTTGTAGTAGTGATTTAAGCAAACGTGACTAACGTAATGCTTGTTCTCTGCTTCTCTCTGCATCACCCACCAGCTCCAAAGTTCTCATAGGCTGTGTCTACACTACAAAAAGTTAGGTCGACTTTGTTAAGTTGACTTAATAAGGTCGACTTTAAGTCGACTTAAAATCGACCTTATTAAGTCAACTTAACAACGTGCTGTCCATGGACGTGGACTAAGTCCACTTTGTTAAGTCCACCTAACTGCCTTTAGGCCGACTTAACAAAATGGATTTAAATGTCCACACTGGGCTTAGGTCGACCTAAAGAAGGGTTAGGTCGAGCTAAGCAAGCTTAAGTCAGCCTACCCGGAGGTTCTTAGTAAATCGACTTAAGCTTTCAAGTCGACTTAAGGAATTTCTCAAGTCGACTTAATGAAAGCCTAGTGTGGACCGGCTTTGTTTAAGTCGACTTAAGCCTCCTTAAGTCAACTTAAACTGCCAGTGTAGACAGAGCCTTAGAGACTTAATGATGCCCAGGGCTGGTTCTCTTTGCCGTCATGAGCTTCACTCTGGGTTCATAGGCACAAGCGGTAAGGAAAATTCCACCCACTCTTCACGTCTCTTGCAGAAAAGGAGGCAAGGAGATTATTCAAGTGTCTGTGCCAGAGATCTTTAAAAGGAGCCAAAGGGAGTTAAGTATCCTGTCTAATTCACCTTTAATAACCATGAAGCCTTTGTGTGTGAGCAGTTTAAAAGTGAGCGTCACAGAAAATGCCCCAGCACAGGGTGTGTTGCTGTCTTTTATCCAAATCCAAAGATCTTAGGCAGGTGCTGTTCCTGTTGGGCCCGATCTGGAAATGTCCCCCTGCTAAGGGTTAAATCAAGATTGGCTGTCTTTGTTTGGCTTGCCCTGAAGCTACTGGCTTGGATCAGGAAGCGGCCTGTGTTCTGCAGCGGATCAGTCTGGGTGACGACAGGATCCCAAAAAGTTATGCATGACTTTGCTCGGGTGAGTCGCCTGTTGATTTCAGTGAGACTACTCCCTTGAGTAAAGCTAACCGCGTGAAGAAGGGTTTGCAGCATCAGAGCTCTGGTAATCTCAGAGAAGTCAGTGGAAGTTTTGCTTCAATGAGGAGCACAGTATTGGGTCTTAAAACCCGTCAGCTGATTCAGGTTTGGTTTGGGTCATTTAGCTGCAGAGCTTTATTGACGTTTCTGACGCCAGCAGAAAATGTAGGACTTGGAATGGTCTGTGCAAACAGGAGAAAACTCACCAGGTGTATGGCATACATGCTCTCGTATTTGGTTACCCTCAGAATGCGCACGATTCTCTTCGCCAGCTGAGAGAAGGACTTTGGGTGACCTTTAAGACAAAGCAATCCTGGAGAAAAGACAGCCTCAGGAGGGGAAAAACCCACAATCCATGCAGGGGGTTTTGAGTGGAAAAAAAGAGTACTGTTTTTAATGAAGGGGAAGAGATCTTGAATCCTTAGGACATTTCTACTCTGCAGTGTAAACCCAGGGTTCAAACTCAGGTTCAAGCCTAACTCCCTTTCTGTCTACACACAAATCAGACCAAGACTCAGTCCCAGGACCCAACAGGTGTGGAGGGTCTGAGCCTGAATCCAGCCAGGACTTAGGGTTCAAGCCCTGTTTCTTTGCGGTGTAGACACAGCCCCCCTGGACTCGTGCTCTGTGAGTCTACCAAAAGCCTTCCAGAGGCTTGCTTTGTTCTCCGGACAATCATGTTTAGGGGCAGTCAAGTTTTCCCACATTGTATCACAAACAAAGGGGTAGAACAGCCCCACATTTGGAGAGGGCACTGGGAATTCTGGGATATGGGTGGTTGGACTTGGACGCACATAATGCAGGGCAGATGCTGGAACTCCTGGTTGGGACCTAGGCTTCTGCAATTCCTAATTTGGGGCTACAAATGAGTGTAGATGCTCAAGCCCTAGATTAACACCCGCTTTTGTCAGGCGGTTGGTGAATTTGGAAAGACTTTAAGGGCTGATCAAGACCCATTGAAAGCAGTGGGAATATGTGTGCACTGAATCATCTGGCGTTAGCTCATTTCAACAAATGGCCCATGGAACTCCCATGTCTAAGACTAACAACCCCCAGGGTCTGCTAACTCAAGTTCCGCTAACCCTGGGTGTACGTTGCCATGGAGTAGCCTTAAGGTATGGAGAGAATCCAAATCATTGTGCTTCAAAACAGAAGCCCTTTCCAATGCACTGTGCATGTCAAGAGAATGGAATGAGGCCTGTGATCTTTGTGTGACTGTGAGTGTTGACGTAGTATTTAAAAAACAATCTGTTTCAACATGCATTTAAATTAAAGGAAGAAAAAACTACAGTAAGCATCAATTATACGAGTTTCCTTCTTGGGCATTCAACAATAAAGTGTAACTTCATCTGGTTACGCTACAGATCTGTATTTTCCAAGATGTTGTGTTTGAGTTTCATGTGTCAGGCCTGGTGATTAGATGGTATGTACACCTTAGACACATGGTATTGACCCTTCAGTTCTTTTCACTGAACACTTTCCCCCCTCCCCTGTCTCTTTTGATTATGTACGCTTTTCTGGCACGTCATAAAACTGGCAACTTTCACCCCGTCGGGAACATTCTTTTATGTTTTTGAGATGAAGATGAGAGTCGGAAGATAAAATACATAATACGCAAGAGGAATGATGTGATCATCTGAAAATGAAAATCAACGTACTTGGCAAAGCAATACAACAAAGTCCTTCCGTGTGTCGATCGGTTGGCTTGATTTTCCTGGAACAAACACCATTTTGAGCCCATTTTTTGGCACTTGAGAAGGTCTCTGCATGCTTGTACAGTTTTGTGGGGATTTTTTCCCCCCAGAGAAAGGCAGGGGAAGGTAGTTGAAGAAGCGCTAGTTCTGGGAAAGCGTGATAATATTTAGCTGTTATATTAGGCATTCCATGTTTAAAGAGCTTTCCATATTCTCGGGTCGGCATATTAAGGGCATTGGAAGCGTCAGCTGCACTCTGCTTCCATTAGTCTGGTGTGTGTTGACTGGTTTGCCATGTGGAAAGCGACTGGAAGGCCTGGAGTGCGACTGATCCCCGTCTCTTCATGTGCATTTTCATCTTCCTCCTCATCAATGGACTGGTCATTACAGATGAGGCAGACTTCCTTGTTCATCCTCAGTGGAGGAAAAGTAGGGAGTTTTTGTCCTCCTTTGAGTCTAGGCCAGGGGTCTGCAACCTGTGGCTCTGGAGCCACATGCGGCTCTTTGGCTGCCCCCTTGTGGCTCTGGGCTCCCCCAACCACCGGAGTACCCTGCAGGAGGCCCATGCCTGGCTCTGGGCTTCCCCCAGCCACCAGGGACCCCACGGGCAGCCCATGCCAAGCTCCAGGCTTCCCCCCCTGCATAAGGGGACCCTGCAGCAGAAATCCTGGCTTACCTCCCTGCACCTCCCACCAGGAGGCTACACCCATTGTGGCTCTCAAAACACTTTGTTATTGAAGGAATTTTCAAAAATGGCTCTTCTTATCTTTTGGGTTGCAGACCCCTGGTCTAGGCTCTCTCTGGTTTTGCATTAGCGCTGGTCCCTGATCCCAATTTTCTCTTGGGGTGCGTCTACACGGCCAGCGGCATTTTCGGCAGTGCAGGATTGATTCTGGGTCATCAAGTGGAGACCTGCTCAAAAGAACCTGGAAGTCAACGCTGTTAATTCACCCCACAAGATGAGGAACGCCAGGACTTTTTTTGAGCTGGTACGCGCTGGTCTGTTGTACTGGCACCTATTTTTCCCTGGCTGGCTTCTCTGCTCAGCTGGGGGCCAGGGGCAGCAGGGGAAAGGAGCGGGTCTCCTTTTCCCTGCTGACCCCAGCCCCCATCTGTGCAGCGGGCCAGAATCCTGCCCACCAGGGGCTGAAATCCGACCCCCGGATGTTTGGGAGCTGTGGCCAGGGTGCAGCTTTTTCAAATCTCAGATGTGTGGTTCAGGACGGGAACAGCCTGGCCAGGGAGCGACTCTGGCCGCCTCTGCAGCTCCAGCCAGGTAAGGGGGAAGGGGCTGGGAGGGTCGGGGAGTGGTGGGGGTGTAGGAAAAGGACCTGAGGGGGTCGGGGAACCATGGGGAGGCAGTGGAGGGGCGAGAGGGGTGGGGAAGGGGCCTGTGGCAGGTCAAGAGGAGTGGGGAAGGGGCTGGGGCGGTCGAGAGGAGTGGAGAAGGGGTCTGGGAGGGGAACTGGGTGGTCAGGGAACCAGCAGGCAGGAAGGGGGGGGTGTTTGGAGAGACCTTGGGGGGGCGGCGGTGGTGGTGGAGGGTCCTGACCTCCACCCCCACCATCCCTGCACCGCTCCTCCCAGTGTACCAGCACTTTTTTAAAGCAAAAAAGCACTGAGTAACGCTGTGTTGACCGGAGGGCATTTCCTGTCCGTGCAGTGCAGGGGGGATGCCATGGTAAGTAGAAGTTCGGAAGTCCGCTTAGCTTGCGTATCTCCCGTTGACTGTTGCTGAATCCACTGGCTGTGCAGAGTAGCCGTGGAGAGCATCTGAGGCCTGGGACTGGGACCCTGAACCAAGCTGGAGTTTTCAATTGGCCTGAAGATCGGGTGGGCTGCGTGTGTCTTACATTCTGTTCCCTACCCCAGCCCAGTCCTATAATCACACCTGCTTATTCCAATTACTGTACGATGGATACAGTATCTTTGCTCCTTTAAAAAGAGGCAATACAATATTTTCTGTCTTATTATCTAACCCTGTCCTAATGATTCCCAACATTGGTAGCTTTTTTGACTGCCACTGCACCCTGAGTGGATGTTTCCGGAGAACTATCAACAATGACACCAAGATCTCTTTCTTGAGTGGTAACAGCTGATTTAGACCCTATTTTATATGCATAGTTGGGATTATGTTTTCCAATTTACATTACTTTGCATTTATCAGCATTGACTTTCGATTGCCATTTTACTATGCGCCATTGAACATGGTATACTTCATCCTGGCTCAGCACAGGGGGAGGAGCTAGGTGACCTTTTGAGACCTCTTCCAGCCCTACATCTATGGGCTAGATCACTCCTGTACAAGCTATACCTGGCACGCAGAGACAGCTTCTCTGGGGAGGAAGAAGAAATGGGAAGGATGGCTAAAAGAATGAGACTGGAAGGAAAAGTAGGAAAGAGACGGGTGGGGATGTGAAAGGATCATGGTCATTGGAATAGGGTAAGCTCCTCCTGCCATTTCCATCTCATGAGAACCATGTACGCCTTCATTGAAAACCATGTACGCCTTCATTGAAGCTTCCTTTTTTAGAATGTGCTGAATGTGCATGTGCCGATTGATGGCTGTAATCCTTATTGCAGGGTAACCTCCAGCCTGTGTCCCCAAGCCATTCCAATCTGCCATGTTACCATCCCATAGGTAGCTGAACTGTGCCGTCAGGTGAGAGCCGGGGGGACAAAACGCTATGGACTCGTGAGTTATCAGGTGAGACATGTTCACTCCTGCTGAGGCTTCCTCTGTAATACACAGCTGGGCGAAAGAAGGACAGGAGCAATTGGACAAAATGAAGGCCAGGAAAGATGGTTAGATCTTAAAGGAGCTAGGATCTACCACGGAGCCCCAAGCTTCTGGGAGAAGCACAGATCAATGATAGCCATGGGGACGGTACAGACAATGTACCATAGGCATTACCTAGAGACTGTTTGTCCCCAGCTGCACCTCTGCAAACAGGGGCTGCCTTTATTCGCCCCAGTCTTTGTAGAATCAAGGTAGCTCCCAGCAAATAACACCTTTGCTTCTCTACGCCGGGGTTACCCAGAGGCTTGCAGGCAGGGTCTATCTCCAGCTGAGACAAGGCCATAGTCTTACGGCAGGTTGAAGGTGCCATGTCATGGGGTTGGAAGGTGGGAGATTATTAAAGAAGAGTGTCACAGGATACTGGTGGTAGGGCCGGGTTCACGTATCATCCAGCTGGCACAGAATGCAGATACTAGTCAAAGGCTCATGGCTCTGTGTGAAACCAGGAAAGGCTACTGGAAAGGCAACGGACCAACCAATTGGTGCCTGCACTCATGTATTCCTAGGGCGCTTGCAGGACTTACACAGCTATCCCATCAGATCACACCCTCGGAGACTCTCCTGTCACACTGGGAAATGCTCACCCGGTCTCCAAGCACCGCAAGTAGTGTCCATATATATCCTTCTTCACTGCAGTCAGGCATGGAGAACATCTCCCTGCCGGGCAGCACAACAGCCTTGTATTCAGCGAACACAGCACAAGGCAGCAGGAGATCAGGTGCCATATTTGCCATCACTTGCCATGATGTGGTCTGCTCCCCCCGGATGGACACCAGTCTGTTCTCAGTGGACTCCGTGGCTGGATCCCACATGCTCCTAAACCAACCAGGTCTGGGCAAATCTCCCATACTTCCGTGCTGAATCAGGCATGCTCCTGGGTGCAAAAATCACATAGGCACCCCCGACTGGGGAAATGGGTCTGCCTTAAATCCCTGAATCGGTACCTCAATACTCCCAACCCTCCCTAGCTGCTCAGACATGTTCAGAGCTCCACACTGCCATGGGCACTGAATTTCCCAACGAACCTCTTCTGGGACAACATGGCAGGTGAGCGAGGAACACAGTTTAGCAAAGGGACATCTCCCCACAGGCACTTGACTCTAAACAGAGTTACAGGCATGTATCCTATCCCTACCGTGGAGAGCAGGGACAGGATACAGCGTGACCTAAGGGAATTGGAAGACTGGGCCAAAAGAAATCTGATGGTATCCAACAAGGAGAAGTGCAGAGTTCTGCACTCAGAATGGAAGAATCCTATGCACCGCTACAGACGGGCTAGGCAGCAGAAAAGGACCTGGGGGTTACAGTGGACAAGAAGCTGAAAGTGTCAGCAGTTTGCCTTTTATTGCCAAGAAGGCTGGTGGCATATTGGGCTGCATCAGTAGGAGTGTTGCCAGCAGATGGAGGGAAGTGATTATTCCTCTTATTTGGCACTGGTGAGGCCCCATCTGGAATACTGTGTCTAATTTTGGGCTCCACGCTACAGAAAGAATACAGATAAATTGGAAAGAGTCCAGCGGACGGCAACAAAAATGATTAGGGGCTGGAGCACATGGCTTACGAGGAGAGACTGAAGGAACTAGGCTTATTTAGTCTGCAGAAGAGAAGACTGAGGGGGGATTTGATAGCAACCTTCAACTACCTGACAAAGGGCTCCAGGGAGGATGGAGTTAGGCTGTTGTCAGTGGTAGTGGATGCGAGAACTAGGAACAATGATCTCACACTGCAGTGGGGAAGGTCGAGGTTGGCTATTGGGAAAACGTTTTCCCTAGGAGGGTGGGGAAGCACTGGAATGGATTATCTACAGAGGTGGTGGAATCTCCACCATTAGGTTTTTAACGTGTGGCTTGACAAAGCCCTGGCTGGGATGATTGAGTTGCGGTTGGCCCTGCTTTGAGCAGGGGGTTGGACTAGATGTCCTCCTGAGGTCTCTTTCACCCCTCATGTTCTCTGATAGTGGTGCATGGTCCCCCTTCACACAGAGGGTACCCCCCCGATCCTTAAATAGAGTGCCTGATGCCATGTGGCCAGGCTGAGCACTTCATTGTTCTTGTGGTTGGCCCAGTGACAGAGACACCCTCTGAGATGATGGCTTTTAATGGCTCTCCCCATCCTGTCTGAGCTGGAATAGACTGGCCTTGCCAGGCAGGCCGGTTTGATGCCACCTGGCAACAAGAACCCCAAACATCGAACCAAAGCAACACAGAGTTCACCAGGATGATGGAGATCACAGGCCACCACTGACCTTCCCTGTTGGTCACTTCACTCATTAAAAAGCCTGCTGTATTTTTATTAGCTGAGCACATCTGAGTGCTGGAGATCTTATCAGGTAACTAGGGACAGAGCAGTGTAAAGCTTTCCCATATTCCTGTTTTTCTTGACCTCTAAGCAAACTGCCATTGTCTTTCACACGATGCATCCTTAGGTAAACCAACTGTGACGTGCATATAATTTACAGGATCCTTTCCTAGTTGACCCACTGCCAAATCACTGTGCTATGATAGATTGCAAGGGATGCATGATTAGAAACACCACCACAGGAGCTGGGTATTCAGAGCTGGCTGCAACTTGATACTGTGCAGTCCTCCTTAGCGTCTCAGGCTGCTTTGTTTGTGAGTCAATGGCGTCAGCGATCTGGAGCACGTCTTGGGGGAAAGGATGGTCATCTTGTTCTTTGCACAATGCCTCGCACAATGGGAGCCTGGTGCATAACTGGGGCTCCTGGGTGCTTTGCTGATTGTGAGGGTGTCTACCCCACACAAGGCCTGAAGGGTTAAGGTGGCGAGATGGGCCAATACCTAGGCTGCTCATGGAGAAGGTGCCAGGAGTAAAGAGGATGAGTTGAGATGAAGCTCAGCTATACAGGAATAGGAGGGGCTGGTGGTCTAAAGCCCCGTAGCAGAGAGCAGAAAGGGGCTGCAGAGTGGGAAGCTGAATTCACTCCGAGGTGGGCAAAGGCCGGGTAGGAAGTGGCCCAGGGATACAGCAGTGTGGCGTAGGACTGTGTAGACCAGTGGTTCCCAGCCTTTTTGCATCGAGGGCCACAAATATAAACCAGTCTATTTAATTAAAATTAAATTAACGTTCAATTAATTAAATGTATGTTAATTTTTTATTAAAATAAGTATTTTATTTAAATCAATTGAACTAATTACATTTAAATTATTTTAATTAAAACATTTATTTAAAAATTCAAAACATTTATTTCGTGAAAAGCTTTCCTTCCTGATCCCAGTCTAACTCTCTGACCCATTTGCCCAGGAGCCAAACAACCCTTCAAACTCAACCCCCATCCTCAGAAAGGTTTAAAAAAAACCTAAACAACAATTCAAGGGCTGTTTCACTTCAGAAAAGAAGGATGTGAAACTGAGTGTCTGAAAAGAAGTAAAAAGGACGAGGCCTTGGCCTGGCAGAGCAAATTGCCAGACTTGACCAGAAGAAGGTGAGTAAAGCAGCCTGGGACAGTATTAGGAATAATAAATATGACCTCTGGCGATGGTGTTCCCACTTCATCAATTGCTCTCACCAAATCGGCAAAGCCACCATAAGGCTTGACATTAGTGTTCTTGTGGAGGGACTGTTAACGCAGTAGATTTGAAAAATCAGCCAGTAGTGACAAAGACTTGTGAAGGTGTGTGTCTGTTTCGGAAGAAAGAGAGGGATAATCACCACACAGGGCTGTCAGGGGCAAGAAACTGGTCTTTATTGCTGTCCTAACCAAGCCTAACCTGCAATGTCTAGCCGAGAGAAACTATAACGCATTGACTGATATCAACTGGTCTGCCTAAAATGACATAGGCTCTTCCAGCCAAACATCCCCGAGTGCTTTGTACCGAAACAGGCAAAGACCTCTACTCAGTTTCCCTTTGATTTTGGTTTTTAACCTTGGAGATTATTGTTTGCTTTCCCAGTTAAGAGATTGGCTCAGATAAAGGCCAATGTCGGTTCTAGTCTTTTGTTCCATCCAAAATCTACTCTTTTTCATAGGATGGTGGCTGTGTAGGTTCCCTCCAGCTGCCTTGATAATGACCTAACAACCGAGCTGCAGAGGTGACAGACCTTTAGGAAAAAGAGACAATTTGGGATTGGGGGCATACTGGGGTCACCCTCTGAGTAGTAACACCAGGCTGGGGAAAGGAGACGTGTTGTAGGCAGGTGTGATATGCTGGAGCAAGAGGTGTTCTTATCTTTGTGGTGTTCTGTATCCGGCATGGATGTCTGTTTGGCTGCGTGCTTGAGTCTCTGTAGGCGTGTTCCCTCAGGACTATCCCTGTCTCAGATCTCTAAGTGGGGAGTCTGTTAGCCCAGTGATCTAGAGCTTGGCTTGGATCTCTAAGCAAGGGACTGAGTTAGCCAGGTGATCCTAAGTCAAGGTGTTCCTTTGGTTAACACTTTGGGTTCCGTTTGGCTTAGGATTCTAGTGAGGACTCAGTTAGCTCATTAGCCTTAAGCCTAGGCATACCCTGTGTGCAAGAGGTAAACTGAAGCAACGCTCACGATCAAAGAAACCAATGTACCAGGTTAGGCTTTATTGCAATGTAGCACATGGCAAGTGACCTATATCAACAGATCTGCTGGCAGCATTCGTGCTCTCAATGCAACGGAACAGCCCAACCGACAGCAAGACTCTCTGTCACCCCTTCGGCTGCACAAACTCTAGGCTCCTGGCTCCTGCTTTTATGCCCACTTGGAGCTGTTGGCTTGGCCCTCTTTGGGGTTTGACTTGACCTTGATTGGTCCACATACCCCTTTTCTTGATGGCACCCAACAATTTGATAGGTCCATGAATCCCTGATCCATCCATCAAGGTGTCATTCTGCAATTACGTATACCTTTACGCTGGAGAGTTCAAAGATAGTTCACAGCATCTCTTACTATCTCCTTGGTGCTAGGCTGAATGGACACCTCATACCTTCAAGATCTTTTCTGCAGCTGCAGCTTGCTTCTTGCCAATTTCTGTAATGTCAGGCTGCTTTATGCTGGCTCTTGTCAATTTAGTTAGTTAACCAACTTAGGCCTCCTGTTTTGGTTTGGTTCACTAGCCTTAGGCCCCAGTCTGACCGTTTCTATTTGTCTTTTCTATTTTAACCTTTTATCTTCTCCTACAGCAGGCTGCTGGGGCTCAGTGTGGAACAAGGGCTACCCCTGGCTGTGACATTCTCACTCTCCGCTTTTCTGCTCCACCCTCCTCCTTGCTGCAAGTCCCTCTGAATATGAACCCATCAGGAGTAAGGGAGAGGGGGGCATCTTTCTCCAACAGCACTGCAGGAAGCAGACTGTTGCCTGCATACGCCATATGCACCATGATGAGATTGCCTGCTCTACCAGACACATCACGAGTCTTAGTAATCGGAACCCAGGGACTTGTCAATCAAGGAGTGAGAGCGGTGCTCCCCGTGGATTGGCTGGAAACTGACATCTGAATCACAGCATCTGCAAGGAGCTTGAACTATGGGGAGGTTAAAAGCAGAACCAGATTGTGAATTATTTCAGACTTAGCCTGGTAAAAGAGGCCGGTTTCTTACCAAAAGGAGCAGGAGTGGGGATATTTCATCAATGAGCCTTGTTCTTACTTACCAGGGTCCCAGGTTCAAGCTACACTAGCTCAGGCTCATAATACCTGTCAGCACTTTCTCTTCAAAATATCTTTTAAATGACCTGATTTTTCAGTTCAGATCAGCTATTGCAGTGCATAACTTTAAACTGTACCCTGGGAGACAAACATCTCTTGAAATACAGGGCCAGAGCTTCAACTGGCATAAGCTGGCGAGATGTGGCATAAACTAGCTGAGTACATACTCCTTGATCGTCTGCCTTCAGGCAAAACTTTTTTGATTTTGCTGTTCTTCCCTCTTGCTTAAAAATAAGAATCAAACCTCCCTCTCCTGCAAAAAATACATATATCAAGTGTTTCTCCAGTGAGAATATGGTGAGAAAACCCAAAAGTCAAAAAAGGAAACGCTGTTTTGAAACTTAGGTCATGATGTGTTTTAATGAGACAAGCCACTTGAACTAATGAGAGCCATCGTGGGAGTGAGTAACAGATCCGGCCCTGTTAATGGACAGAGTGCAGAATATCACTACTGCCAGTGGACAGATTTATTGCGCTAACTAGATCAAAACCAGATCCATCTGTGCAGTGCTGGCTTCGTTTATACCCCTTCTGTCTATTACATACAAAAAAAATAAGGTTAGAAATAAAGTCAGATGAGATTTCAAGATTTACGATGACCAAAAGTGTTTCTTGCTCCTGCATCCTTGGGATTCTCATTAGTCTCTATTCAGTTTTTTCAGTCTCAGAGACATGATTTTTGTCATTTGGTGCAGGCAGTGGTAGCTGTGTTTTGCACAGGAGGTTGAGGAACTCTTAAATTTCCTGTCAGGCAGAGGCAACAGATCTGTGGTATCTCGTGTGATAAAAATCCACCCATTACTCTGAGAGGGGCCTGCCTCTTCAATGCACACTCAGAAGCATCTAGTGGGCCAGTGGGTAATGAGGTTACTGCACCAGTCACCTTACTAAATAATCAGCAGGCCAGATAGCATTTAGTCAGTGTTAATCACAGCAGTTTGCACCTCCCCACCATCTTGTGGTAAATGATGTACTGGAAAAGATTCACTTTATGACCTACTGGTATGTCTGGCGTTTGTTGGCAATAAGACTATATTCAGTCATTCAGAAGGCATGGTGTTAGGGGAGGGAAAAGGCCGCTAAAGTTCTGTCATTTTAGAAAGAAACCAATTTTTGTTCATTCCAAATTTTTTGTGACACTTACTGACAATTTCTATGGGGTTTTCCCTTTTCCTATTAGAGCACTGACCTAGAACTAAAGGGACCCAGATTCAGTTCTCTACTTTGCCACAGACTTCCTGGCTGACCACAGGCAAGTCACTGAGCTGCTATCTGCCTCAGTTTTCTGATGTACAATGGGGGTTGTGAGGATAAATGTACTGAAGAGTATGACCTGAAGAGGAACTCTGTATAAGCTCAAAAGCTTCTTTCTCTCTTTCTCAGCTACAGAAGTTGGTCCAAAAAAAGATATTACCTCACTTACCTTGTGTGTCTAAAGATTGTGAAGCTGTGACAGGGTGTACGTACTCCGCATTGGGGTTAACTGTGCATTGTGGGCTGAGGAGGCCACGTCCTTCCACCACTGTTGGGCATCCACAGCCTGGAGACAGGATATAAAAGGAAGCAACCCAGCTCAAGTGCAACTGACCACTAATGGGCTATGTCTACGCTTGTTAATTTAAGTCGACTTAGCTAAGTCGACTTAACAAAGTTGACTTTAAATCGACTTTGTTAAGTCGACTTAGCATGTCCACACTCAAAATTTAAGTCGACTTAGAGGGGACCCTACAAAATCAACCTAGAGCGTCCACACTGAATGCCTAGGTCGACTTCTAGGGGCTAGGTGGACCTGGGGCAGGTCCACGGTGGGAGGGGGGGCACCCCTTGCCAAGTGCCAGGGGGCTCAGCCTTTGCCCCATTGTACCTGGGTACAATGGGGCAAAGGGGGACAGGGCATAGGAGCAGGGTGGGCAGGGCCCTGTGGGGGGCACACCAGGCTGTGGCTGTGCCAGCCACCCTGGCAGGGAGGGCAGTGAGGAAGCCCTAAAGCCCCCTAAGTCGACTTAGCCAGTGTGGATGTGGAGTAGCCCTAAGTCGACTTTCTAAAGTCGACTTAGCCAGCAAAGTCAACTTAAAACGAGGTTTTATAAAGTCAACTTAATTTTTCCTTAAGTCGACTTAAGGAAAGTGTAGTGTGGACGCAGATTAAATCAACTTGACTTAAGCAAACTTAAGTCGACTTAATTTGTTAGTGTAGACGCACCCATGGGGAACAATGCAGACTGCTGGCTCTCTCCCAAGAACTGCAGGAGGCCCAGGTTGCAAAGGCCAGGAATGCTGAGCCCCAATAGAATCCTGGCTGCCTGCAGAAACCAAAGAGGGGATGAAGCCAACAGAAACTTCAGTGGTCCAGGACCCCAGTGGCCCAGATGTGTGGATGGCAGCACTGGAAGCGAACCCCAGAAGAACCGGATATCGGTCCAGCTGTGGAACCAGACAAGAGGCCAGTGCTGAGCTAGTGGTGAATACATTCGCCGCTAGCAGGGCCTTGGGCGGAGACCCTGTGGAGTAGGGAGGGCCCATGTCCCCCTACCCCAGCCATCAACTACCCCTTACCCAGTTGGCTGCCTATTTCCTCCCAAGCTATTCAGCCCCTGCACCAGGGTAGTCATATTGACTCTGGCCATTAGCCACGTAACCCCTGCAACAGGAGGCTGCTGTATTGACTTGGGCCATTAGGGTGTGCTGCCCTGAAAGCGATGACAGCCCCAAAGACTAGCCAGCTGTAGTGTAATCCCTTCTTGACCACATGCAACCCAATACCCCATGACAGGGGTGTACCTACCTCACAATAGAAGCACTGTGAGATCTACTGCTGAAATGTCTATGCAAGAGTTAGGTATTAGTATTATCGTCGGTTTTGCCACTGAAGAAAGGGGAAGGAAGAGAAAAAAAACCAAACACCCCCCTCCCTTCAAATTTTCATTTTCCAGATTTGTCAACAAAAAATGGAGAATATATTAAATAAAATTAAATTCATAAATTAATAAAATACCTTATTTTTTTCATCAAAAAAAGTCTGATTTTGAAATCAGGCCACCTTGCAGTGGGGAAATGTGGTGACTGAAATATTTCCCCGCAGCTGGGCTCAGTATTCAGAGCCTGCAGGCTGGAATCAGAGATTAATAGGACATGGGCTGCGGAGTGTCATTCCTAGGGTCCCTCCACTCCTCCGAAAACCATTAAGCTGGCCAGCTGGAAGGAAGAGACAGCTCTGAGTCTGCAGGCTTTGCATCCAGAATTGAATTTCCCTAAGGGCCAGGTCTATTTGGAGCTGTCCTGCTATAGAGATAAGCACCAGCTGCAGTGGAGGGACTTGAACTTCCTCACCCCTTCAGAGGTTCTGAGAAGTGATACCATTGCCGGCCTATCTCGAATACAGGAAGAGTGGGACACAGCACCTGATTCTGATCTCGCGTATGGTGGTGTCACTCCAGAATAGCTCCACAGAAGTCAGTGCAATTACACCAGTCTAAGTGAGATCAGACTTGCCAGGAGAGGCCAGAGACTGTGCTGCTCAAGTAAAGTAAGTAGGAAGCTGTCTTCCGGGGGCAGCCAGGAATGCCCCTACCTTTGACTTAGGCTGGGGGCTGAACCTGTCCCCAGTTCACTAGGGAATCAGGAGAATGGGAGATGTCTTAGCATATTTTCCCCTCCTCTGGTTCTGCATTCTGATCTGCTATTTCCTGGGTCTGGGCTAGCCTTTCTTCAAAGTCCTCTTTAACAGTCTACTCATAAATGTACAGAAGGACTGATTTTGAACCCAGCTTGGTGATGCAACTTGCTGCAGGGGCAATTGTAGGTAAAAAGAGCTAATGTCATGCAGAGCTCTGACTATGTGACAGGCTGGGGGAGCCTGGAGACGGCTATGGGGCTGGGGGAGCCCAGGGAGGCACGGATCAGGGGGTTGGAGAATCAGGCAGGGGGGCGCAGCTCAGATGGCTCGGGTGGGGACCTACCTGCTGTGGGCAGCTTGGCTCCAGAGGCCATATGGCGCACAGCTGGTCTCCATCCCATTCCCACTCCCACTCCCAGCAGCAGCTGAGCCAATAGGGCCAGCCCAGGGGTGGGGCGGGAACGCTTTTCTGTCTCAGGAACCCATTCCCTCCCCCAGCACCAGCAGGGCAGGGGCTCTTTTAGTGCCCCCGTCCCCCTGGTTCTGGGGGCTTAGCGGGGTGATGGATTTGGCAGGGGCCATAGGGGCTGGAGCCTGGGGCCCTCTTCAGGTCAGGGCTTAAGCCCCTATAGCCCCTTTGTTAATCTGGCCCTGGTACTGGGTTGCGATGCCCCCTGCCACTGAAAGACTGGAATGCATTGCTCAAAGATGTCATTGTTGGGTCACGGGCGTCAATGATTTTTTTTTCAACTGGGTCCTGAGGAAAAAAGTTTGGAACCCACTGGCCTAGGGTACGGTTCTTTCAGCAAAAGAGGATTTTATTTTTAAAATGATGAGCCAAGCATGGCTGAATTGGTCCAATATAAGTAGTTTGCATTAAAATTATTTTAAAAGCTGTAGCCCACTTTTACAAAAATAAAGCTCTGAGGCCAGATCCACGAGTGGTATAGCTCAGTGGTTCCCAACGTTTTCAGTGCGGGGGCCACAGACGTAGTTTTTGCTACCAACTAGTACTACTCTTCACCAGACGTCTTCATCCTGCCCCTGCCAGACAGAAGGGTCTGTCTACACTAGCAATTTAGGTCGATTTAAGGACCCTTAAGTCAACCTAAATTACTCCATGTCTACACCTGACTTTCATTAAGTCATCTTAAGACAATTCTTACGTCGACTTAACGAAAGCTTAAGTTGGCCTAATAAGAACTGCCCATTCGGTCGACTTAAGCCTTAAGTCGACTCCTTAAGTCGACTTAAGGGCAGTTAGGTTGACTTAATAAGGTCAGCTTTAAGTCGACTTAAAGCCGACCTTATTAAGTCAACGAAGTCGCCTTAACTTTTTCTGGTGTAGACATACCCAAGGAATTCAGCAAAGAGGCTCTTCTGTCCTCCTGGGAACCCATCATGTAGCCCTGTATGATTTACCTGGGTCCCCTCCCTCTGGCTCCAGCTGGCACCTCAACACCTAGGGATGCAGGGAGAATACTTGCTGTCTGCTGGAACTGGGGGAGGGGATCACTGATCTCCTGTCCTCTTGGCTGCACCAAGGAGCCTGCAATGGTCTTTTAGACTTGCGGCAAATGCTCCGCCTGAGTCCTTAGGCAGCAGTTCCCTTCTGCAGCCAGCAGGAGGGGAGCCCCAGTCCACTTTGAAAGCCCGCTTTTGGTTTTATCAAAGTCAACACTAACTTATTTCAGATGCGGGTCTGGCTCATATGGTTTTCTATTAGCAATTTACTCATAAATTACAAGAAAAATCTATTTCCCAAGAGCAGGTCTGCATCACTCTTCCACCTCAAAAAAATAGTTTTCTTAAGATCTTTCTTAAGATGCATCAGATTCATGAAAGGTTGATGGTTTCTAAAAATCGTAGGATATGATAGCTAAACATTCAGTTTCTTCCTCTGTTCCTCATAGGTTAAAAGTTCACTTGGTGGTTTTCTCCAGCCGAAGGCGAGTTTCATTCTTGGAATTCAACATAAGAATTTAGTAATCCATCCAACATTAACTCAGCATCAGGAGAAATCTTTAATTATTTCAACTACCATCATGTTTGAGGTAGTTTCTTCAAGAATATAGTTTGCAATAGGCTTCCTGATTGTTTTAGTCCGACACTGGATATGGTGGAGAATACAATGTGAAAAGGGTTCCCCTACAATAGATTGATTGCACTTAATTCTTCCAATGCCCACTTCATGTCCACTAGCATCAGGGGAAAGCACCCCAGTGTTGTGTTGTAGGGCCCTGGATCAGGCAGTTACTTGGAACTGATCCTCAAAGGCATTCCATTGCCTGAATCCTCCAGATTTCTTGAAATGGACATCTCACCATTGAAATCCATGAAAGTCAGGTGCTGAAATACTTTGGATGATTGATTCTGGGGGGGCTTGATTTTCATAAGTGCTGAGCACCCATCGCAGTGGTTGGAATCAGTGGAAGCACTGTGCCCATTTATTTTCCCTCAGCACCCTGCAGCTACACCCAGCACCCCACACCTGGCAGGGTCCAGCTCCCCCTCCCCCAGAGCCTCACAGCAATGAAGCCCATCTTCTCCTCCCCTGCGGCACCCCATGCCTGCAGTTCCCCCATCACCCCCATTCTCAGTCGGACCTGGCTCCCCCCCAGAGCCTCGCATTACAGCCCAGCTCCCTCTTCCCCACCCAGCCCCAGCCCAGCAAGGCCCTCGGAGCCCACCCCCAACCCCAAGGTGTGAGGCTGTCTGGATTTAGGGGATCATTTGATTGTTTTTCATATTAATATTTCATATTTGAATAATCCATATGTGACATGCTATGTTTAGTACCAATCAAAAGGCTGTAACCTGTTAGGAACCATGATATGGTTTATGTGTAGGAAGTGTATCTGTGTTAGAAATTAGGAAGGTGTTTGTTATATCTATATTTCAACCTATGAGACTCTGGGAAACTCCCCAGATTGGATGTCTACAGCCATTGTCTCCTTAATGGCCCATTAAGGAAGCTCCCAGTTATAATGGGCCCAGACTGACCATGTAGCTCAACTCCATTTTGATTTGCGATAACTCCACACAGCATGGGGAAGGTCAGAAGTGATAAAAGGCAGCAGCCCCAACTCCATTTTGTCTTCAGTCCCCAGTCAGCACCCATCTCTGGAACTATTCATCTGTGCCTGGACAAAGGATTGAGACCCACCCAGGCGCTGGGTGTGTACCAGACGAACAAGCCTGCAAACTCCAGAGGAACAAACCTGCAAACCCCAGACGAACAAACTTGCAAACTCCAGACGAACAAACCTGCAAACTCCAGACGAACAAACCTGCAAACCCCAGACGAACAAGCCTGCAAACCCCAGACGAACAAGCCTGCAAACTCCAGACGAACAAGCCTGCAAACTCCAGAGGAACAAACCTGCAAACTCCAGACGAACAAGCCTGCAAACCCCAGAGGAACAAACCTGCAAACCCCAGAGGAACAAACCTGCAAACTCCAGAGGAACAAACTGCTTTCCATGGACTCTAAATCCATGTATGTATTCAAATTCCAAAGGGGTAGCCGTGTTAGTCTATTGTAGAAAGACAACTTTGACCCTTTAGCATCTCTCATATTTTGTTCCTTTTCTTCTTATATTAAACCTTTAGTTGTAGTTCCTAAAGGATTGGCTGTCAGTGTGGTATTTTGGGTAAGATCCAAACCTGTATTATTCTGTGTGATGTGGCTGGCCCTTTGGGGGCAGGAGAACCTATTTCTCTAAGAGACCATGAGACTAGGTGGGAGCCGAAGGAGCTGATGTGCGATAACGGGGGCTGTTTCTATTGTGTTAGGTTTCTTGATAACTGGTGTGGGGAATCAGAGGCATGGTGTGTGGCTGATTGGGAATCTGGTTTAAGTACCACCCGGCAGCGTTTGGGAGAGTTTGGCTCTCCGTTTTGCAGCTTGCCCTGATGTTTGCAAATTCAGGTGGTTGTCCCAGGAGTCTGGTATGGCACAGCCCAGACTTGCCCCTCCCCTGAAGTCTCTCAGGCTCGGTACAGCGCAGCCCCCTCCCCACGCTCGCTGCAGCTGATGCAGAGCTGCCAGCTGGGCTACAGAGTTTTACATCTCCCAGGCACGTGGGCTGCGCAGGGCGGGAGCTTTAAAGTGGCCCCAGCCCAGCTCTAGCTCCCAGGTGTCTGTGGCAGCTCCGCAGGCCAGATAAAAGCCTTTGGCAGGCCGGAGTCTGGCCCGCGGGCCGTACGTTGGACAAGCCCAGTCTAGATAATACATAGATCTGCCCTAAGTTCAGGGGAGTGAATTAGAAGACCTTGCGAGGTCCCTTCCAGTCCTTCACATCTGTGATTGTCTTACAGGGAACAAGCTGTCCCCATTGATTGTCTTTGGCGTCCTTTATTTCAAGCTGTGAGCAGCACAAAGGACAGACACTTACCACAGTGTGCAAATCTAAGACGATAACCCATCTGCTGGCTGCAATTTGGGGGTTCTCGACCTGGAGGTCACGACCCCTCAGGGGGCCTCAAAGCTGTTGTTAGGGGTCATGAGCGCAGCCCTCCCCAGCTCTGAAGGCAGTGCAGCAGAGAAGTGAAGGTGGCAATGGGGCGTTGCGTCTTCTGGGAGAAATGATATCGACCAACTTTCTTTGCATCCCCCACTACTAAACAGTAACTCTTTAAAGAAAACCCCCTGTCCGGCTTCGGGCACTCAGTCACTACTAATGGGTTTTAGTCTTAACTTAAAAGTGGTGTGAAAAGGAAAATTCATTTTAAACAATCGGGCTGTAAAGTTAGCATTTAAAAGAGTCAAATGTAAAAACTGTATTTCTAATTTACGGGGGCGGTCGCACACCTGCGCTGTGTGAAAAGTGCCCATACGAAGAGTTTGAGAACTGCTGCTCTGCCGTTTCTTCTCTCTGCCCCATCCCTGGAACTGATGCCCAGTAGAGGGGGAGAGAGCTTCACAGCATAGATCAGTGAGTGCCGAACATTTCCCCCACCTTGCATCTCCAGAGGAGACCCAGGCCCACCCACAGCAATTATGGGCCCCTAGGCAGGGCAGTTAATGACCTCCCCTACCCCCCTGGAAAAGATAGCTCAGGTCCAAGTGCACTTCCACCAGATGCATTTACTTATTATGCACCAGGCAGTTTTCAGGCCAGCTGAGAAGGCAGCATCTGCAGCTCTGTTTCTAGGGCCCTGGGGACTCCCCAAGGCAATTACTGTTGAAGCTGGGAAGCTGAGTAGCAGATACCACCTCCTCAGCCCCCCCCCCCCGGGAACCTGCATGACACATCATAAATGAGCTTGGCTCAGGGAAGCTGCAGAGACCATGAGCAGTGGGGGCCTCAAAGGGTGTGGAGGACAGAATACACACCTATCCTCCCATCTGCCTGGGCCCTTTTTAAATTGCCAGGCCCCTGGGCAATTCCTCCTGCTGGCGGGCCTGAGCAGACCTCTGGGAAGAAAGGAGGAAATCTATTTTACTTGCAGAGAAAACTGGCTTTTATTTTTTATTACCTCCTCCTCTCCCTCCACATCTCCTCTTTCTGACACAAACTATCTTCAGCGTTAGGCCGTGGCACTTTGCCACCTCTGGTCTGTCTTTCCAAGAATCCATGCCTAGGGACCAGTTAGTAATAAAGGCAATGAGGCCATTCTCCACTGCCTGTCTCCTTCCCCTACCACGAGCAGAGCTGTGGACACTGACACTGTGTGTGTGGGTGAGCCCCCCCCCCCAACAGGAACAGTAACTGGGATTCGCTGTGAAACAAGAGGCAGCCACCCAGCTACATCGAAGCACAACTCCCAGGCTCTCTGCTGGTTTTTGTATAAGTGCCAGCTCCTGGAGTCCTGTGATTTACATAAGACTCTTTGCTCTCATGTGAAAGAAGAACAAGATTCTAGCCTGTGGGGTTGCAGAGGAAAAGTTTGAATACGCAACTCTCCCTCCCCCCCAAGCTAAAAGCCCAGAAGGCAAATAAAAAGACCACCCTTTCCATTTTCATTTTGTTTCTAATCTCATCATTTGCAGGCAGTGACTCATTATCTGTGAACCTTCGTGGCTGATGATACCAGCTGCTGCTTCAGTTTTAACAGCAAACTAACAGGCTCTCCCTGGCACCCAGGGCAGCCTCCCCGCTGTTAGCTCAGAGGAGCAGCAGGACATGCTGGGGAATGCTAGCAAAGGGGCACGGAGGCCCTGGGAAAGCATCTGGAGAGCTGTGGTCAATTTTCCTTTTCCAGTCAATCCAGCCTTTCATCCTGTAGCTGGGGCTCGTCACCCCACACAAAAATGATCCCCTGCAAAATCCCCACTGATCGCTAGACTAGGACAAGAGGCTTCCTGACCCTGACTATTCCTCTGCTGCCAAAAAGGTCTTTGGCCCTTTCCTCTGCTCCCTTCTGCAGCCACTGTTGTGGGGGCTAGGTCCTTCCTCAGACCTCAGCCAGAGAGCCCACTCCTGTAGGACTCCCCCAGTCCAGCCTGCACCACCTAACAGCCAATCAGGAGTCATTTCCCCTCTCAGACACCCCCCTAGTCCCTCCTGACATGGGAATGGTGCAGCAAACCCACAAGCTGATGGAGGTGTGCGTGATGGAGCGCCCCATCACTGCTAGGGGGGCACCTTCTGCTGGTCACTCTGGGGACTCGCTCACCAGGGCAGCACCCCTTCCCACTATTGCATGCTGTCGCTCCTCTTCTCTCTCCAGGTCTGCAATCCCTCTCTGGGACTCAGCCCTCCAGTCCGAGTGCCCTATGTTCTCCTCTTCCAGGGTAAAGTCTCCTTCCACGCTTCTGGGCAGGGCAGCCTTGCCACTCACTGGCTCAGGGTTGGCAAGGGACCCAGGACCACCCCTACTCCAGGTTCTGGCTCAGGGACCCTCTAGCCCACTGGTTTTCAAACTCTTTTCCTTGGGAGCCAGTTGAAAAAAAAATCATTGATGCCCACGCCCCAACAATTACATCTCTGAGCAATGCACTCCAGTCTTTCGGCAGCAGCGGGGGGGGGGGGAGGGGGCTGTGACACAGCACCTGAGTATCTGCACCCCCATACTGGGTCCCAACCCTAAGTTTGAAAACCACTGCTCTAGCCAGCAGTCAATGCCCATTTCCTTTTGCCTTTCCCTGAGCCCTCTCCTACCACCCAGCCCCCCCATCTCTGGGTTTGCCAGCTTCCCTAGGCACGCCACCTGCAAACATGCCTGCCTGCCTCCCTCTAGGAAATGACTACAGACTCTCCAGCTGTTCCTTTCTGTTGCCAATTTCCTGCCTTTATAGGCCCAGCCCAACTTGTTCCTTCTCAAATGGATTTCTTCCTCATGCAATCAGGGGAATTATGTAGCCACCTGCTTTCCATCAGCTGTGGAGTGCTGAGTTTATTAGGCCCCTTCTCTGTCTGCCTCAGCCCTTTCAGGGCAAGGTGTGGGGTGAGCATCCTATTGCAGTGTGGCTGAAAGCTCAGCAAAAGTTGGCTGGAATGGGGAAGAAGCCACCGATGTGGGTTAACTGCCAGAAAAAGGAGAGGTCTAGAAATGGGTAAGAGAGAAAGCCTGGAGGAATGAAGTCACCACAGTTTTTGCAGGGCAGACAGACATTTCACTGAGCTATAATGAGAACCCTAACTCAGTGCAATTAAGAGGCAATTGTTGTTCAATAGCGTGCCCAGCAAGACATAGCTAATGTGTTTGCTGATAAGAGCTCAGCTGAGGTATTCACTGAATCTCAAAGGATGCTACGTATAGACAGAGCTGGGAGGTTGCTGCAGAAAAAATCCCTACAGATAGCTAGGCTGCCTAGAGGTTGTAGAGAGGTGGCTGATACTAAAATCAGAGGAAGAGCTGGATCTGAAAAGCCCACTTAAAACCTACTTTTCAAGATGATTCTCTCTCTTTTCTTCATGTTAACTTGGGGGGAAATTCTGTGAATCAGTATTTGCCTTGGAAATGTAAGGCTGAGAGACAGTCATCTAATAAGGGAATGAGGCCAATAGTATGTGACCTAATCTCCCCACTGTGTCCAATGAAAGCTAACTGCCACTTGAATTTTGGGTGTTGAATACGCTCAGTAAAATGCTTGGGGCAAAGCTTCAGGCCAAGAACCAGTTGCCAAAATTCACTCAGCAAACAGAAAAATAGGCAAAGCGCTGTTAATAAGCAAAAAACAGGAAGAGTTCATTTGCTGCAAATGGCCTGCTCATTTCTAACTGGAGTTCAATAAGCAAAAGACAGTGCTGGATGTTACACGTCAGACCATAATAAAGAGCGGAATCTGATCTATTGTCACAGAAGCAAGAAGGGTCATGGGCAGAGTTCTTCAAATTGTCCTGTTCTGAACAGTCCCCATGACGCGCTGGTATTGGGCTTTCTCGGAGACAGGGCATTGGGCTAGCTAGACCACTGACTACGGTGACCAGCTAACATGGGGAAATCGGGACGGGGGGGTGGGGTGGTAATAGATGGCTATGTAAGAAAAGTCCCTGAAAGGAGGTGTGAGGCAGGTTACCAACAGTCTGTAAATTTATGGGCAGTCATTAAAAAAATGTACAATTTTAACACTGTCAGTAAATCCATAAATAAATGAAAATATCCGTCAAATTGGGTAGAAATAGAACATACTGTATTTTGACATTGATTGTTGTCATTCAGAATCACTTCTTGTATCGTAAAACGACACCGATCGTGACTGTATCATTTCTATTATTGCACATGCCCAAAGAACCCAACTGATCAATTAACTGCAGCTGAACGATCATGCCATTCCAAATTCCTGCGCACAGAAAATTGCCAGTGAGTACACTTTTGTGACATTATTGTATTGTTTATGGTCTTTTTTGTGATGTTAGTAAAGAGTTTACCGTGTCTATAAAAAAAAAAAAAAATCAACTTCAGATCTTCATGTCAGGAAACTAAAATGCAAGGTTCGCAGCCCTGGATAGAATTAAGCTGTTCTTAGGGTGGCAGAGGACAGAACGAGGAGCAGAGGTCTCAAGTTGCAGTGGGGAGGTCGAGGTTGGATATTAGGGAAAACTTTTTCACTAGAAGCATGGGGAAGTACTGGAATGGGTTACCTAGGGAGGTGGTGGAATCTCTATCCTTGGAAGTTTTTAAGGCCCAGCTTGACAGTTTTTAAGGCCCAGCTTGGCTGGGCTGGTTTGTTTGGGGTTGGTCTTACTTTGAGCAGGGGGGTTGGACTGGATAACCTCCTAGGATACCTGCCAACCCTGATGCTCTATGGCTGCATCTACACTGATAAATTAAGTCCACTTAAGCTTGCTTAAGTCGACTTAATTTACTCTGCGTCTACAATACACTTTCCTTAAGTTGACTTAAGGAAAATAAAGTCGACTTAATTTTAATTAAGTCGACTTTATTAAACCTCCTTTCTAGTAGACCTAAGGCTTAAGTCGACTCCCTAGAGTCGACTTAAGCCATTGTAGCCATGGGGTAGCCCTAAGTCGACTTAGGGCTACCCCAGGGCTATACCAATGCCCTCCCTGCTGGGGGGGAGGGCACAAGGGGAGCCTGGCATGCCCCCCCACAGGGCAGGGCAGAGCCCTGCCCACCCTGCCCCTATGCCCTGCCAGGGTTCCTGTCCCCCTTTGCCCCATTGTACCTAAGTACAATGTTGTTTTTCTGCAATAGACTAACAGCTACCCCTTTGGAACTTGTCTAGCTAGACTGTCAATTCTCTGTGGCAGGGAATGTCTCTTATTGTAGAGGTGTACAGTGCCTAGCACAATGGGGTATTGTTCTCAGATGGCCGGTAGGTAGGTGTCGGCGATCACAGGCATAGGCAGGGGATGGTGGCCCTGTCTCACCCACTGTCGATCTCTGAGGGAGGCCAGACCTTTGAAGCACTACATCCTGCAAGGAGGGGGGAGCTAATAGTTCATGGGTCTTTTCAGTCCAGCTGGGCAAATCCCAATGCCCCAGGCCTCAACTCTCAGGTGGGATGAGCAAACAGTCTCTAGCCCAGGCCTTCAGGTAGGGTGGGGCAAGCAACGTGAGCCGGCTACACCCTATCAAAGCAGGGTGTGAGAGGTAAGGGGGATGCAGGGCCGCCCGACTCCTCTGCATCCCAGTCCAGGGTCCTAGCAATGGTGGGGAATCCCATTCCTGTCCCACCTACCTGCTTCTGGCCTGGTGGGTGTGGACTTCCAGGTTCTGCACACCACAGGGTGGGTGGGTAACCCTCTCCCTGAGTGAGACTCCCCCCCCCCCCCCCCCGGCTACAGTAGGGTTACCCTATGTCTAGGTTTTCCCGGACATTGCCTCTCTTTTGAGACTGTCCTCTGTCCAGGTGGATTTTCCAAATAGGAGGAAACATCCGAGGGCTTTTTCGGAGCAGTTGCTGCAGCTCAAAAAGAGCTCTAATTGGTCCCCCCTCTTACACTGGCAACTGATTAATCTATTCCCCTACAGCCACAGCTAAAGCCCACAAACCCAGGCCACAGCTCCCAGCATACTGAAGAAGGGCGTCCCAGTGCAGGGAGGAATTGGCTGTCGCTGTGTCCTGGGCTTGTGTCAGCCACCCTGACACTGGGTAGCCATCCGGGCCACCCTTCTTTGCTTTTCAGGCCTTCGGTCCCACAAACCACATCTGCAAATCACTCTTGTGCGGAACCTGTGAGCTTTATTCACCATCACCATCTGTTTACAAGAGTGCACTCTACCACTGGCTCTTACAGTTGTGGCTGAATCAGCAGCTTCCCCTGTTCAGGCTATTGGCCCCTGCTCCCCCTCCAGTGTCCTCTAGGCCCCCCAGCTGCTCCTCATTCCAGCTCATTAGCCAGCCTGCCCAGCTGGTTCCCTTTCCCCCCGAATCAAGCCTAAGTAGCAGGGTCTAGCGCAGCCCCTGGGAGCAATGCTGCCCCCCCAGAGAGTACCCCCACTTCAGGTACCCCCTCTTGATCACCTCCACCCCTCCCTCTGCAGTGTCCTATTTTTAGGAACCTGAACCACCTGTAGGCATAACCATGATAAATATATCTCCCTGGTTTGCGGGAACACACAAAAGCCAAGAAACACGCACTCCCTAATATGCCTAGAAATTTCGCATGTGCTAATTAGGGGATCGCTTGCTGGCTGAAATCAATGTCTGGCTGCTTTTTTCCCCCAGCTCTGTGAGAAATCTCTCTTCTGGGGTTCGGCAATGCGACTAGATAGGAAGATTCCAAAGGGGGAGCCGTGTTAGTCTATTGTAGAAAGACAACAGAGTCTTGTGGCACTTTAAAAGACTAACAGATTTATTTATCGCATGAGCTTTCGTGGGAGAAAATCCCACTTCGTCAGACACTTTGAAGATAGGAAAGTTACAGAGTGGGAGGAAATTAAATGCAGGGGAGTGTATGACATAGCATCAGCTCAGGCTGTAACAGCAAATCAAAATAGGTGTTAGGATTCAAAACACTGGGGAACAGCACATAGAGGAGGGGGAGGTCAAATCACTTGTTGTAATGCGAGAAAAATCCATAGTCCCTGTTTAACCCCAAGACAACTGAGTCAAATTTGCATATAAGTTCGAGTTCTGCAGTCTCTCTTTGGGAAGAGAGTGAGATGTCATCGGCTCAGGAGTTTTACAAGCTATGAAATTCCTCTCTTTCCTAACCAGCCACGAAAAGGTCACAGCTGTCAGGATTCCTCCTGCAGTTGGACAGCTCTGACCAGACAGATACAAAGGGTGGGGGAAGAGAAAACAGGTCTGGTTCTTGGGAAATAGCTGGTTTGTTACCACAGATAGATCCGCAGGGCACAGCGCCGCCTTGGACAGGAACATAGCGCTCAGGGCTGGCAAATTGTCCATAGAGCAGAGCAAGCCAGGAGCACAGAGGAGGGTGGAGAAGAGCATGGTAGTGGGGGCAGAGAAAATTTCCAAGAGGCAGTTATAATAGTGCGTGCTGATTTTATAATTGCACACCACGATCTTCGGAATAGCTGGTGTTCGTGGTTGTGCGTCGAGCGATGCTGGCATGGCAAGAGGATCCTCTTCAGACACTCCTTCCTTCCCTGCACCGTTTAGCACTGCTTGTATTTGCTCTGCTGGCTCGTAAGCAAAAAGGCCTTGCTGATCTTTATGCATTTCCTGATTATTAAAGGTTAATATCCTGACCACGCTGTCCACCTCCTCTGCCCGCACCTGGCTCTGGCTTCACTCCATCGTCCTGTCTTTGCTTTCTTCTTGCTGGGGGCGGGGATGACTCACCGGACCTCCCAAATGACAGAGGTCTGAGGCACCTAGCCACAAAACAAGATGTTTATTCTGGGGTGGGTGTGTCATATGTGACAGCACCAGCAGAGTGGGTGAGGTCGTGTGTGTGTGGGTCGTACACTCACATATATGGCACCCTTATGCCTTACTCAAACTGTAGCTGCTGGGATCTGCAGCTGTTTTATTAGCTAATCCTTTTGGCTTTCCTACACAGGATGGTTCTGCTTGCCATCATATTAGCCAGATGCCTGGGATGAAATCACAGCTCCTTTGGCAAACCTCCCACTGAATTCAGGGGGCCAGAATTTCATGCTGAGGAGTCAAAGGAATAAACTAGGCAGTACTCTGATTTGAACCCCAAAACCTCTGCCCACTGGTGGGGAGGGGGGAAGGGGAGGCAGTGGGACGTCAATTAATACCCGAATGCTGTCTCTGGACATTGCAAGAGGCTCCATCTGTTTTAGCAGCCCCAGGCTAGTGTGTGCCTGGAAATATGTGAAGATCTTTTATTCTGGTTACTGGAAAGAAAAAGGCGCTTTTCTTCCCATCTCTGAAACCCAGCACTTCCTGCCTGCTGAATGAGGGAAGGAGATCCAGTTCTGCCAGCCCCAAGCGTTCAAAAATCATGAGTCAGGCTCGCCAAAAATCATGAGACTGGCTTTAAAATCCTAAGCAGATGTAAACAGAATAGAAGTGGTGTTCTTCTTCTTTTCCTTCTGCTTTTTTGAGCCGTTAGGGTGCACTGGGGGGTGTGTCACATTTTGGAGTTTCCCACAGCCACGAGAGCTAGAAATGTACTTTTTCTTCAGGAATGCAGGCTGAAATAATTACATAGCCACAGGAGCTGGGGCTTTAAGTAAAATAAATACTAATCCTAAAACTCGTGGGCAACCCTGGAGATCTGCTCCCTTGTGAATGACTCCATTTCCTGTCTTTTGGGCTATTCCTAGCTTTCCTAAGACATCGAACTGCTGCCCGGATTCTTGTTTAATTTAATTTCTTGGCTGTCTGCTGGGGCCGTGAATAATCCGTGCTGAAACTGACTTGATTCTTGTTCATTTCAGGCTGTAACTTTTTGGAAGAGGTAGCTAGGGTGGGTCCGTCTATACAATACAGTAAACCTGGGCTCTGAGTCAGGGGTTAGTGTAAGCCCCCTTACCCTCCAACACAAAGTCTCACCGCTGGCCCCTGTGCCTGCTTCCTGGGTCTCACTGCTGGCCCCCCAGCACCTCCCTCCAGGCTGGCGCCTGCCCCCCGGTGCCTCTCCCTGGGCCCACACCTGCTCTTCGGCCTCACTGCCAATACCCCTCTGCCCCCTGCCTTGCCGCCAGCTTTTGCACCACCTCCTCCTGTTCCTGTGCTTCTCCTCTGGCCTCACCACCAGCCTCCCTGCTCCAGGTCTTCCCACCAGCCCCTCATCTCACCTGGCTTGGCTGGCTGGAGCTGTGGGCACTGTGGCTCCTGGCCCAGCTACTCCTGCCCTGGCTGGCTGGCCCACATGTGGAACGTCCACTGGCAGCTGGGAGATTCCAGGGGGCCCTCCTCCAGCATGGGGCCTGGGGCACTTGCCCACCCTGCCCCATAGTTAAGATTGCCTGTGACATTAGCCACATCTGCCTCCTAGAGACGCTCCATGGACTCCCGCCATAAAGCACAAACATTGGCATTTTTACTACAGCCATCCCCTCAATTACTTACAGGGAGTTCATTAACGTTTGGCCAGGATGTTGCGAGCAACTGCCCTAGCATTCATCCTCCTTGTTTTTATGCACTCATGTGCTCCTCGAATAGACCCCTCAGTCCCATCGGTGACCCCGGCGTGCTATGGGAAGCCCGTTCTGTCGAAGCCGGCAATTCTTTCGGGAGTGTTTGAGTCCATCAGAGGCATTATAACATTATGTCCATTATAACAACCCCACCGTTGACTTGTCGACTCCCAACTGGTTAGCAAAGACCTGTAGCAGTCCGGCCTATAGCGACCCTCTTCTGAACCGGTCCAGCCTCCCCACATGGGCGTCGTGGGGCTCATAAGTCAGGGCAAGGTGATGACAAATCTCCAGAACTGTCTACTTCTTCATGCAAACGGTCTGGACTCACTGCTGCTGTTCTCAGATCTGCTTGGCAGTGGGATCCCACCAGGTTGTGCTGGTCTACCTTTGGGGAATGGGTTGCTACGGCAACAAGCATGACCGTGCCAGGAGGTTCATGACTGGCATGCCAGGGTCCCCTCGGAGAGGTGCCTTCAGGAGGTCTGATACCACTGCTGAAATGCCTACAGCATCTCCCAGCTGCTCTGCCCGATCCCCAGAATCAGATTGAGAGCTGAAGAAGTTAGGGTCCATGTTGATGACTCTAACCACTGGGAATATGGGACTCAAAAAGGAGATGGCTGGATGTTTTGGTAGATCCAAACTGTGGGCTTGGAAACACTGGGGGCATCTACACTTGTAAATTAAGTCGACTTAAGCTTGCTTAAGTCGACTTAATTTACTCTGCGTCTACACTACAGTTTCCTTAAGTCTACTTAAGCAGCTTGCTTAAGTCGACTTAAGGAAAATTAAGTCGACTTTATTAAACCTCCTTTTAATTTGACTTTAGGCTTAAGTCGACTTTCTAAAGTCAACTTAAGCCAGTGTAGACCTGGAGTAGCCCTAAGTCGACTTAGAGTCGACTTAGGGCTCTCCAGGACTCTCCCACTGCCCTCCCTGCCGGAGGGGGGGCACAGGGGAAGCCTGGCATGCCCCCCACAGGGCAGGGCAGAGCCCTGCCCACCCTGCCCCTATGCCCTGCCAGGGTCCCTGTCCCCCTTTGCCCCATTGTACACAGGTACAATGGGGCAAAGGCTGAGCCCCCTGGCACTGGGCAAGGGGTGCCCCCCCCACCACTGTGGACCTGCCCAAGGTCCCCCTAGCCGCTAGAAGTCGACCTAGGTGTCCAGTGTGGACGCTCTAGGTCGACTTTGTAAGGTCTCCCCTAAGTCGACTTAAAATTTAGGTGTAGACATGCTAAGTCGACCTAAATTTACAAGTGTAGACATAGCCACTGAGTCTGCAGACGTGAGGCCACAGCCCGGACTTATATGCAGTGTGGACATAGCCAAAATGTCCTGGCTCGCAGGGAAGTTTCTTCCGACAAGCAGATTATTCGATATTGGTTCTTACAGCATTCCTCACTCTTTACTCAGAAGCCGCTGGCATCGGCCACTGTTGCAGGCAGGATATGGGGCTAAATGGAGCATTGATTGGATCAATTTCCTTCACTATAACTCGACCTTAGGAAGCCAGAGCTCTGTGTATAGTGCTATCTAATTGCTCTCAATAGTGGCCACAATATGCCAAGGTTTAAATTCAATAGAGATGATAACATAAGGGTGAGACATAATGGAAATGCATAGTTGAAAAATCTTGCACTGTACGTGTTTATTCTGAGTAATTGCTTTCTGGCATACTCTTTGCTTTCACTGTTGTTTCCTTTTCCCTGTAATCACAGTCTCTGAAGTAGCCACAGATTTCACTCAAGGGCAAACCTTTCTTAAGTATTCAAGTGAAAGAAATAGCTTTGCATAATATATTTCCAGCACTTATAAAGCTGTTCATGTTATCTTCCTTTTAGCCTCAATTAAAAAACACTTAGGGCTGTTTAGCCAATTAATCTAGCCTAATTACACCCCAGTAGTAAGAACTCCAAATGGTTTGTTCTGAAAAGCGTCAGACGTTTCAGAAGGATTTTGATAAATTGGAGAAGGTTCAGCAATAGCCATGTGAATGTTTAAAGGATTAGAAAATGTGACATAGTGATAGATTGCTAGAGCTCAATATATTAGTTTAACAAAGAATATTTAATAATGGATTTCTTGTGCTAAAATGATCCAACAGCTGGAAGGTGAAGCTAGACAAATTCAGACTGGAAATAAGGTGTAAATTTTTGACAATGAGAGTAATTAACCACTGGGACAATTTACCAAGGGCCCAAGTGAATTCTCCATCACAGAATATTTTAAAATCAGGATGGAAGATTTTTGTGAAAGAGCTGCTTTAGGAATTATTTCGGGGTAGTTTGATGGCCTGAGTTATATAGGAGGTCAGACCAGATGATCACACGGGTCTCTTCTGGCCTTGGAACCTATGAATCATTTTATCTTTTAGGCTGACATTTTCCATGTTTGGTCTTTTTTGGAGAGTGTATTTTTTTGGTAAGTGTGAGCAACGTTTCTTTGGAAATTTAGGGGGTGGGAGAGGGTTGACTCTCCCTCCCTTCTCAAAACACTATTTCCTTTTTAAAAGCATATGATTTCGATGGGGTTACAGCAAAAGCTGTCGGGCAGGTATCTGCGAGCATATCCTTCTTTGAGAACAAGTGTGGTTGCCTGTTTTGGTTTGAATGTTTTAGTTTAACAAAATGATGGCTGTTAGAAAATGAGAGTGAACGTGCAAGGGGTGATAGAAGAGTGTGTAAAGTGACACCATTGAGTTGAAATCAAGTCCATTTAAAAAATGAGATAGGGGGATGGTTTCTTGGGTCTTCCGGAAAATCTCTCAGTAGTAGTCCCAGGTAATAAAATTGCCCTGAATATCCCGCACAATTTTCATGCTGCTATTGCTATTCTTTGTCAATTTAAGAGCTCAATTCACTGAAGTATTTGGAACCTTCTTCCCCCATTAGCACAGAAGCCAGAAAGGTTCAGCCACTGGGGACTACACTCCTTCCCCTTCAAAGCAGGAGCTGAGTGTAGGAGATGGGAAAGGATTTCATGGTCTTTTTGTCAGGGAAGGTGTCCGATATCTCTTGGTCTGGATCTCTCCTTGGCAAAAGATTCATAGACTCATAGACTTTAAGGCCAGAAGAAACCAGTACGATCATCTAGTCTGACATCCTGCAAAATGCAGGCCTCAAGACCTCACCCACTTATTCCAGTAATAGGCCAACAACCTATGACTGAGTTATTTACCTCCTTAACTGTTGGGGCTGCCAGGCCTTTGTCTGCAATGCTAGTTGCTTCCTCTACTGGTGGGAAAGGGGATTGTAGCCCACAAGGGCTAGCTACTATTGACAACAAAGGTTTCCTCCCTCTACCCACGGAATGGCATTGGAAGTCAACTATTTCCCTGATGCAGCAACAGCCCGTGACCTTTGCTGGTTCTGTGATCCAAAATCAACTGATGGGGGCTGTGTTAACAAAAAAAGAATTCCCCACAGTTAGTGTGGTCAGATATTTATGCATAGTCTGTAAAGTATTCTGGGAAGAAAGGTGCTCTGATGCAATGTGATTTTAGTAACTCAGAGCCCTCTGGATTCAGACCACTCAGGCAAGCGCGGACCTGAGTGACTTGTGTGGGAAGCAGAGTAAAAGTGATGAGGGGGCAGAAGGCTGTAACAGCAGGGGGATGAGCCGGGACACTGATCTATCAAAGCCAGACTATTATGCAAAGCACTTCCATATTTCAACAGCCTCTCTCTGCTGCAGAGTCATTCTCGGTGAATATGGGCTTTTCTATTTGTATCCAAGCTGACTTGTAACTGGCAGGGGCTGTCTTCTGCATGCAAGCTTGCTGTGGTTTTCTTAAGACAGCTGGCTCTGGGACCTACAGGACTGAATGAAAGCCTGTCAGAAGTAGGGTATTTCTGAACTGATGTGTTAGGGTAGAATGGGGATGGGAGAGTCAGGCTATGTCTACTGCAGGTTCGATTATTTGCATTTGACAGAGTGTCAGTAAAGACGCACTCAATTGAACCCAGAAGGCCCTGGAAGATGACGCATTAAGACCAACCCCTCAAGTGGTGTAGCGCTGTGTTGATGGGAACGTGTTTCTCGATGTCTCAGTGCAGCGAAGGCACCGCGCGGAAGAGGAGTTACAAAATGGATGGGCCTTACAGAGGATACTCTGCGTAACATGCGTGACTCCTGTCGACTGCCGTAGAAATTTACAGTGAGTGTAGGCCAGGCTTCAGTTTGAGAAGCACTTCCTCGAGGGAGAGGGTCGGCCTCATGTTTTGAAATAGGACTAGTTGTAAGCATTTGGTTAAATCATGTTTGATTAGTGAAACTGAAACCTAACACCACCAAGGAGGTTGTCGGCAGCAGGATCTTAACCGGGGAAGTGAAAGCTTCTAGTACCTGAGCTGAACGGCCTCATGCCAAATGCTTTGTTGTGAACAGGCTCATCAACCACTATATGTAGCCCACAGTCCCCACACTGGCTTACGGTGTCATCAGTCAGACATTCTGATGAATCCAGAGTCCTGTACCGGGGGCTTAGCCCTAAGGCTCAGTTGCCAAGGTGATATAATCTCATAGGGTATGTCTACACCAGAAAAAGTTAAGTCAACTTTGTTAAGTTGACTTAATAAGGTCAGCTGTAAGTTGATTTAACCCGACCTTATTAAGTCAACTTAACAAAGTGGACCTAACTGCCCTTAAGTCGACTTAATAAAGTTGACTTAAGGGTTACTACCCGTCCACACGGCCTTAAGTCGACTTAAGGCTTAAGTCGACCTAATGGGTTGTTGTTATTAGGTTGACTTAAGCTTTCATTAAGTCGACTTAAGGAATTTCTTAAGTCGACTTAATGAAAGTCAGGTGTAGACATTGAGTAATTTAGATCGCCTTAAGGGTCCTTAAGTCGACCTAAATTGCTAGTGTAGACATACCTTTAGACTCTAAGGTCAGAAGGGACAATATGATCATAGAATCATAGGGCTGGAAGGGACCTCACGAGGTCATCTAGTCCAACCCCCTGCTAAAAAGCAGGACCACTCCCACTAAATCACCCCAGCCAGGGTTTTGTCTAACCAGGCTTTAAAAATCTCCAAAGATGGAGATTCTACCACCTCCCTAGGTAGCCCATCTAGTCTGACCTCCTGCACAATGCAGGCCACAAAACCTCACTCACCCCATCTTGTGATAAACCTCTAACCTATGATTGAGTTATTAAAGTCCTCAAATCATGATTTAAAGACTTTAAGGTACAGAGAATCTACCAGTAAGTGAGTCATGCCCCATGCTACAGAGGAAGGCGAAAACCGCCCAGAGCCTTTGAGAATCTGCCCTGGGGAAAAATGCCTTCCTGACCTCAGTACAGTGGTCAGTTAAACCCTGAGGATGTGGGCAAGAGTCAGTCAGACCCCAAAGAAAGAATTTCTGTAATATCTCAGAACCTATCCCATCAATCATCCCATTGGCATATCTACCATCAGGAGCTGAAGATCAGTCAATTGTCAAACTCGTCTGTCCCATCATACCATCCCTTCCATGAACTTATCAAGCTCAGTTTTGAATCCAGCTAGGTTTTTTGCCCCCACAGCTCCCCTTGGAAGGCTATTCCAGAACTTCACTCCTCTGGTGAATAGAAATCTGCATCTAATTTCAAGTCTAAACTTCTTGATGGCTAGTTTATAGCCATTAAATAAGCAAAAAGGATCATAGCACCTGTCTGGGTCCAAAGTCTTCAGTACAGCTTATATCCATTAAGTTCCTCCATTTCTGCACCATATTTTGGGGACCACAGCCCTAACAGAGAGCTTTACAGAGGAGGCACTTGGGTAGCTAAGGGTTTTCAGATACAATGACTACGTAAGTGAGGGCTCAGGAGAAAGATGTGTACCTCCTGGGGTGAAATGGAGAGTGACCATGGAAAAAAATCTTTTCTGTTGCTTCTCCCCAGTCCTCCATGGAGCTGCAGAAGCAGTGGTGGGAGGTCCTACTGCAGGGATGGAAAAGGGAATTAGGACCTACACAGGGAAGAAATATTTAACTATGAGCTCTTCAGTCTAGCAGAGAAGAGTATGGCAAGATCCAACTGCTGGAGTTCGAAGCTTGACACATTCAGGCTGGAAATTAGATGTACATTTTTAATTATGAGAGTAATTAACCACTTAAACAATTTACTAAGGGTTGTATCCACTAAGGGTGGGTTCTCCATCACTGACCATTTTAAAATCATGAATGGATGTTTCTCAGAAAGTTCTCCTTTAGGAATGAATTTGGGGGAATTCTATGGCCTGGGTTATACAGGTTATATAGACCTTCTGGTTTTGGAATCTGTGAAATCTATCAGACTCTAGCCAAAAATAAGTAATGAGGAATTGCAAAAGTGCTGCGTGATAGCACGGTCAGCTGGAAGGAGGATGAGAGACCTGCCACTATGCAATTGGAAAGTAGGAGGATAATAAAGAAGACCATAGAACACAGGTAGGCAGGCCTGCGCTCTGCTACTGACCTCCTGACAGACTTGAGAGCAGAATTCCTGGGCACCAGGAACTGATTAATAGCCCTGCCAGACTGAGTGAGCTCAAGTGTCATGTCCCCACCTGGCCACAGGAGGCACCACTGCACCCACTCACTTGGACTTTGTCCAAAGCCTTTCTAAAAGTAAGATATGTGACACACACCGCTCCCCCTTCACCCATCACCCTGTCAAAGAAGGAAATTACATTGGTTTGGCATGATTTATTCTTGACAAACCCACGCGGGCTACTCCTTATCAACCTCTGATCTTCTAGCTATTTACAAATAGGCCGTTGGATACTTTGTTCCAGTATCTTGGTTGCGGTCTTCGTAGAAATCAAAAAGGTTAAGAAACTTCGACTTTTCTTCTAATCCAAGTCCATGAGAATGAACAGTGATTCATCACAATGCCTGGGAAGAACAGAATCACCTGGCCACAAATCCATACCGGCTACCCAGAGCAGAGCAAATGACTCCGTTGTGGTCTGGGGAAAGGAAGCTGTATGTTAGCTTTCTAAAGCTGATGCTAATTTGTCCCTATCTATGTCTGAAGGTTATTCATAGCAAGTCCTGGAAGCAGCTCTCCAATGTAGGTGGACGTTGGTCCTATGCCCCTGAAATCAATGAGAATCAGGTCTGGCCCGTAGGCTCCCATAGTCGGAGCAGAAGACTTTCCCAAGTGCTCAGCATCCAGTATCCCCCTTTAGGAACAACAGGCAGGGCTGTCCTTGGGGGCCGCGAACAGGGTGATTGCCGCTCCCAGCTGGGGGTACTGCGGGGCCCCTGCTGCGGCTTCCCCCCCCGATGGCCCCGCTTCGCCCTGCCCCCACTGCCTTTGGTGGTGAGCCAAAGCCAGCGGGGTGGGAGGCTTCACCCGGCCTCTGGCTCTGGGTCGGCCCTCCCCGCCCCCAGGGTGGAGCAGGCAGGCCCAGGGGAGGGGCAGTTCATGGGGCCTGGCCACTCTGGCCTGGGCTGGGCCACCCTGCCCCACATGGTCGGCCCGGCTGGGCCCAGGGCCGGCCTCAGCCAGGGCCGGCCCCAGCTATTTTGAAAATCCGGCCATGTGTGTGCAAGACTAGGGTTCACCAACCTTTCTACGACATGGAGAATATCTTAATAAAGTGTGTCTGATTGCCCTTCCTAGTCATGATCACACAGGTCCACCCTTCTTTCCCATCTGTGACAGTGACAGCTACAGCCTAGTTTGCATGGGAAAACAACATTTGGAAAGTATTGGAGGTGCTGTTTAACTTCCTTCAGATGTGATTTAGCAGCTAAAAACAAGGAAGAAGAACCGTGCTGTGACATGCTGCACCCCACCTACACCCATTCATGTTCACCCTTCCAGTGTAACTGTGTACGGTCTTATGTGAAGTATGTCATGTCAGGCCTTTTGGGAATGCTTGTGACATGCTGAAACATTATTCCAAAGGGGTAGCCGTGTTAGTCTATTGTAGAAAGACAAAAGAGTCAAGTGCCACAAGACTCTTTTGTCTTGAAACATTATTGTTATGATAGCATGTTTCCTGCAATGTCACATATGTACAGATATGAAACTCTGCCATGTCATGGCCCCAAATGTGTCTCATATGGCTTGAATGGATGCACACAAACACAGGTGTGATTCCATGCCCCACAGAGGTATGCATACAGCAACAATGGACTGGCCTAAGCACCATCTCTCAAGAGGAAAAGATCTATACTATATAGAAATACTATACTGTCTTTATAGTCAATAAACATATTTGTTTTATCTGAAGCCGTGCATGTGGATTGGGGATGTGCAGAGACCTCACTTAGAACGACACAGCTGGTGCATATTGATTCTTTGATAAATCAATGGACAAGTGTAAATGAGCTAGCAGGACACCGTGGGCAGCACTCAACCTTGAAAGACAGTAGTTCTCAGGGTTGCATTTGGGACAGAAGGTGTTTGCTGGGGGTCTATCCCATGAATGGCTAGCCAGAGGGCTGCTCCTCTGGGTAAGGGACCAATTACATACAGGAGCTGGGCGTGAGCTGACCCGGCAGTGGGGTTCATACAGCAAAGTGGGGTAAGTTGGGGCCCAGGAGTGGAGAACTGGGGTGACACAGCTGCACATCAGTCCAGATTGCAGAAGGGGAACGTTGCGCTTGTATGATCAGCCACTTCCCACATTCCACCATCAGGTTCTCCGTGGTGGGCCACATCCTGGGAATGATGACTGTAAAATCCAGGACTTGACTCGCAGCCTAGCACAGATGTCCCTGCTCTCAGCGAACAGGAGTAATAATAATAATATTAATAGTAAATAAGAAGGCTAACATTGGCAGCAGGTTTTATTGTTTATTTCCTCTATGAAGCAATAGTTCTGGCAGTTACTGCTCTTCCTAGGGGCAGCTGCAGCAATAATGAGGAACTGATTTGTATCAGATTTTTCCTGGTTGGGCCTGATTAATGAAGTTTTGCTAAAGCATCTGGAAGGAGCCATTGTTGCTATAGGACCTTGGCGGTAGGCAACATGTAGGGTTTGCAGATTTCTGTTTATGATCAGAGTTGTCCAGACTTCTCTCTGAGAGAGTTTCGCCCCTAAGGAGCCTTATTTCTTTCCTGTTACATGCTGCGACTCTGTGGGGCTTTCCATAGACAGGAAAGGTCAGCCTAAACAGCCTGCTCTAAAATCCTGGGACGGTGGTAGCCATCTTGAATCTCCTCCTTTGCTTGCCTAGGACTCGATCCTGTGTTCCTTGAGTACTTAAAAATCCCTCTTGACTTCAGAACCTCTCCATGATTGGTTTGGGGTGCATTAGACCAAGGTGTTATAGCTGCAACCACCCCTGGCTTCATCTTTAAAACTGGGGTATCGCTTATTGATCTGAGGCCATCTACTTCAGAGAAGTTATTCCTAATTCATTCTGGTGTAAAGGAGAGCACACCTGAGCCCTGTGGAATTAGAATACCAGTGTGTGTCAACGGAGCCGCTGGGCTGGTGTCAATTGCCACCGTTTCATTGACTTCATCCACTCTTCAGTACCAGCTGTGTGCTATCCAAGGATCCATTCCCTTGAGTCAGTCATGCTTGGGTGAGTTCTATCTAAGCAGTACTTTCTTCCACTCTGATTAGTAGGTCATTCTTTTATTTTTCTTTGCTTGTCATTTTAAGTGCAGAATTATTTATTTTAAAGGAAGCAATTAATGTCAATTTGCGGGAGACTCTAAAGCCTTTCTCTTGGATTCCTCCTGTTTGGATTCCCAGAAGTTGGTGAGGACAGAGTAATAATGGTTTTGGAGGCTGATAACAGAGGTCAGGCAGCAGCGTTGTTCTACCAACTTCTGATGGCAGGACATCAAGAATTCGCCCCAGAATTAAATGAAAACAATGTCCTGCAATAGCAAAAGAGAACGGCCAAATGTTTTCAATTCTTGACTTTTTCCTGGATGTCTTTGGATAGGGTATTAAGTGGTAATGAGGAATGAATGACGCTTTATGGATGCTTTCAAAAAGAAAAAAAAATCACTCATAAGGGCTCATTCCACTGTTCATATTCCTTCCCCATAAAGAGACCCTTTCTTCTGAACTCCTGGAATGTCTTGGCAACTGAACCAATCTTTGTGTGGTTTTTCGGCACATACGTTATAATCAGTTTGGTAGGCAAGCTCAGGGGAATATTAGAAAGGTGTCACTTCCCACAGGCAAGTGGCATAACAAGGGAAGAGTTTGATTAACCTACCTGTCTCTGGTCTGCGATGACTTACGGTGACACGCCCGCCACTCTCTGTCTCTGATTGGATTTGAGGAAATTCTATTCAGTAGATTGTCTTTTTTATGTAAGAGAGCTCTGGGCCAGTTTCCCCAGCTGATGTAAATTGGCGTGGCTCCACTGAAGTCAGTAAAGGATGCTGGTTTACATCACCATGGCTCCATGGACTGTAATGGAGCTATGCAGACTTATACAGCAGCAGATCTGGCCCAGCCAGAGATAAAGTACCAATTAAACATGCCCTATGCAAAGCAGAGATCTTACATTTCATTTCCTCCAGGCTGCAGACTGACTGAGTAGTGACATCAGAGTCCTGTGGCACTTTTAAAGACTAACAGATTTATTTATCGCATGAGCTTTCTACAATAGACTAACACGGCCACCCCTTTGGAATTTGAGTAGTGACATGTTAGTGACATTAACAGAGAGAGGATATGAGAGTCAAGGAACAAATATACCATCTGCTTGGGTACTGGTTTAACAGCTGAAAGAAGAAACACTCAGTCTCTCTCTTTCTTTAACACTTTGTCAACAATGGTCATTCAAACTGCAGTTTACTTAGGCTTGATCTACACTGTTGTCAAAATTTGGCAACAGTCAGCAATGGGAGATAAGCAAGCTAGCTTGCCTATCTCCTGTCGACTTCCTGACGTCTATGTAGCATGGCATTCCCACTCTGCTGGGCTGATGGGAAATGACCTCCCGATGACGGACTGCCAGTTGTCCTGCAGGAGTAGATTAATGCTGTTGACTAATGGATTAATTGAGTAAGTTTCCACTACTACTCAACTGATCCCTCAGAATCAGTCCAGAGGTACGGACAGTGCGTCCGTGACAACAGACATATCTTTATCCATTTTTCCACTTTTACGCCTTGTGACCACATCGGCTCTCCTAAAGGCTTCCTACTTCTGACATACTGAAAGAATGATGTACTATTTGTCCTTGTATGAGACCATCTCAGAACTCGTATTAATCCCTTCTCTGTCTTGTTCATCCCCCATCTTATCCTCCCAGGCTCATTTTTTATGCCATTAGCACTGCCTCACTTGGCCTGGATGTTTGTAAAAATATTGAAGACAGTCATTTAATCACACAGTTATATTTTCTCTGCTATTTCCTTTTTTGTTTATGTTCTGTATCTGGATATCTTTGACTCCAGGATGCATTTATTAAGTGACATCCCTCCTGATTTCTGTGGAATTAATGAGGAAATTTTTTAATTAAATGTTTGTTCATTGGAAAATGCCAATTCGATGAAACAGAAACATCTTCCAGAAACACATCTGTTTTGAGAAAACTTTTGCTGGGATGGTTTCTAAGGTCCAGAATGGAATTTCTGGTGGGAAAGAAGTTCCAAAAGGGTAGCCATGTCAGTCTAGTTCAGCAAAACAAACAAGGAGTCTAGTGGCACTTTTAAAGACTAACAAATGTATTTATGGCATGAGATTTCATGGGAGAAAATCCCACTTTATCAGATGTTTGAAGATGGAGAACTTACAGAAAGGGAAGAAAATAAATGCATGGAAGTATAAGTCATAGAATTAGGTCAGACTGTTTCAGTAAATCAAAGGAGTTGTTTAGATTCAAACAGTGTTGAAGAGCATATTAGAAGGAGGGGAGGTAGAGAGAAGGCAAAATCACCTTTTATAATAAGAAAGCCAACTGATATCTCTATTCAAGCCCAAGTTAATGGTGTCAGATTTTCTTTTTGAAGCTTTGATTTGTAATCAGTTTGCTTAAAATATGGCAATTAACATATCTTCCATTGAGTGGGCAGGGAGATTGAAATGTTTTCTTACTGGTTTTTGAGTGTTGTTATTTCTGATGTCAGATTTGTGTCCGTTTATTCTTTTGCGCAGAGACTGTCCTGTTTGTCCAGTGTATAAGGTGGAGGGGCATTGTTGGCACATGATGGCATAAATCACATTGGTGGATGAGCAGGTGAATGAGCCTTTGATGGAGTAGGTGGTTTGATTAGGTCCTATGACGGTGTCATTTGTGCAGATATGTTGGCTGTGGGGTTTGTTGCAGAGAGAGGCAGCCTTAGGGTATCAGAGGCTCTAGGCAAAGGTCCATTGTGGGGCCCCCTACAGGCTCCCTGCCACCAGCTCCCTCCCCATACCAACTCATGGCCCTGATCCCCTTCCTGCGCCCAGCCCCTTTTGGGGGAGGTGGGAATGGGGCCTTTTACTGCTCAGGGCCCTAAGCAGTCTCCAGCTTTGACTACCTCAAAAGCTGCCTCTGGTTGCAGGGATATGTGCCTACCTTAATATGTCTGTAGTTGCTGGTGAGTATCTGCTTAAATTGGTGGGGAGCTGTTTGTAAGCGAGGAGAGGTCTGCCTCCCAAGGCTTGAGAGAGTGAGGGATCATCTTGTAGGATAAGCTGTAGATCCTCGATGATGTGCTGTAGAGGTTTGACTTGGGGGCTGGAGCTGTTGACCAGTGGCGTTCTGTTATTACGCTGTTTGAATCTAAACAACTGCTTTGATTTGCTGAAATAGTCTGACTTGATCCTATGACTTACACTCCCCTGCATTTCTTTTGCTTCCATTATGTAAGTTCCCCATCTTCAAGCATCTGACGAAGTGGGATTTTATCCCATGAAAGCTCATGCCATAAATAAATTTGTTAGTCTTTAAAAGTGCCACAGGACTTCTTCTTTGTTTTGGTGGGAGAGAGGAATTCTAAAATAGCCAGTAAAGTTGTGGTTGTTGCATTCACATGGGATGTGAGTGACCCAGGGGTTCAATGTCCTGTTCCAGATCAGGTAGTACAAATACTTGAACATGAGTCTTCCACATTCCCAATGAATACCTTAACCACTGAGCTATTGGTCGAGGGAAATCTTTTTCTCCTACTTTTTTTGGTGAAAATTTTCTGAAGGTCTTGCATTCGTTCTGAGATGAAACAAAACAAATGTTAAAACCTTGACATTTTTCACCAAACAGAATTCTTGTTTTCTGGCCAGTCCTAGTTCTGACCAGAGACAGGATCAAAAGGCAACGCTGGCATGGAGGCCTTGAAAGACTCTGTGATTTAGGGGAGGTCAGGGTTGGGGGATGGGTTTGGGCCAAAGAGCAATTTAAATCCAATGCCATTCATATTCCCAGCACTCACAAAGCCAAAAGTATTGGGAGCTGAAATTTGATGTGGACCCATCTCATAGTCCAACTTTTCCTCTTCAAGGTTGCTTCTCATTAACTTTAGAATCCCTCGTCTTGAGGTTGTGTGACCTTCTTGATACGATATCTCCTCACCTGCAGGGTTGTCAAATCAAGTAACATCACTATGGTTGTTTTTTAGATGTTGATGGGTGAAGTACTTTTTTTCCCAGTACTTATAGATAGCTACATTTTATTCCTATTTTATGGAACACCATGAGTCCTAGAAATGTTACGAACCATTAGGAAAGGTGTAGATAATAAGACAGTAAATATCATATCTCTATAAAAATCTGTAGCATGCCCACATCTTAAATACTGTGTGCAGAACTGGTTGCCCCATCTCAAAATATATATATATATATGAAAAGGTACAGAGAAGGGGAACAAAAGTGACTAAGGGTATGGAACAGCTATGAAGAGAGATTAAGAAGTCTGGGAACTTTTTAGCTTGGAAAAGAGCTGACTAAGGTGGATATAATAGAAATTTATAAAATCATGACTAGTATGGAAAAAGTGAATATGGAAATGTTATTTACTACTTCACATAATACAAGAACTAGGAGTCAATCAATGAAAGTAATAGGCAGCAGGTTTAAAACAAAAAAAAAGTACTTCTTCACACAATGCACAGTCAACCTGTGGAACTCTTTGCCAGGTGATGTTGTGAGGGCCAAGACTATAACAGTGTTCAAAAAAGAACTAGATATAAATTCCTGGATGATCAGTCCATCAATGGCTATTAGCCAGAATAGTCAGGGATGCAATCCCAAGCTCTGAGTGTCCCTATCCTCTGTTTGCCAGAAGCTGGAAGTGGACGACAGAGAATGGATCACTCAGTGGTTGCCTGTTCTGTTCATTCCCTCTGAAGCACCTGGCGTTGGCCACTGTTGGAAGACAGGACACTGGGCTAGATGGACCATTGGTCTAACCTAGTATGGCCGTTCCTCTATTCTCATGTAAGCCACTTGGTGATGAACATACTCTATCGTAATTTACCAGACCTATTTCTCATTGACATTGACTCACTTTTGGGTATGTGACTTCATTGCAGCAATTAACTGATGACAGCCCTGATAGGAGCTGTTTTCAAAAAGCGTAATGTGAGAATTGGCTGGCTGCTTTCCAGTTAGGGCTGGATTCTGCCCTTATTTGCATGGTGAAATCAGGAGTGACTCACCTGAAGACCAGTGAATTACTCCAGTGTGAGATTAGTATTAGGTTCTAGGCTCTTCGAAGAGCCAACCCGAGCTGAGATTTCCAAGGAACATGATTAAAAAGTGCCCAGAGTCTGGTGGGGATCTGGGCCCTGGCTGCTGTCGGCCCAATGAGGCCCCCACCAGGGCCGGAGCTTCGAGGCCTGGCCGCCGCTGGGGCCAGGGCTGGGTTGCAGGCCAGCGGTGGCAGGAGCCTGATCCAGCCCTGGCCGGGGACCCAGGGGATGAATCAAGCCCTGGATTGGGCTCCCCCCCGAACCTCTTTTTGGGGCAGTGATAAAATGTTGTCCTCCGAGTGCAGCAGAAATGTGCTTAGTCTGTTGTGATGAACGAATCGTGCTCATGTAAAAAGAACTCAGCAAAAGTGACGTATGGATGCTGGAGCACTTTACGAGCCAGCAGGGAGAGACGGGGGCTCCCTGCTGAGGGCGCACTAGCTGCGAGAAAGAGTTACCCTCAGGCCAGGGCAGATTATCACAGGGGCCAAAAGGGTCTTAAACCCTGGGCCCTGGCTGAAAGGGGGGTCCCGGATTCCAGCGCCTAAAACGCCTATGATAATCTGGCAACCCTGTCCTGCTCAGTGCAAGCGCTTTGGATAGGGTGGGGACAGGGTGCTGGTGCCAGAGGCCAGGCTCTGTGCTCCCGCCTGCTTGTTCCGCCTGGGGAGGTCACGAGGGGGTGCATCAGAGGCTGCCACACAATTCGCCAGCCGACTCTGGCCCCCTGGGAAGACTGACCAGAGCAGGGCCGGGATGGGAATGTCCTCTGGCCCCGGGGATCCACCCCCATCAATGGAGGAGGGCAGGGGCCTGGGCCCTGTGTTGATGGGGGAGGAGTCCCAGGCAGGGGGGCCATGGTGGGGGCCAGCCCAGGGCCCCTGGGCCAGTAAATCCAGCCCTCCCTCAGGTATGAATTAATTATGTCCTCCCACTGTTAAAAAGTAGAACTAATGATTCCTTTTGGACTCTTTTTGTTTTCTTAAGGAGCAGGGACTCCCCGCTCTGCTGGCAGCTGGACACATCTGTCCAACAGGAGCCCCAGAAGCAGGGATAGAGGAGATCCTGTGTGGACAAGGGGGTTTCCATGGACTGCGAGTTGAAATCACTAAGGCTATGTCTACACTTGTAAAGTTAAGTCGACTCTGTTAAGTCCTGTACAATATTCTGATCCTCCTCTGTGTTGACAATGCCTCCAACGTTGTGTCATCAGCACTCCAATTTTTTGTGCTAAAGTCACCAATGAAAACATTACATAAAATCAGTCCCAATCTAAGGCTTGAGGAACTCCATTTGTAATCTCCCCCCAAACTAACAGTTCTCCTTTCAGCACAACTGCTTGTCACATCGGCTGCGTCTACACTGGTAAATTAAGTCGACTTAAGCTTGGCTTAAGTCGACTTAATTGGCCCTGCGTCTTCACTACACTTTGCTTAAGTCGACTTAAGGAAAATAAAGTCGACTTAATGAAAATTAAGTCGACTTAACTAAGTCGAATTTAAGTCAACTTAGTTAAGTCGACTTAGTTAAAGTCGGCTTAAAAGTGCAAGTGTAGACATAGCCATCCTGTTTAGCCAGTTCTAGACCCAACTTACGATTCTTGTACTAATTCCCATTTTCTTCAGTTTAACTAACCATTTTCCTGTTGTTACCATCTCAAGTGCTTGACTAAAGTCCAGATTATATCTACCACATTTCCTTTGTCTAAAAAAAACCAATTATCTTGTCAAAGAAAGGTACCAGGTTAGTCAGGAACCATCTTCCTTTGGTACCCATCACCCATGATGCATTTTATTCAAATTTTCATGATCCCTCATGTCTTTAATTGATCTTTCCTTCAAAATTTGTCCTAAATCTATTCAATGAAGGAGCTGAAACTCTACCATGAGACTAAGGGGACCAATAAAACACAGCAAATGCTGACTAGTCAAAGGTACTGATGAATCTAATAGTTGGCAAACTATCTGAAGGCTTAAATATGTTCAAGAAAGCCATTTGTCTAAATAGCTGTGGCATAATTTGACTTTTTTAAATATTTCAATTGATAAAATCAATGTTTATTCTTAGATTTTTTATTTTTTATGGATTTAAATTTTCACAGTTATGGGAAAGTATGGGGGGGTTCAGACAATAATTATTTATTGTCGGTAGTTGCTACAATTCAAAAAAATTAAAACAGTATAGCTGTTGAAACACAAATTGTCAACACCACCTGTCAAAATATATAAAGTAAATATTCTTAAATCAAACTCTAATAAATGTTCAAGCAGTATTTTTCTGGCTTTGCCGATCTGTAAATTTAGAATATTAACTGTGGAAATACTTTTTTCAGTTTGTGTGTACAGTGAAATCAAAGTTTAACAATATTTACTTATATTGAGTTATTTCCTTCCTTGCTTAATTGTTAACTAATTCTGTCTCTGACTAATTCACAAATGGAAAAAGAAAAAATAGCTTGCAAAGCACCTGTAGGCTGAAACACGTTCAAGCCTTTGGAATAATAGAAAGCCATTTGTATAGACTAATTCTCTTTGTGAATACTTCACAGACAAAAAAGGGGATTCAATTTATTGACTAGATTATTTGCTGTAAAAAAATGTAGTGAGCCCTCTATAAACACTCAAATAATACATAGTTGTAAAGGGGAAAACTTTTTTTAAAGAAAACATTTACATTAAAAGAAATGCCTGAAGTGTCTTGGTACTTTCTTCTTCTTCATCATCATCTTTCTTGAAATCTTTTTATTAAAGCAACAGCCCTTTTCTCCCAGAATTCCGTATTTAGATTATAAACTTTTCAGAACCCCCAGGAGAATGGTAGGTGGATTGGGGGGTGGGAAGTGTCTCTAGGCTCTGCTGTAGGACAGGTGACTAATATTAATAAAATAAAAAGTCAAAAATCAGGAGGCCACGTGCAGTTTTATTGCTTACCTACACAACCCCCTGAAAGAGCTTTAAAAAAAGAAAAAGAGGTCATCCATATCTAGGGCATATTTTTGTGAAGCCTGCTGTGTTTAAAATAATGCTTGCATACAGGAAACACATACAGGAAGAAGACATGCCCTGGGGGAAGTATTGTCATCAGCAGTATCCAGGCTTACGCAAGTGCATGTGATCGGAACTTTTTCTTAATTCTAAGGAAGAAAATGTGGAGTGGGAAAGTTGAGTACTGTGTGAAGCTAATATAAATCCTCCAGGGTGGGAGAGTCTTAGAACCCTCTCTGTGGGGAACCGGGAATGAACATGGATCCATTTATGTCCTCAATAAATTGTCTGTTTAAAATCTGAGTACATGACTACAAAGACAACATCCCGACTCACTGTACTGGTCACCTCTGGACACATCACAACAAATCTCTTGGTACTAAATCTTGCTCACCTGTTACTGAGATGCTATTATTCACTTGTTCGGGAAGCATAAAATGTTTTAGTGTGGACTTTTAGGATTATTATTTATTATTTGCATTATTGTAGCACCTAGGATGTTGAAGAAATGTGGGTTACTTTGTGTATAACCCCCAAGAACATCAACACATTTATCAATAGCTGAAGAACACCACCTTGCATATAATGAGAACTGGATACATAAGTGAAAGCGACGAAGTGGGTGATAGAATATCTTTCATTAGACCAACTTCTGTTGGTGGCAGAGACAAGCAGTCAAGCTACGCAATAGCTCTTCTTCAGGTCTGGGAAAGATTTGCATTCAATATTAAATGCTAGGTGGAACAGCCCATTTAGCATAAGTAGTTAACACATAGTCTAAGGGACCAGTCAAGCTCAAGTGGCCCACTGTGAATGAATGCAAGACTATTTCAAGCATTTCTTCCTCAAAATTATCCAGGAACACACAAACAAGGGTGGTGCCTTTCTACACTCAATTGCCTGGAACAATCTGACATCCAAGTTGATTTAGTTGCTGAGGTTTTGGGCTGAAAAAAATTAAGGATTTCAGGATGTTATTGACAAAATATTGTTTTGCTGATGATGTGTATTCCATTAGTTCAGCAGCAGAATAAACAGTGAAAGAAAACTCCGTTCAATAGGTTGAACAGAATGACATAATAATAATAATAAATTAATAAATACCTGGCTCTTACACACATGCTTCTCATCAGTAGATCTCAAAGCACATCACAGGGTGGGTGAACATCATTATCAATGTGAGGCCAGAATTTAAGAGTAGGTTTACATATAAAATGTTGCCCTGGTGCAGCTGTCCTATAGCATTTAAATGAAGATGCTGCTATATGGGTGGGAGAATTTCTCCTGGCTATGTAGTTAACTCATCTCCATGGAGGCAGAAGCTATGAGTCTCTGTCACCGATGTAGCACTGTCTATATGTGGGGTTAGATCAGCAGAACCGTGTCACGTGCAGGTGTGGATTTTTCACCCCTCCCAAGCAGTATAGTAATATTGCTAAAAGTCTGTGTTATAAACCGGGGCAATGATGTTAATGGGATACTAATACACTCACATCAGCCCCATCCTGCTTCTCTTGAAGTCAGAAGGCCTGCTTTTCCATTAGCTTTGGTGGGCTAAAGCTGGTTTAATAAGGCGGTGAATGAAGCTGGCAGCGTTTTGCCATTGATTCAGTAGAGACAGAACTGAGCTCACCATGATTTGCAACAGCTGCTGTCCAAGTAGTGGCTGGGAAGCATGTTGGCTTTCTGCCACGTGTGCATTTTCACCTCGTAAATCCAACACTGTCAGCACTTGCCTTTCATCGCTCACAGGCCAAAGGAGTGCCCTGTATGCGGCAGCTCTAGTTTTCGGCACATAAGAGTCAGTTCCCTCGTAGATGTGAAGTCACTGACCCGGCCTTGTTAAACCCAGCAAGGATCCCAAGCAATCCCCAAATGCCTATTCTCTTTCTCCAACAGTTTTGAAAACATCACCAAATATGGCTCGGCTTTCTAAATGTAACAGGCTGCAGGAAACTATAGCCTTGTGCATATTAAATCAAGTGCCAGCTTGGGCAAAAGCCGTAAGTGTTAGCTAAGAATTGACAGACTCATAGCTGGGAATCAGACCAGCTCACTTGTATATTAGTTTTGTTCAACATAGGTATGAGTTGTGTAAGAACATATTTTGTGTTTTGACGCTATGAAATGCTTGTAAGTTGCTTCATGCATTAATTTCACCTGTAATGGCTGTATCCCAGGCTAGAAGGAAATATGTACATTGTGTTTTGTAACTTTGAAAATGTTTGCTCCAAACTTGTGAATCCTGTAATAAACTGCATAATGGTTTATTAACTAGAGGGGAATCCTCCTCTACCCGCCCATGTAGGAGGACTAGCAACAGTGAAGTGGGACATCGGAACACAAAAGCCTTCTTAATGGCCCCATCCATCCATTGAGAAGTATGTGCAAAGGCCTCAGTCCAATGCTGGAAGAGGGAAATAAAAATAATAGACACAAAGATTTTTCTTCTCTTCACTGTTTGAACTCTCACAGGGCCAGGGACTCTAAACTTAAGCCAGAGATTACTCCTGGGTTCACCCTCAAAGACATTTTAAATTGACCGATCACTATAACACTGACACTCTTAGGATTTAGGTTGCAACTCATCTGTGTGTGTGTTTGCTTGCTTTAACTTATAACTCTCATTTTCCCCTCTAGTTAATAAACCATTATGCAGTTTATTACAGGATTGGCTACGGTTATTGTCTTTTGGTGTAAGATCTAGAATACCAGTTGATCTGATAAACACTCAACACCTGGGTAGGTTTCAGTTCTTCGTCCAGTCGCAGATGAATAGTTCCAGAGATGGGTGTGGACTGGGGACTTGAAACCAGATGGAGTCAGAGCTGCTGGCCTTCTCCATGCTGTATGGAGGTCTTTCCAATCAAAATGGATTTGAGTCACATGGGCAAGTACTAGTGGCTCATCAGGTTTCTCCCTGGGCCCATTATACCTGGGAGCTTCCTTAACGGGCCATTAAGGAAACAATGGCTGTAGATATCCAATCTGGAGACCTTCCCAGAATCACACAGGCTGAAATATAGATACAACAAACATTTTCCTAACTTCTAATACAGATGCAATTCCTACACATAAACCATATAATCATTCCCAGCAAATTACAACCTTTCTATTGGTACCAAATCCTAGGGAAGCAACTCTCTGTGTTTCTTAGCTGTTCCCCTTAATTAAAAATAAAATACCCTTTTAAGAACAAGATCTGATTCTGAGCCCTAAAAGGCAAGGAGTTCTGTGTGTGTGTGCCTTAGACTGCACAGGTATCTAATAAAAGGAATTCAGTTCCATTTTCAACTGATTTCACAACTGGAGTTCAGTCACTCTTCAGAGGGAGGAATAAAAGTGATTGAGGGAACCTCACAGGAAGGAATTCCCAAGTGTGCCTTCCTGGGTTCTCTAAGGGGGGTTTGCATTTGGGTAGTGGCAGCAATTCCAATCTAAAACCAGGGAATCAGTAGCCTTAGAGAGTTTTAAGATAAGGCTTTAGCACCCACAGTTTCAAGGTCTTTTGTGGATCCCCACCTTCCGCACTCAAAGTGCCAGAGTGGGGAATAGCCTTGACGTAAGGGAACATTACACTTTAGCTAGAACCTTGTCTAAAGATGCCCAGGCGTTACTGATGGCTCATGCCGGCAGGTGGATCTCATGAGCTCCAGCTGGGACACATAAGCGGTTGGCCATTGGCGTATATAGCTGCTGAAGAATGCTATGAAGGCTGGGAGAGAAGATACCCTGCTGGGAAAGGGCAAGTCTAGGGAAATCAGTGTCATTTTTCAAGTAATCAATAAAGGGGATAATGCAGGTTATATTTAGGTTGCAAGTCTTTTTTAAGAGCCGTGTGGGAATGCCGCTTGCTTCTGTGGCCCTTCGTATATGCCTCGTCAGCACAGCAAGAATAATTCATCCTACTTCCTTGTTTATACAGGGGTATTATGAACCTATGGAGAGAGCATGGATCTGTCCAGGAGGAAAGTTCAGCCAAAAGAGAAAATTATGACTGTGCTGGTCACGGTGCCAACATAATAATATGATAAACACAGTGCAAACCCATTTACAATTCATGCCTGGGACATTACAAGCCATATGTCCGAAATAGAAATGATGGATGTCGTTTCAAATAACATAACCATATTATACGGAATGGAGCCACTAAGGAGAGACTTTCAGTATATACGACAGGAAACGCAAAGTTCCTCAGAGCAACTTCTTGCCTCGGAGCATTAAATGAGCCAAATCCTCAGCTGGGGCCAGTTGGTATGGAGCCACCAACGTCATGGCCACCTGAAAAGCTGATGAGGTTTTGAGTTTGATAATTATGTGAGTAAATAAACAATGACATGGCTCACATGCCCCTCAGCCTAGTCACTAAACATTGGCTGAATTTCTACAGGTGTTCTGGCAAAACAGGTCTCAAGGAATAGGAAAAAAATGGTAAAAATCTTAAGGATCAGTTCCAGGGGGAGGCATTTGGTGTATGGGGGTAACAAGGAAGAAAATCGTGACAGGAAGCTTTGCCCCATAAAGGCTAGCAGACTGGGGCTAGCCTACGCCAATTACTAAACAGACACACCTGAACAGGATCAGCAGATTCCCCTTTAAGAGCAACAGGAAGCTGCAGAGAGAAGAAAATTACTTAGGAAGAGAAATAAGACAAGTGAAGCAGGTGGGGGAGACTGCAGCAGAAACCTGCCAAGGCAGGGAATGGCTGGGATCCCTGAGTTATCAGGGGGAAGTGAAAGGCTATAGAGGGAATTAGGAAAGACTAGACTGTGGGGAGTGGGCAGGCTCTAGCAGAGGACCCCTTAGTCTTTAGGGAAAAGTCTCTAGACAGAGGAAATTGGGGAGGTCCCCTTCGCAAAGGCGTGTGGCTGTGCTGAAGATTTGCCCTCTCTGTTTTGTTATATTAATAAATCCAGCTCCAATGATGGGTGGGTGTGAACAAGCAAGGAGCTAGTTTGATTTAAGGCAGTGGTTCCTGACCTGTGGCCTAGGGGCCAAAAATGGGCTAGAGGCGTTTTCAAAGTGTCCTGCAGCTCCCCTCCTGCTGGCTGTAGAAGGCAGTTGCTGCCTGTGGCTGCGTCTACACTGGTAAATTAAGTCGACTTCAGCTTGCTTAATTCTACTTAATTTACCGTGTCTACACTACAGTTTCCTTAAGTTGACTTAAGCAGCTTGCTTAAGTCGACTTAAGGAAAATAAAGTCGACTTAAGGAAAATTAAGTCAACTTTATTAAACCTAGATTTAAGTAGACTTAAGGCTTAATTTGACTTTTTAAAGTCAAATTAAGCCAGTGTAGCCCTGGGGTAGCCCTAAGTCGAAATAGAATTCCTAGACATAAACTATATAATCATTCCCAGCAAATTACTACCTTTCTATTGATATCAAACATGACATAGCTCCTATGGATTATAGCATTTATGGGATATCCATTGAAAATAATAAAATAAATGCTTCCCTAAATCCAGACAGCGTCACACACAGGGCTCTGCCCTGCCAGGGTCCCTGTCCCCCTTTGCCCCATTGCACACAAGGGGTGCTTCCCCCTGCCACCATGGACCTGCCCAAGGTCCCCGTAGCCCCACAAAGTCGACCTAGAGCATCCAGTGTGGACGCTCTAGGTCGACTTTGTAAGTTCCCCTTTAAGTTGACTTTAATTTTAAATGTAGACTCACTAAGTCGACTTAGTTAAAGTCAACGTAAAAGTGCAAGTGTAGACATAGGCTAAGGGCCCAGGCAGAGCATGTTTTCACAGAGTTAAATGACCAGTGCAGGCTCCTTTCTGCAGCCAAGGGGATGGGAGATTAATGCTCCCCTCCCCTGGCTGTAGCAGGTAGCATTCAAGTGCTCCTTTTAGGCCCATAGGTGCTGGGGTCCCTGTGGGAGCCAGAGGGAGGGGAGCACTGATCTTCCATCCCCCTGGCTGCAGAACAGAGCCACTGCCTAGGGACCCAGGTGGAGCACATGGGGAGACAGGATGTATGTGGTTTCCCTGCGGCAGCCAGGGAGGGGTAGATCAGCAATGAGGCAGCCTTCTTGCTGAGCTCCCTTTGTCTAGCTGCAGAGGTGGGGAGCCGGCTGGTGGCCCTGCAGACTTGTAATTATATCTGTGGCCCTAAAGCTCAAAAGGTTGAGAACCACTGATTTAAGGGGCCCTGAACTGAAGAAGAGGGAAACTGAGGCAAGGTGCTTGCAGAGCAGCCTCTAGCTGTGGGCGGGAGAAGTGATCAGGTGACAGCTGGCCTGCCCACACTTAGGTATTTGTGAAAGCGACTGTCCTCTGTGTGTGCTGAAGAGTCTTGTGTGATCTTATACGTTCCTGATCTAGCAAGAGGCCAAGCTCAATTCCTGTTCATTTGGTCCCAGCTGACAGTTGGGCAAGACCTTGTATGAAGGGCTTGGTTTGGGAAAAGAAAAAAGAGGCAGAAGGCAAGACTCTGGTTTACAGATACATCGTAGGCCTCGGTACCCCATGCAGGCACAAAACCAATGCTGTAAGCTGATCACTAAAATAAAATCACTTTCCCAAAGAGGTTTCCCATTTTCCCCAAGTCTTTCGAATATCATGATATGGAAAATTCCGGGCACCTCTTGAGTTGGTCCGCTGAGCAAAGGAGGAAAAAAATTCTGAGTCCAAAAATTTGGTAAATGTCAACCAGTTCCAGAGCCATGCTAGTGGGCATGAGGCTGGGGCTTAGCACAGAGCCTAGGATTTATTAAACCTGGGTTCAATTTCCTGCTCCCTGCAGACTCCCTGAGTGCCCCTGGCAAGTCACTGCAGAACAGCCACACTAAGCCCAGTCTCTGACTTGCATGTGAGGCCAAGCCCCCTTTCCTTCCACATATCAGTCAGTCTGGTTTACAGTGCAGTGTAGACATAACCTTGGCCTTTGCCTTAGTTCCCCAACTGTAAAATGGGGCTAAGAGCACCGCTCTGTTTCACAGGGTGTTGTAAGGATGCATAGATTAATGATGATGAGCTGCTCAGATACTACAGTGATGGGAGACCATGTAAGTACTGTCGACAGCTACACACAGAGTCGACTTAACTTTTCAAGTGCTGACTGGACCTCTGAGTAGCTTCTTCCCGGTCCTGGGACTGCGGGGCTGGTCCCATAAAACCGAACCGTCCCTGGGTGGATCTGGGCTAGCTGATCACAGCTGTGGAGCTGCTCTTCTGATCATGTGGAGGAGAGAGAGAGAGAGAGAGAGATGGGTTTAAAAAGCCTTCTGCCTCTAGGCAGGGAGAATCCTCCACTGCTTGGCGGTGTGGGGTTTATGGACTCTTTGTGGGCTGGGACAAGGGCAGGTAAGACTCTGGGCTGGAATCTGTGTCTGTCGGAGCCTGGTACTCTAAAACAGCAGGGTGACAAGAGCTGCCAGTGTAAGCGGAAAGGACTGGGACAAACATTGCCTCTAGTTTTGGGTGCCTCATTTTGTGGGTCCTCCTGGGGAGGATTAAGGCAACCTAGAGCCCTAGGGACACCACAACATCAAGACCCACGTGGCCCTGATTCCTCACCTTGCTGAAGTGGGAATGACTAGGGATGGGCAGTGACTGGGGACCCTTCTCCCTCTTGGATTGGCAAAGGGGATCTCGATGACCATCTTAGCAGGCACTTGTGTCTGCACTATTTCTCTTCTGCCACACACAACCCCTCTGCACTGGTCTGGGTATTAACTTCCTTTTGTGATGCCCAGAGCAGCTTGCTTCTTCAATCTATTGTTTCAGGCTCCCTGCAGACTCTGGCAGACACCTCTGCATTGGCTCTGTTTGGTTCCCCTTTTTGAAACCTTCCAAAAGTGCTAGAAAGTTACAGCTTTGAGTCTGTTAAAATCACATGACTCCAGGAGCTGGGGCTTTAAGAACAATCCCGGGGTGCCTAGGCCTTAAATCCAGCCCTTGAAACACCTACTGTTCAATTTTTTTTTTTGTGTGTTATGACTTTGTATTTTCCCAAGAGATGCTTTCGGCCCCTTTGAGCATCCAGGCCTGGGTGACTCAGTCTGGGCACCCAAAATCAGTGGAGCCTTTTACAGAAGTTGGTCAGAAACTGTGACAGTGCATGCAGCTATGTGAACATGTGTAAACATAGCTCAGGAATATGTGTACACTACTGAGGTGCATTTTTCTTTATGCCAGAACTGTGAGAGATCTCTTTGCAGTAGGCAATACCAGCGGAAATAGCAGTGGCATTTTGAGTTATGTATCTGTTAAGCATGTATCCTTCAGGCCAGATCCTAATCTTAGCTGGCATAATTCAGTATCATTCCTCTGAAGTCATCTTAAGTCTGGCCATCCATCTACACTCCACTTTCCTACACAGGAAAGCTTTGCTGATGCCTTCCAAATGAGGACTCGAAAAAGAGAATTTTTGTTCCACAGTCCTATGAAGGCTAATTTGTATGAACACAAGCAAACAATTGTGGGGTGGATCTTGACCAAAAAGAGACCCTGGGCATGAACTGTCTCTTTAAAATAAACAAAACAGATTATAAGAGGCTTTCTTTAGTCACCCGCTGGCTGAAACCAGTGGTGCGACGTTGATTTATGCCTGCTGATGATCTGATCCCAAAACGACACCAGCCCAAGCAGTGATCAGTAATGATCTGGTTTGTATGTGGACAGCTTTAAAATATCTGCTGACAACTCTGGGCTCCTTTTCTCTCCCTCGCATTTGCTCAACTCGCAAAGCTGTTAACAGAATGGTGCTACTACCTAAAAAAAGAGAGCTTGGGAGAGAGGCGTCTGTAGTACTGGAGTTCACGATATATAGATCATACTTTACCGTGGAGTCTCTTTTACAGGCTTTTTAAAAGCCACATGCTTAACATTATCTTGACAGTCGTCTGTTTTTTGGGTTCTTTTAAAGTCACTTGCAAATATGAGTGGGACCTGGAAAACCAGAGCCTTCTTTTCATTAAATTTGTGGCCAGGATCTAGCTTTTTAAAAGTGCTTGAAATGTACATATTTTATAGTTGGCACCGCCAGGGGTCCTGGAGAGTTTTAAAATCTGTGGTGGCGTATTGGTGGCGGGGAGCCATCGGTGAGCTTGTATGAGTTAAATAACCAGATGAAACCAAAACATTGCCGCCATTGCATTGATTTCCCCACTTTGTATGTTCGTAACCCTTCTCCCTCCCCTGTGTCAGTCTGGTCTGTTTGGACCGTCAGCTCTCAGAGGCCAGGGCTTAGTCCTGGTTTGTACAGCGCCAAGCACAATGGGATCAGTGCTCCTCTTCCTTGTTCCAGACAGTATCATCAAAATATTATTAATCAGGCTCACCAACGGCGAATCCTGGCCCCAGGGCAGAACAGTCCAGTCCCACCTCTTTTGCCTGTAGCCCGGCCCACAGTGCCCTGCTGCTTTGTACGAGGCCCCACTTCCTCCCCCTCTTGGCTTGCTGACCGCTGTGTCCTTCTCACACCGCTTGGTTCCCCCCCTCTCCTCCACACCCTGCCTTCCCCCAGGGAAAGAGCAACAGCTGGGGGGTCTTGAGCAGGGGGGACCACCATGATGAGCAGCAGCAGTAGGGGAAGAGAGAAAGGATGCACGTGGGGAGCAGCTGCAGAGAGGCTGAGCAGTGGGGCAGGAGGAGCGACGTGGTGATCAGTGATGTGGGGCTGGACGGGTCCTGGGGTGGTGTGTGGGCGGGGCCATGGGTGGAAGAGGCCTGGGCCCTTTTCAATTGCTGGGCCCCTAAGCAAATGCCCCCTTTCTCCCTCCCCCCATCAGCAGGTCTGCTATTAATAAATAATAATGTGAGCTAAATATTCTGCTGGGGTTAATTCAGGGCTGGTTAAATGCTGGGCACCACGTCGCCGCAGCACCCAGGAATTTCACCATAGCGCTTAGCTGTATCGTGGTCCTGAGGAAGCTGATCACCCCCAGGTGCTTCAAAAAAATGCTGCCGAAGCCTTCAGCAGGGCTGCTGCTCCTCCCTCGAAACTGGTGGCGGCCGTGGCTTTTTTGCTGCTGTGAAGCGCCACGGCAGAGCGAGGTGCCTCGGCTTTTGGGCTGGCTCCTAACTCAGCAGCACATTTGGCGAGCCCAGCATTGACTTCTTACCCTTGACTTCCTTAGTACGTAGACTCTTACCTGAAGTCAGTGAAGCCCAGGCTGATCTACGCCAGCCCATTGAGAAGTTTTAATATTGCTGTGTATATTTCAGTACGGGCTTATCTGCTCCCTACATCCTATCAGTGTTTGAACCCTGCTTCTTTAGCACCAGAAACACAGATCGCTACCCTGTGAGCAATAGAAGTAATTGTTAGCTAGTAAGAGCAGCATGATCTTATCCGCTTCTCTGGGCTCACCACAAGAGGGGCATACAATACGCACTGGTGTGGGTTATATATTTGTACCCTACCCAGTTGTCACATTAATATTTTGAGGCTCAGTCCTGCAAACATTCGCTGCCGGACGTCACGCTCGTTATGGCTGTAAGTGTCTGCAGGATCACGCTCTTGGCTCGGATCTCCTGCTGCTATTGGCATTGGGATTTTTCCATTCCAGAAGAGGTTGTTTGTCTTAATTTTAAAAAAATCTAAGCACAGGAAAGGAAGTTGTCGTAAGAGTTTGCCGGTAAATTGCGGCCCCATCTGGACACTCTCAAATAGACGATTGAAGTCAGTGGGGCTAATTCAGGGTGGATTCTATCATGTGGCACAAATTTTGGATCAAATTCAATTTTAAAAAAAAACCCAGCTCTGCCTGGTAGGTTCTGTATCCTTATATGGCTCTTTCCACAGGATGGAAGCTGGGCACCTTGTTATTTAGAAACATCGATGTGTAAGATATCACTGCTGCACATTTCATTATCAGATCTTCTTTGACTTTGCTAGCTCTTGCAACTCTTAAATTGATCTTTTTTGGTAACCCTGTACAAATTAGCCTGATCATGTAGGATTTTAAACCCCAGCCCCACACTGGATGGCGGGCAAAAGGCGCAGTTGTTTCTATCACAGAGAGGAGGCTGAAGGAGCCAACCTCTGCGAGGCTCATCTTTGCTTCTCCTGGGGCGGCAGATCCCCCTTACACATTGTGCATGCAGCTCGGGCCATGATGAGGCCTGCCTACAGATCTGGAGGATCCTAGGGATCTGCATGGACCCTAAGGAGTCCTTGGAAAGCTGGGGTGCCTAACCTATGATTTCATATTGGGTCTGGGCCGCACACCTGGGACTCCCTAGCAATATGACTCCAATGCACACACCCCCACGCCAAAGAGACCCTGCGATGCTTTCCCACTCTGGCCTTCCTTCGGGAACCCCTAAGCACCAAGGCAGGGAATGAGGGCCACATCCATCCCCTGGCTGCAACTCCACATGGAGTGTGACTGCCTCCTCTTCACTTATGGCTCCTGACCTGGCAAATGGGGGAAGGTGCTGTGGAACTGCTTAGCTCCTCCTCCATCCATGTCAGAGTCGTGCTACCGGAGGGTTCCCCCTACACTGTGGTGTGGGTGTCTGCACATGTGCCCTGCGACCTGGCCGGCTTCTCTTCCATGAGCAGCACTGTCAACTCTCGCAGTTTTACCACGGGGCTTGCAGTTTGTGCTGCCTTTCTTAACGCCCTGGCTGCTGGAAGCAAGAGCGTCTCTACTTTTGTTTAAAAACACTGGCCTCTTCTAGCTCAGAGTTTCTCAAACAGGGGGTATGGCCCCTGGGCGGGTGGGCACAGACTGTATGCTGGGGACGACACAGACAATATTCTTGGGGAGAAGCATAAGAAGCAGTCACCCAATGATCTACAGACAGGCAGGGCAGTATACATAACAGTATATGTACTTATGGGGAGGGGGGTGTAAACTACTAAAGACACAAAGGGTATATCTACACAGGCAATTTCGATCGACTTTAAGTAGCCTTAAATCGACCTAAATTACTCCCTGTCCACATTGGACTTTCATTAAGTCGACTTAAGAAATTCCTTAAGTCGACTTAATGAAAGCTTAAGTCGACTTAGTAAGAACCGCCGGTTAGGTCGACCTAACCCTTAAGTTGACTCCTTAGGTTGACTTAAGCACAGTGTGGACATGGATTAACCCTTAAGTTGACTTAAGGGCAGTTAGGTCGACTTACTACGTCCCTGATCAGGGTAACTACTTTGTTAAGTCAACTTAATAAGGTCGACTTTGACTTAAAGTCGACCTTATTAAGTCAACTTAAGAAAGTCGACCTAACTTTTTCTTGTGTAGACTTAGCCAAAGATGTGGGTTGCAATCAAGTAAGTCTGAGAACCACTGTTCTAGCTCTCCTGGCAGTGGAGAAATGCTTTAAAGAGGTAAAGACTCAAACAGCTGAAGGTTACTAAAAAGAACTCCAGAATGTTTTTAGCTTCCAGCTCCCAGGATTCTTTTAACTTCATGATTTCAGGGGCCTGATTCAGGAGTTTGAATGTTTCAGGCTGGCAACACTATGCTGCAAAACCAGCTGATCTTGCTGCCTCAGCCTTTAGTTTTGCTCTGATAATTCATGCTATATGTTCCCATTAAAAAAAAAAGAATATGTTTATTTATTAGTAGAGATCGGAAGCCCCCAACCCTGGAACAGAGTTCCATTGTGCTAGGTGCTGTACAAACCCAGAACAGAGACAATCCCGGCCCACAAGGCTTTACAATTTAAGTGTAAGACAAGAGACAACCAATTGGGAGCACCAGGAAAGAGGGAGATGAGACTGAACGGAAATCCTTCTCTGTTTCACAGAGAGAGACCACTGGAGCTGTATTATCCAGATGTATTGCTCCACTGAGCAGGCTGTTTTTAAATGCTGCTATCAGAAATACTTAATGCACCATCTGGTCTGGTATTGAAAATGTGATAAGTCACAAGATTGTGAAAGCCATTCAAAACCTTTTTCTAAAATGGTTCTGCCCTTTCGTTGCTTGAAAGTCACTAATTTAATTACTGTCCAATGTCAACAGTAAGGTCATTCCCAGGCTGCATTTAGTGTCCCAAGATTCAACCCAAACCTTCACATCTGCTGTTTCACAAAGCCAGGAAAAGAGGATTTATAACTGGAGGCTGGAGCCAGGGAGGGTACAGATCGGCACTGACTTCCACAGTCTCACACTGGCTTTTCGCTACGATATGGAAACCCCTGGTATTCAGTGACCCCTGCCTGTCATGTTGACCAATATTCTCCCAGAGTTTCCTTGTACTCCGCTACCTGTCATCTCTCAAGAACATAAGAGTTGCCATGATGTAGACCCTGGTCTATTTTGCCTAGTGTTGTTACCGGCAAAAATCTAGGGCACCCCACCTATAGCCTACAAGGGTTCAAGGCATGACATGGTTAATTTAAGTACCCTCACCCTTTCCCTACTGAGGGTTTGGGGTATAAGGCAACTACCCTCACCCACAGGGCCCAGGGAAAACTTGCTCAGTTTAAGTACCCATCCCTACCATGGGGTTTGGGGCTTTATGGGTATGCAAGATCTTTTCCTGGTGAACGAGCTGTGCTTCGAACATCTATTTATTATCAACACACAGAGAGGAAGTATGTCAGCTAATCTGTTCTGCTCCCTACTCCCAATATACAGACAAACTTCACCATGTGGCCAGCAGGACACTCCTCTGGGGTTGCCGATGACACCATGACACATCAGAGTGTTGCGGAGAGGTAAGAGTTCTTGCAGCTTGAAGTTGAACTGTGATTCAGCACTGGTGATCCCAAAGAGTATTCTTTTTCATTTGCATTAGATAGGTAAAGCTAGCAACATCCTATAAATTTCCTAAACCATTATCCAATACCCTTGGGTTAAATATTGTTACCTGTTATGTACTGGCATCTATGTTTTCGCCTCCCTGCTTACGTCTTTTTTTTCCATTTTATACCCACATTGTAACTTATTTATGATCTTTGTGTGGGCAAATGGTCAGCGTAAATTTGCTGCTCAGAGCTTATCTTATCTATTTTGCCATTTGTTTAGTCTTTCTGTATCCTCCCTAAATTTCCCAGCACCCGGCTGTGTCTACTTTACCACCCCTGGTGTTCGGTCCCTTCCTAGGGGCATTCCTGAGGTGGGGGGTGCTTTACCAGTAGTGGAGGGTTCCCATTCCCCATGATTTTTATTGGGAAATCCCTGGGTTTTGCCCAAGACTGGTTTAATATGGGGGTGAGTGAAGTCCGAGGTCTACAGTGTCTTGCTGCTGACAGTGGCCCGTATCAGAGGTTCTGCGGGAGTGTATAAAACAGAGCAATTATGGAATTATCCATCCCTGTTTTTCATTTCCAGTTTCTGGTAGTCAGAGGTCTAAGCTAGGATCATCTAGTGCATGGGGATGCCTTACACTTAGATCGTAAACTCCTTGCGGTTGGGACTAAGAGCCATTGCAGGTCCATGGAAATCAATGTGAATTTGTACCTGCCCAGGCTCCAGCCTTCAGATATAAATCCTATTTTCCTGGCTTTGTGAAAGAGCAGATGTGAAGATTTGGGTTGAATCTGGGTATGTTAGGTTCACATTGGGAGCACCCTCCTGTCTGTACTGAAAAGTAATTACATGAGTAACTTTCAGCTCACAGGAGGGCAAAACACAATTTCAAAAAGGGGCGCCTGTCTGGAACAGTTTTAAAGTTCTAGTGACTGTTAGCACATTTCAATCGTATAACACACCGTGCATTAGGCTTTTCAGAAAGCTGATTTAAAAACAGCCGGCTCAATGGAGTAAGATAGTCCACTGAGGCTGTATTTCACTCTCTCTCAGTGAAACAAGGACTCATTTTGTTCAATATTGTCTCACAGTTAACTTGTGCTCCACGTCTGTCTATACCCATCTATTGTCTCTTGCCTTATTCTTAGAGGCTCCCTGCCCTCCAGGGGTATGTCGACACTGGAGCCTTAGGTCGACTTAAGGAAGGTTAAGTCAACCTATAGATTCCTGTGTCCACACTAGGCGTTTATTAAGTTGACTTCAGTGCTTCCTTAAGTTGACTTAATAACACCACCTCTTAAGGTTGACCTAAGGCTTAAGTCAACCTTATTAAGTTGACTTAAGCCAGTGTAGACAGGGGATAGCCCTTAAGTCGACCTAATTGGCCTCCAGGCCTCCTTGCAGAGTTGCTGGCCACTCCTCCGTCAACCTAGCACCTGCCAGTGTGGACACAGGGCTGTGGACTCTCTAAGTCGACTTAACAAGGTCGACTTTAGATCGACTTAAAGTCGACCTTGGTTAAGTCGACTTAACAGAACCTCCAGTGTAGACATACCCCAGGAGCTTAGAGCCTCTTTGTTCTGTGTTTCTATAGCACCAAGCAAAATGGGCTAGGTCTGTCCTGAAGAAGAGCTCTGCATGGCTCAAAAGTGTTTCTTGCTTGGCCACAGAGATTGGGCCAATAAAAGATATTTCCTTCCCCAAACTCTGTCTCTGAAACTAGTAAAACCCAGCCAAAATTTACACAAAGGCTCTTCTTTCCATTCTCTTCAGGTGCACCTTCTAGGAGATTAACATCTTTAATAGTGTCAAAGTTCCAAACAAGGCCTCGTATGCCTCAGTCCTAGACCTAAACACGTATACGAACATATGCTGTAGCTTGTTGAAATATGTTCTGCTAGAGAGGTTACATTTTGTTATAATAATCATGGCTGCAAGGCCAACATATATTGCTCACTGAAAGACAAGATGATTTAGCTGGGTTTGGTCCTCTTTTGAGCAGCAGGCTGTACTAGATGATCTCCTGAGGTCCCTTCCAACTCTACTCTATGATTCTCTAACCTTGTATTCCAAGGCTGTACCTTGAACACCTTCAGGATCTCTACCAGGCATTCTTAAAACTACAGTACCCACCCGCAGAAGTGAAGAAACAAATTGACAGAGCCAGACGGGTACCCAGAAGTCAACTACTGCAGGAGAAGCCCATGAAAAACAACAACAGAACGCCACTGGTCACCACCTACAACCCCCAAGCCAGACCTCTTCAAAACATCATCAAAAATCTACAGCCTATTTTACAGGATGACCCCTCACTCTCTCAAGCCTTGGGAGACAGACCTCTCCTTGCTTTCAGCCCCCTAACCTTAAAAGGATATTTACCAGCAACTACAGATCACACAACAGAAACACTAAAGCAGGAACATATCCCTGCAACAGACCACGCTGCCAACTTTGCCCTCATATCTACACTGATGACACCATCACAGGGCCTAATCAAGCCACCTACTCCATCAAGGGCTCGTTCACCTGCTCATCCACCAATGTGATTTATGCCATCATGTGCCGGAAATGCCCCTCTGCCTTATATATTGGACAGACAGGACAGTCTCTGCGCCAAAGAATCAATGGACACAAATCTGACATCAGAAATTGCAACACTACAAAACCAATAGGGGAACACTTCAGTCTCTCTGCTCACTCCATTGACGACGTGTTAATAGCTGTGTTGAAACAGATGAATAACAAATCACAGCTTCAAAGAGAGTCTGCAGAACTCGAACTTATATGCAAATTTGACTCAGTTGTCTTGGGGTTAAACAGGGACTATGGATTTTTCTCGCATTACAACAAGTGATTTGACCTCCCCCTCCTCTATGTGCTGTTCCCCAGTGTTTGAATCCTAACACCTATTTTGATTTGCTGTTACAGCCTGACCTGATGCTATGTCATACACTCCCCTGCATTTAATTTCCTCCCACTCTGTAACTTTCCCATCTTCAAAGCGTCTGACGAAGTGGGATTTTCTCCCATGAAAGCTCATGCGATAAATAAATCTGTTAGTCTTTAAAAGTGCCACAGGACTCTGTTGTCTTTCTACAATAGACTAACACGGCTCCCCCTTTGGAATTTGACTCCTTCATCTAGTGTTGCTTAGCTGACAGTGCAAAGCTTGCGGACCACCTGACAGACTTGCATTCTCCTTGAACCCTTTCTTTCGCAGGGTTTGGCCAGTTCCACAGAACTAGCAACTTCCTCAAACTGAAGCAGCTGGGTGGCTGTGCTTTATAAATCCTGGCAGGCTGCATTGGGTGGGTTTCGCAATCTGCTTAAGCTGGAGTGGGTGACTCACATGCCACTTATGAACGTCATAAATCAGAGTAGTTAGCCATGCTTGCGGATCAGAAGGCGCAGCATGTGTCAGAAGAGCTTTTGAACTCTGTCAAATCTTCTTTCCTCTGGTAACATACGGAGTACTCAAAAACTGAAAGTCAGTCACCCGGCCTTCCAAAAACAATCATGAAACACTTGTTACCTTGGGCACAGGAATAAACCCAACAGGGTGGATCTATGGGATCTTCCAACTTTTGAGCCTTAACTCTGAAAAGTGTGTGTGTGTTGATACCCTTGGAAAAACTCTCCTATTTCCAAAAATGCCATGTCTGATTAACTTCAAACTTTTCGGAAAACTTTTCCTTGGCAGGCCATCACACAGGATGTTTCAGACAGAAAGGGGGGCGATTGAATGGACTTTGGCATCTTGTTTGGCTGTTTTTTGTTTTGTTTTGAAGGAAGCTAATGTAGACCATCAGGCTCATGAGAAATGATTGTTTACAATCTCAGCTGCTGCACAGAGTCCTATTGCAGCTACTTAGTGAAATTCTTTTTGCTGGAGTCCCTTTGTGACATGTCTGGGTATAATCCAGGGAGGGATAGGGAGGCTGTGTCAACCCTGCCCTTCAACCATGGGTGTCTTACAAAGCGTTGATGTGGTAGCTCCCATGTGAGGTGTTCACAAACAGCCGTCCAGCATACAAGCTTTACCGTGGGTGATTGTGTGTAACTAACTCCAGTCTGGCGCCATACTTGGGTTACGTCCTGGTTCTCACCACCCTGGGTTATACTGCAGGGTAACCCCAACACCCCACCCCACTCCTGGATTTCCCTTCCTCCAGGAATGTATGTCCTGTATTACCCAGCTTTCTCCTGGACAATACAAAATATTTTAAGTATGTTATTCCCTTAAAGGAATGGTGGGCTAGTGTATTATCAGACACTTCAGTTTAAACACACTGGCTTAGGTAAAACAAGCTTATTAACTATGGCTAGAGATTTTCTGTGAGTACAAGTAATGAGGCATAAAAGTCAGAAATGGTTACAAGAAAAATAAAAACAAGTTTACTAATAACTAACCAACAAATTAGATCTGATTCAAGCAAAGTTTCTAACCACGTTTTCAGCATTCTGACTGACCAACCCTGTAGGTCAGGACCTCTCCCGCAGAGTTCAATGCTTTCTTCCTTTGTTGTTGCAGATGCAGTGAATACAATGGATAGGGGGAGAGAGAGGGTATTTGTCCTTCCTTTTTCTAGTTGCAGCCCCTCTCTAGAGAAACATTTCCAGTTGGGAAGTAGGAGACAAAGAGTCTATGTCGGAGGATGTATTGTGCTGCTTTTTCTCACCTGTTTGGACGTACTTTGTTTCCCTCCCTGCTTGATGAATCTATTTACTACTTAAATGCAAATTCATCAGAGCAGTGATTCCCAACTTGTGGCCCTCGGGGGCTTTCAAAGTTGCCCATGACTCCCCTCCTGCTGGCTGTGGAAGGGAAGTACTGCCTAAGGACCCAGGAGGAGTGCATTTCCATCTGGCTAAAAAACTGGTGCAGGCTCCTCGCTGCAGCCAAGGGGATGCGAGAGCACTCCTTTCCTCTTCCAGCTATAGCAAAGAGCAAAGTGCTCTGCAGAAGGGAGCTATTGCCTAGGGACCTAGGTGGAGCACACAGGGCTGCAGAAGAGGTTCAGTTTCCCTGCTGCAGATGAAAGATCAAGAAGGAAAAAGCCTCTGTGTGGCAGCAGTGGGGACATGCTGGCGGAGACTTGTGGCCCTTCACGATTGTAAAAACTATATCTTTGGCCCTTGAGCCAAAAAGGTTGGGAACAACTGCATTAGAGCATACATTGCTTTGTTTAGGACGTACACACTGGCCAAATTCAGTTTGGACAGGACTGTGGGTTTGGAGCATATGTTGATAACACCTCACAGGGAAATCTTATAACTTCACATACAGCGTTGCCACACACATTTATCATGCCAGTACTGAGCAGTAAGCAAACTGGCTGCAGAGCTGCTGAGCTGCGGTTGGAAGGGAAGAATGGCTGTAGCAGCCATAGGCCATTGACTGGTGCAGCTGGCAGGCTGGAGGAAGGGTGCTCGCAGGCCGTATCTGGACTGTAGTTTGCCCACCTCTCATGTAGGGTGTGGACATGGGTATATTCTGTCACACCTTCCGGGGCAATAATTCCTCCTCCTTAGTTAATGTGTGGGTCCCAATTCCCTGTTCTGGACAGGACTGGAGGGGTGAAGTTGAACTTAGGGGCCAGACCCGACGGTTTGGAGAGGATTGCCGCAGCCTAGGACTGATCCACCAGTAGGATCGAGCTGCCACTCTGTTTCTACCCTTCCAGCACAGGAGAGGACACAATGGGAAGACAAACATGGTTGGAAGACCCCTGCATTGCACCCATTCTCGTATGCTTCCCTCCCACCCTGTGGCTATTGCAACCACGCATATGTTAGAGCAGTCCTCGGGCTACTTTAGGACATCTTGGGGGGGTGAGGGCTTTCAGCTCTGCAGGTAAAGGAGGTGGAGGGGAACTTTAAGCCCTCCACATGCTGATGTTCTATCCTTGAAGTTCAGCCACTTGTGGGATCTAGCCCTGTTGCTCCAGTTGAGGGACTTGTTTGATTCAATCTCCCTCTGCACCGTCCAAAGAGCCCACGCCCTGAAATATTGGCTTGGGCAAAATTCTCATTTAGAGTTCATTTGGAAAGTTGTGCTCAAGCCAGGACTTAGTAAGGACTCTGAGATCTGGCTCATGGAAAACATTGCTACCATCTGGTCTAGATTCCAATCTCCAGTGCCATCTGCGCAATCCAATAGATTTACATTTGACTTAACCAGATGAGCGAGAATCAAGCCCCGTAGTCTTATACCAGCAGAAAGTTTCTCCCCTCTTTACCTCAACATGCTGCTGGACATTCTGCTCCTTAAATCCAAAGCAATTGAGACACTAAAATTCAGGGCTTAGCTGACTCTGATGTCTCTGCTGTGTCTTGAGCCGCCCGCATTCCAGCTCCTGGGTACTGGTCTGGATTTGCATGGCTTTGCTTATATAAAAGTTCATCATTCCAAACACAGCTGGGTTTCATTTCAATCTGCTCCACTCTGCATTGCTTTACTAATTCACAATGATAAGAGCTTCCTTGGCAGACTACACCCCCTCGACAGCCGGCTTTCAGTCACAGCGGACTGGTGTCCCTGATTACATTCTCTCTCCTGGCAGCTACTGCACAGTTTGTCTAGAAGCTTTCTCCTGCAATAAAAGTTTATTGTAGGTTTTCCTGAGGTTATGGAACACCCTTATTCACTCATGGCTCCGGTTCTCATTTAGTTCCAGTGATTTTAGAAAAGAACAAAAGATAATTGGACAAAAACTGAGGTCTGACTGATGAACTAGACATGATGTTAATCGGGGGAAGAATGGTTTTTAAGAGGCTATTCCCAGAATAGTTGTCATTCAAAATAATGTTCGGAACACACTGGCCAGCTCACTTTTATTTTCCTTGCCTTCAAGGAAGACGCCCCTCTCCTCTCTGACTTGCGTTTGAGGCCTCAAAATGAAAAGAGACGATCAAAGTAGGGATCCATGTGGTTTTTGGCTCTGGATTGAATGTTTGTTGTAGGCCATGATTCAGTTAACATAGCAAGAAACTGCCAGAGGTAATGGAGAGGTATCAAGTCTCTGCCCTAATCAGTGTTCATGCTACTTGTGCTCACAAGAGAAACCTCGGGAAAGCAAAACTAATAGAGGGTCACAAACCTGCTACACAGAAAGAGGAAGGTTGGCTTTAAGGTACTGGACTGCAAAGAGGAGGAGATGTAGGTTCAAATTCCCAGCTCTGGCACAGATTTCATGTGGCCCTGGGCAAATCCCTGAGGGGAAACTGAGGCTATGTGTACAATGGGGATAATTGCACGGCCCTTCCTCCATGAGGGGCTGTGAAGATAAATCTGTTAAATCCTTGAGAGCTGCTACAGTGATGGGAAGCCGCACCGTGAGTGAGGTCAACAGCCCTAGCCTTCAGGCGAGCCACATGTTCTCTTCTGAACACAAGTCTCAAAAACAAGCCAGAACAAGAGGGGATTAACTGTGAAGGTGCCCCAAGGAGTAACGTAAAATGGCTGGTCAAAGAGTGCCTGGCTGTAAAACCCAGGGATCAGCCGTTAACTGAGAACAGGGTTTCAAAAACTACTGCAAGCGGAGCCCACTTCCAGAAGAGGAGACCAGCACAGCCACAGTCTGGTAAAGGCGACCCCGATTCGGAGTGGGCCAGGACCGAGAGGAACGCTAGTTAAACAGGCTGTTGCCGCTCGCTCCTTGTTCGGGGCTGAATTGTACCTCTTGTGCACTTGCCCGGGTGGGAGACAGTAGGCTGAGCCCTCAGGAAGCTGCAGGCTGCACAGAGTCGCTGCAGCCTCTGATATTGCTCACTGTTGAATGGTGCACTGGGGGGCAAGGAGCCTGCGAATGATTTCTCCATGTGCTATACGCTTTGCCCACATGGTGAAATGCATTAAGAGGGTGCTCTGTTCCGCTTGGAAATATGCTGCATTCAAAGGTCCTGCACCTGCCCTTGTGCGGCTTGACTATTGAACTTGTTTCTTCTTACGAAGGGTGTTGTGTGAAAGAGCCATGTGAACGGAGAAACTGACTTTGGAAAACTGGGCGTGGGGGAGAGGGAAGAGTGAAGACACCTAGGGTGCATCCACACTTAGAAATTAAGTTGACTTAAGCTTGCTTAAGTCGACTTAATTTAAGCCACGTCTACACTACACTTTCCTTAAGTCGACTTAAGCAAGCTGCTTAAGTCGACTTAAGGAAAATTAAGTTGACTTTATTAAACCTACTTTTAATTCGACTTTAGGCTTAAGTCGACTTCCTAAAATCGATTTAAGACAGTGTAGACCTGGAGTAGCCCTAAGTCGACTTAAAGTCAACTTAGGGCTCTCCAGGACTCCCCCACTGCCCTCCCTGATGGGGGGGCACACAGGGGGAGCCTGGCATGCCCCCACAAAGGACAGGGCAGAGCCCTGCCCACCCTGCCCCTATGCCCTGCCAGGGTCCCTGTCCCCCTTTGCCCCATTGTACCTAGGTACAATGGGGCAAAGGCTGAGCCCCCTGGCAGTGGGCAAGGGGTGCCCCCCCTGCCACCGTGGACCTGCCCAAGGTCCACCTAGCCCCTAGAAGTCAACCAAGGCGTCCAGTGTGGACGCTCTAGGTTGACTTTGTAAGTTCCCCCCTAAGTCGACTTTAAATTTAAGTGTGGACATACTAAGTCGATTTAAATTTATAAATGTAGATAGAGTCCCTAGAATCTGGCACTTGACTTTGTCTATTCTATATAGGCTCCTCTACCGTGATCTGAACCGTCGCATTCGAACTCTCTCCACCGGCATCTTAAGCGCCGTGCCTAATGCCTGTCACAGGTCGTTTGCTTTTTTTCTAGCATCCCTTGAGAGAACTATGTCTGCAGTGAAGTGTTTTGCTTTTCAAAGTGGTGGTGTGTTCCACCAATTGGTGGAAATACAGGAACTGGAGTAAATCAGCACAGTTCCATTAGGGAGCAAACACCGATTTACACCAGCAATGAGCCAGATCAAAATCAAAACAGCACATTTTCACCTTTCCCTACCTGCTGCTGCTCTTCCATTTAATTAGAGTAATCTTAAGGGTAATGGTAAGATTAGAATAGAAGTAAAAAACATGTAAGGCAGAGGAATGGCTTTGTTTAATCAGCGATGTGTCTCTCCAAACAAAAAGGCTTTTTGGAACCAGAGCATGGAAGAAAATTCTGCCTACATCAAGTGCTGGTAATATAAATTAGTCTGCCCTGAATGCTAGTGCAGCTTAATTGCTGGAACAGAAGAGCTTGCAGAGGAGGGTGCATGTCAGCTCTTTTTCAGACGCTTCTTGGAAAATACCTAACATACTTGACACAAAGGCAAACAAGCTGCTCTTCAGCTCCAGGGAGTTACGCAATCTCCCCCCCACATCTATTTAACAATCTCCCCGAAGCACCTCTGGTGCTCTGTGGAAGATCCATACGGTTGCATCTGGGAAACCGACTGCGCCAACTCTTGCTGCCCAGGCCAATTACCCATGCTGTGGAACCAGGACAATCAACACTGTGAATGAAGCTGCACATATATTTGGCAGCCCATAGTCCCACCCCCACGTAGCCAGCCCTGCAAAAGGATCATTCCCACACTGTGTATACCCCCCAAACTGAAACAGCCCCCCCTAAATAACAGCTCCTGCTCCCCTTAGATTTAAGGCCGTGTACATGTTGTATAGGTCTTGGGGGAACGGCTTCGTCCTTGGACACATGCCAAAAGGAAGAGTAAATGATTGGTGATAGGGAAGGTGGGGAAATGTTCACTGCAAGAGGCAGAGAAGAAAAGAGACCATGACTGCCTCATCTTTTCCCTTGTACACATTTCTGAGTTGTACCTACTGACCAGCCAGGTTCAAAGTTTTCCCATCCACCCTAACCAACAGCATGTGTCTCTTTCTGATAGCCCCCACGCCACCGAAGGGATGGCTGCTGCTCATTCCCACCAGAAACTCTGAGCCTTCCTCGAAATGAAAACCCAAATACTCAACGAGCGGTGCTAGTGCCAGCCTCTGTTCTCACTCCTGGAAGGGGATTACTCTGGAATGATCTCTTAGGTGAAAGTGCGCAGTGGAAATTCCATATGTACCTAGGGCGATAGATGAATCTTAAATCCCTGTTGCTAGAGGTATGCTGCTACTCAGTAGCAGTGAAATTAAAGATGGAGGGGAGACAATGGAAAGACTAGAATAAATCTTTTTCTAGTTTCATTTTATTTTATTAACCCTCTCCACCAAAACTTTGTTTCCCTGGATTCAGAACAAGCATTTGCTGACCCAGACTAAAAATATTGCTTTATCGTCTCTTTCACTTGTTTTGTGTGGAAATGGAACGGTTTTTATTTTCAAAAGCCTGGAAACGGCTGGGGGGTTTGTTAATGGATTCGACTCAGTTTCCAGGTATGGGAGCAAAAAGAAGCCAATAAACAAAGCGATCTCTTGGCACATGGTGATAAACAAACTGGAAAGCAGCAAAAACTAACGAGAGTAGAATGATCTTTAGTAATAGATCCTGAACGAAGCTAATAAAAGCTAGTAGATTTTTTTTCAATTATGCGGTGCAGATTACCTGGCTGTTAACAGATCACAGACGGAGATGAAAAGAGTTAATAAAATACTCTTCACATCCCCCCAAAAAAGAATGGATACTTTTTCTTGCTTACACTCAGCCATGGAAATCACATGCTTTGTGGGCTGGGTAGCTGGCAGGATTGATTCCTGGAAGCCCGTTCTAGGCTACCTGGGAATAATTTTTCTTATGCAGATTGGAGGAGGCGCTGGGGAAACTTCAGAATGTTTCATCCGAGTAGTTTCGTGCTTGCATCCAGTTCCTAGTGGTCTGAAAAAAAGGGTGCGTGTCCTGTGGGAAGTTGCCTGCGCTCCCACGTCTCCCTGTCCAGCACTTAATTCTGCCCCCAAATCAGCCTTGCTGCCCTTCCTCCAATTTCCTTTGCCCCCTTCCTGCCTCACCTCTGACAATTACTGGGATTTTTTACCCCTACTCTCCTAAGCCTGGGCGAGGAGCTGTAGTAGGATATCCTCTGCATTTTCCCAGGAGGGAGAGGAGCTGTCCCCTTTGCTCACTGGAGGGAGCTGAATTGCTGCTGAATTCCCCCACTGCCCCTTCCCCAGTCTGGGTTTGGGTTGGAGAGGGTGAGAATGCTGTTTGTTTCCTCTGGCAGCCCTGATTGGCTGTTTGACCCCAGGAGGCAAGGAAAACCCCAGTAAGAGGGGTTTTTCCTCTCCTCAGGTGATACTACAAACAATTCAACCCTGAGTGACCCAGCTGACTTTATCGAAATCGTATTTCCTGGGTCTGTGAACCACTGGGAGGGTGCAATTGCAGCCAAGTCTGGAAGCAAACTGTGTGTGATTGCTGGCCTGATCCTATTCCTGTTGAAAGTGATGTTAAAACTTGCGTTGGCCTCCACGGGAGATGACTGGAACCACCGAGTGGGCTGCTTGACAAAGACAAAAGATCAAGGGTCATTTGTCTCCTGAAGTTTATTTCTTAAAATGTGAGACTGTTGAGAAGGTTAAATTGGCTCCAGCATTTAAAAATGAATCTCTTACTTGTGATACTCTCAGCTAATATCCACAAATGGACCAATCTGCCAAGAATGTATCCAGTTCTTTTTTGAGCCCTGTTGCAGTCTTGGCCTTCACAACATCCTCTCGCAATGAGTTCCGCAGGTTGACGGTGCGTTATGTGACGAAGAAATTCCTTTGGTTTGTTTTAAACCTGCTTCCTGTTATCTTCATTGGCGGAGCCCTGGTTCTAGTGTTACATAAAGGAGTAAACAATACTTTTCTCCATACACATCACTATTTTATAAACCTCTCTCCCCTCTCAGTCATCTCTTTCTCCAAGCTGAAAAGTCCAAGTTTTTTTAAATCTCTCCTCATATGGAAGCTGCTCCATGTCCATAGTCATTTTTGTTTCCCTTCTCTGTACCTTTTATGTCTTACATCTCTGTACCTAATATGTCTTTCTTTAAGATGCCGTGACCAGACCTACACAGGGTATTCAAGATGTGGGCGTACCATAGATTCATATACTGGCATTATGATATTTTCTGTCCTGTTCTTCACCATTCCTAATGGTTCTTAACATTCTGTTGGCTTTCTTGACAGCTTCTGCACATTGAGCAGATATGTTTCAGAGAACTATCCCTAGTGCCACCCAGAACTTTTTTGAGCTGACATTTCAGGAGCTGTTTGTGGAATAATAAAAGCCCGTAAAAAGGTCACTGCCAAGCTAGTCTAAAAATAGGAGGATAGTGAGGTATGATAAATATAGGTGAAGTTTTGCCTGTGTGAAGGGTAGTAACGCAGTTTTAAGGTCTGTGAAATCAGCCTTACCTTGCTTTAAATAGGAAAAAAATACTCTCAAATGCTCAAATGTACTTAGGAAACGGCAACTGTGTAGAAATCCCAAAGCTAACACAAATATTTTTTTTTAAAAAAAAAAAAAAAAAAAGAAAGAAGGAGGAAGGAAAAAAAACAAGCCTGCACAGAATGTGAAATGAGTTTGAGGAAACTGGCTGAAACAAAGTCCTCAGCTGGTAAACTAACCAGTTCCCGTCCTTAAGAATTCTAAGTGGGAGACCATAATCCAAATTTGCCTACCTACCTATCCCAACTATTTCTTTTCCCCTCTTTGCTAGGTTAATTTCCCTAGGATACTAGGTCTCCCCAGAGCTGGAACCCAAACATATATTAATAAATACAGAGCATGAGCAGGGGAGAGTGATTGGGAAATTTTAAAAAATAGCGCAAAAGGCCCGGCAGAGAACTTCTACTAAATAAGGGTGATTTCAGTTCTATGTACAGTAAGCAGCCGGCAGGACTGTCAGATAAGGGAGTTAATTTGATATGCTCTTTGCAGACACATTAGAAGGCTGCCAGAAATCAAGGAGTCTGTTCTCAAGGAAGAGGAGCAAAGAAAGCAATCTTCTAAAAGATTAAGTGCGTTAAAAGTAAGTAAAACCTCTGACTCAGGGGCTATCAGCCACAAATTAATCCCTTCCAGACGAGTGAGGCCTTTAGATGTTTACCAGATGCAGGAGCCATCCCTACTGTTTGGACACGTGCAAACATTACTGTGGTAGTATCTTGTTAGTGAGTCACAAGACAAACAAGGAAGCCTTTGCCCAGTGGATTTAAATAAAGTTGCGATGGAAAAATTTGGCAATGCCAGTCTCCTGAGGGATTCATGGAAGAACACACAGAGCACAGCTGAGAGCCAAATTCTGTCCCCTCATGCACATGTGAAAGCCCCTGGAGCCAACGGGAGTGGGATGTGCGTGTTTGGAAACAAAATAGTCTCTGTATTAGTGTGAATTCAAGCAAAGACTGGCGTGCTGGAATTCTTGTAACATATTATTCCTGTTATGGGGAAAGGCAAATCAGGGGATGTCCTGGAACATATCTAAGATTGATCAAGGCCCATATTGAAGATAAAGGCTACAGAAATAAACCCCATCATTTTCCTTTCTGCGACCGAACGCCAAGATTTGTTTTCCCCTCCTGTTCACATGATGCCCCCCAGTTGCATAATCCTTTTCAGCGGAATCCTAGGCTGTGTCACACAGTAAAGAAAAACCTGTGCCTGACCCATGCCAGCCGATTTGGGCTTGTGGGGCGTTTTCGTCGCTGTGTAGGCTTCCTGGCTGCAGTCTGAGCTCTGGGACCCACCTCATCCCGCAGAGTCACCTGGATGCCAGGCTGAGCCTGGAAGTCTGAACAGTACTGAAACAGCCCCCAGCCTGGGCTGGCTGGCACAGGACAGCAGGGGTTCCTCCTTACCGTGTAGACACACCCTTTGATTCGTAAAATGCTCTCTGCCAGGGCTGAGCTCCATCTTGACCGTTGATCTTCATTATGTCTCCATCTGTTCTTCTTCCTGATTAGAGGGGGCTTAGCCTTTGTATGAATAATGGCTGTTAGGGACCCCAAGAATTTTGCCCACTGGCTCTGACTCTTTCTCTGTTTATTTATCACATGAGCTTTCGTGGGAGAAAATCTCACTTCATCAGACGCTTTGAAGATGGGAAACTTACAGAACGGGAGGAAATTAAATGCAGGGGCATGTATGACATAGGATAAGGTCAAGCTGTAATAGCAAATCAAAATATATGTTAGGATTCGAACACTGGGGAACAGCACATAGGGTGCGTCTGCACTAGTAAATGAGGTCGACTTAAGCAGGCTTAAGTTGACTTAATTTACTCTGCGTCCACTGGAGTTTCCTTAAGTTGATTTAAGCTGCTGTTTAAGTCGACTTAAGGAAATTTAAAGTCAACTTAATAAGACCTGCTTTTAAGTCGACTTTAATGCTTAAGTCAACTTCTTAAGTCAACTTAAGCAGCATGGACGCCCTAAGTCGACTTAGTCGACTTAGGGCAGGGGAAAAAGAGAGCCCCTGCTCCCTTCTCCCCAGGAAGCCATTAGCGGCTTGCCCTGGGGAGAGCCAGTCCTGCGCGGGACACTCTCCCCAGGACAAGCTGCTAGCGGCTTGTCCCGGCTCCCTTCTCCCTGGGACCGTTCACATCCCAGGGAAAAGGGACTGCGAGGCTCCCTTCTGGCTGGGACCCCAGTGGTCCCGGCCAGAGGGAGTGCGGAGCTCCTTTCTGCCCAGGACCGAGCCGTCCCAGCTAGAAGGGAGCGCGGGACAAGCTGTTAGCAGCTCCTTTCTGGCTGGGACCGCACTCCAGCTGCTGGGGAAACCCCGGAGGCTCCCCAGCAATTGGAGCGCCGTGCTGTCAATTGCTGGCGTTCCAGCTGCTGGGGAGCCCTGGAAGTTCCTGCCCCCTGCTAAAACCCCGGACAGCGCCCACTGCTCCCGAAAGGTGTCAAGGGAGCCAGCGGACGCTGCCCAGAGGAACTCTGCCCGGAGACGTGATCAGAGAAGGGACCGGAAGTAGGCCCTACAGTCGCAGGCATCTCCCTCAGACAACCTCCTCTCCCTGGTTTTGTGGGTGGCTACCTTAGCATAGGCCAGGAGGAGGATGGCGAGGAGGTCCCACGATTTGTGGGGCCATGGATGGGGAGTGTGTATAGGAACAAGCGTGGGGAAACTTGCAGCCAAAACCTCAATAAGAGGTTCTGGAGGAGCCGGAAGAGGGGCTGCAACCTGACGCACTCAAGGTAGGCGTGCGCCAGGGTCTCTCTCACACGGCAGAAGGGGCATGTGTCGGGGCAGAGGGTGAACAGCGCATAGAGGAGGGTGAGGTCAAATCACCTGTTGTAATGAGAGAAAAATCTGTAGTCCCCGTTTAACCGCAAGGCAACTGAGTTGAATTTGCATATAAATTTGAGTTCTGCAGTTTCTCTATGAGGCTGTGATTTTGATTTGCTGTTACAGCCTGACCCGATCCTATGTCATACACTCCCCTGCATTTTATTTCCTCCCACTCTGTAAGTTCCCATCTTCAAACGGTCTGACGAAGTGGGATTTTCTGCCATGAAAGCTCATGCGCTAAATAAATCTGTTAGTCTTTCAAAGTGCCCCAGGACTCTGTTTGTTTCTCTGCAATAGACTAACACGGCTTCCCCTGGGTACATTCTCTGTTTACAGTCTCTCCTAGAGAAGGATTTATAGTTGGAGGCCGCCACCCTCTCACCATGTCCTGAGAGCTGCTCCCAGGTCGTCCTTTGCCCCTCTGTCCTCTTCCTTTGTATATTTTTTCTTTGCTCGTGAATACGCAATTTGCTGATTCTTCTCCATTTCTGGTAACTCTGGTCCTCCAGTCGCCACAAATTTACATGGCGCTGAGGACTCAGGAGCATCCAAGGCTGATACAAATGCCACATGAGCTGCCATCTTTCACCCCATCCATGGTCTGGTCTGGACTTAACATCTATTAATTGCTGCGAGCCGCTCCCTGTAGCCAGCTCGATGAACCGCGATAATGGTAGCAAAGAAGGGAAGGTTCTCAGTTTTCAAGGAACTGCCTACCACGCCCCAGACAGGCACACAGGCATGTTTGCAGAATGTGTTTAAGTGAATCTGTGGTCCTGCAGCTTGTCCTGCCCACCTGCTTCCCTCCTCAGCCCCTGAACTAATGTGGTCTCCATGCTGTGAAACGGAATTAACCTGAACACAGTGCAACTGGATGGACATGTGGTAACTGTAACATGAATTTCATGAATGGATGCAGTAAGAGGCAGACAGGCAGGGAAGAGCCAGGAGCTAGAAAATACTGTTTTAGGGGCTGAGCCTGTGGCTGGCAGGATTGGGTTTTTCTTACAGACTTACAGCAAGTTTTTGTCTGACAAAAGATATTTGGCCCAAACGTTTCTCTCACGTGCACCCTGCAGATGGAGACCATTATAGATTTCATAGCAAGGTAGGGTCAGAAGGGCCCTCGAGAGGGCATCTTGTCCAGCTTCCTGTGCAGAGGTAGGACCAGATACACCTACAACATCCCTGACTGGTTTCTTCAACGAGTTCTTAAGTCTCCAGCGATGAAGGGTCCACAACTTCTGTGGCAGCTGTTCCAGAGTTCAACTACCCTTAAGAGTCAGAAAGTCTTTCCTACTATCTAACCGAAACATCCCCTGCTGCAGATTAAGCCTGTGACAGCTTGCCTTATCGTCCGTGGACATGAAGAACATTGAATCACTCTTCCCTTTATAAACAAGGAGTCTGGCGGCCCTTTTAAAGACTAACAAATTTATTTATCGCATGAGCTTTTGCGGGAGAAAATCCCACTTCCATCTTTTCTCCCATGAAAGCTCATGCAATAAATACATTTGTTAGTCTTAGAAATGCCACAGAACTCCGTGTTTGTTTGGCTGATCTAGACCAACACGGCTCCCCCTTTGGAATGTGTTCCCTTTATGACAACCCTTAATGTATCAGAAGATTGTTATCTACTGCCCCCCCCCTCGCCCCAAGTCTTCTTTTCTTAAGACTAAACATGTCTATTTTCTTTAACTTTTCCTCCTGGGGCAGGTGCAGCTCTCTTCCGGAGTCTCTCCAATTTATTCACCTCGTTCCTAAGGTGCAGCACCAATTCATCTGAGGCCTCTTACTAGTGCTGAATAAGTGGGGACAGATCCAGGGGTGGAGTTTATCAGAGGAACAGGGAGGCACTGCCTCTGCCTCAACCCCCTACTTGCTGAAGGATCTGGCTCATGGCTGCTGGCTGGTAGGGGCCAAATCCAGCTCAGGGCTGCTGGCCGGCAGCAGCAAGGGCTGGATCTGACCCAGGGCAGCTGGCTTGCTGCGGCAGGGGCCAGATCCGGCACCAGCCAGGACCCGAGGCTGCAGCCGGCAGCAGGATCCAGGCCCAGCCAAGGACTGGGGCCCGGTGGCAGGATCCGGACCAGTCCCAGCGGCAGGAGCCGGATCAGGCCCAGGTGGTGAAGGGGCGAGGGTCTGGGTCAATTGTAGAGCTGTCTTCCCTAAGGCAAGCTTCAAAAATCTGCCCCTGGACAGAGCCTGTGTGTGTGTCTAACATATGACACCTGTTGTTAAACCCTAGAAAGACACTAGCCTTTATTTCCCCCAACCACATCGCACGGGCATACAGTCAATTTGTTATCCACCTAACCCCATTTGTCTTAGCACAAATCTCGTCAGACAAGTTTACTGCAGCTTCTGACCAGTGTGTGTTTCAGATGCAGTTTTTTTTTTCTCAACGAAATCCCATCTGGTATTATGCAACCAGACCAGATGTTCCAGTATGAATGTCCAAAGATACAGAACTGATATGCAACTTAAATAAAACACAAGAACATACTGTGGTTCTGCACATTGCATTTAATCATATCGAGGATAATGGGGTGGGGCATCCCTAATATTGCTGTATTCCCTCCCCTGACAGAGCCATGTTTTTAAACAAAGATCTGAGGGCCACGTGCTAAAATACATGCTTGAGTTTCCCCATGTTTGCATGCAAAAATTAGGAATTTGCATGAAGAAATAAGTATTGAGGCCTGGATTTCCAGAGTGCCAATCAAAGCCAGTGGAAGCTGAAAATCATGCCATCTTTTTAAGTGTGCAATTCCAGCCTCTTAAAATCTGGTCCACAAAATGAATGTTGTGTCCTGATTTCATACTTCAGCTTTATCACTAACATCTCCACTCGACTCTGGTAGCGATAATTCCCCGTAGAGTGGCTATCTGCAGTCTTTTATTCTTAAACCAGGAAGGCATTTTCTTCTGCCTCGTGCAATAGTATTCCACATCTGTCATCAGCCCACCCACATTTCAAAGGCTAGAGAATTTCCTGTGGATAGTGGCTGACTGACAAATTGCACAACCGCTGACTTTTATTCAGTTTCCTTCAGTCGTTAGCTGCTCTCTTTCTTCACACAGGTTCAGACTGTATAACAAACCAACAGCATCTAGTTCCAGATAGTATTTTTTTTCAGAAGAGGACAAATTCGCACCCAATCTAGTCTCTGTGTCCTACAAACAGCATGCAGTGTTCTGTATTTTAATAAGTCATGTGGGGAGAAAATGTGTGTCTAGGAATAAGAGGGTCAAAACAGCATTTTTTCACTGTTAGTGTCCTGTTGCCATCCTGAGAAGCAATTTCCATGGCTTGTCCAGCAAAGAACTCAACATCGTCTATCTCTTTAAGTGAGGAGCCACCTTTGTGGAAAAAATCAATATTTAAGCACACCTCTGTAGAAGTGGGTACAGTCATATTTGTGTTCTTCTATTCGGTATTTTTGTTCTGGTTACAACTTCTGTCTTTCACCCCAGAATAAACAAAGTTGGGTGTGGGGGGGTATTTTTTGGAAAAATGTCACAGAAAAGTTCCAATTCATCAAACCAGAAACCTCTCAACAGAGATCTGGAGTCAATGAATCTCCTGATTAAAAAAAAAGAAAGTTTCAAAATGAAAATTTCTGATTTGCCAATCTGGAAGAGCTTCAGTTTTTAAATGTAAGCTCCTTCTAAAAGCTAACATAGGTTAAAAGGAGAAAAGTCAAACTCTAAAGACTTTTGAAATCAAACCTTTCAGTTGAGCTGAACTAAAAATGTTTCGGTTTTTTTGGTTCACTAAATATATTTGAGATTTTTTATTTTGTTTCCATCGGAGGTGGCAGGAGGGAAAAACTTCAGACTTTCCAACATTTGAGGGACTGTGTAATATGATCTGCCTCGGTGCCTCCTGCTGGCTATCTGGGGAATCAGATCTCCACCAGGCAGACTTCCCTCGCTGCCGTGTCTTACACTCAGTCCAATTCATGCTCTCCCTGTTCTGGGGGATTCTGTACTCCATACTAACCACCTCCCGCTATGGTCACTGCAGTCCTGCCACCAGTTCTATGGCAAATGGGGGACGGAGGGGATCCAGGCCCGCCCACTACTTTGGGTCCTGGCCCAGGGACCCTATGTGTGTGGCAACCTTCCACTGCACCTTCCGCTTATCTCCTCCGTCAATTTCCTGGGCTACTTCTTTGCATCCCCAGTACCTTCTCCACCCCTTTGGCTTTGCTGAGTCCCAGCAACTGGCTAGTGAGGGACAGGCACCCGGTCAGAAACTGGAAAGCCATTTCCCTACTAGTTCTAGAATAGGCCCACCTACTCTGCCCACCACCAGTCCAAAAATGTCCTGGATATTATGCTGACCTTTCTTTTCCTTCTCATTTTTTACCCATTATTTTGTGACCTAGCATGTTGTTTCATCCATATGACAGGCTATTTTCTGACTTGTGACTTCTACATAAAACCACATGATTCACACAGCTACTTTTGAAAGACTATTTTTATTATAATCGTTTTACCTCTTTACGTCAATTGCAGACATACAAAAAGCTTCAAATCTTTTCGTTTGGGATATTGTTAGATGGAAATAAACCCCTTAAACATACAACAGTAAGATCCACTTGCAATAAAATACCATGTATGATTTTAGTTTCTTTAAGACAATGGAGCAACACATTTGCCCGTGAATTCCATCATGAGTAATCTCATGTGGGCAAATTCATCTCTAGTGTAAGCAAGTTCTTTGACTTCAGTGAGGATCCCAGAGAAAGGAAGAAGAAAAGGTTACGTAAAACAAGGCCATTCTCAGCTGAAGTTAATGGACTTGGATCCTCTTACACTAACTTCAGTGAGGCTTGCCAAGGGTGTAAAATCAATGCAGAATGTGGTCTGAAGCCGTTAGTAACAGATGAGCCAATCCTGACCACACACCATTGGCAAGAATAAACATAGTGAAGAGTGCATATCTGAGAACCCAAATGCATTTTTATTTAAATAAAAACCAATACCCTGGAACACCAGACACAAAGCTTTAATATAAAAATAACCTCTTACGCTTAACAAAAATAAGTACCTCAGTTTCCCAATGAGCAAAATGATACTGGCCTTCTTTGTAAAGTGCGTGGAAAGCGTCTGAGGAAAGGCACTATGAACTGAGTGTTGTTATGTTGTCAGGGGATCACGGCCATCCTGATATTCCCTCCTCACTAAATGGGAAAGGATCTGATTATGGTAAGGGTTGAGAACTCCCGGCCCAGGGAATGCTGACTTTATCCTTTGTGTATACGTTAAATTGATGTGGCATAGCTCCAGCCGCTAAAATATGCCCTCACCTCGACCTTGTGAAATTCTTTGTGGGCCATTTCCTCCCCTCTATCCCCTCCCCACCCCACCTCTGAGCCTCTGCGGTGCTGCTTGGCAGAGCAGATGGAAGGATAGCTGCTGATCTGCAGTAACAGCCCTACATCAGCACCACATAAAATACACTGCAATCCTCCTGAGAACTGGGTGGAGTTTAAAACAAACGGTATCTTTCTCAGGATGAGGGACTCTAAGACAGAATTCTTAGGTAAGGCCCTGAATAAGCAAAGCATTGAGAATTTAAGTCCTCGGCTGTAATGCTAGGAAAAGGCACTTTCCAGTGACTGAGGGGTTAGACGGCGATCCTCCTTCAATGGCTAAGCTGCTGAGTTCTAGGGCAGCAGGAGCAGATCCCGAATGTAAAATGAAGGCAGCTTCTCGGTTCGAATCAGAGTGAGAACGACTCCTCTGTCACAGCCAGCCTGCTAAATTCTCAGTACAATTCTGTCTTGCGAAAGCTCCCCGCCCCCAAGGTTTAAAACTTCCCGCCTGTCATTCACACAACTTTCCCTAGGATGAGATGTGATTGTTACATAACTGCCTTCCCCATCCTTATATGGAAAAGGCCTGTGAGTGAAGCTTGGAAGCACAGGGGGCTATATCAGGCTGGTAGCGGATAGAGGCACTTGAATAAAAAGGTGCTGGGTGCTCTAGAAAACACCCAGGGGGAAGGCATGGGAGGTCTCCTTCCTTCTACACAGCGACCATCTTTCCCTTCGATGCTGGGAGGCACATGGGCTGCAAACTTAGAAGCATGTTCCACTCCTCCTCCTCGCAGCTCAAGGCAGGAGATGAGCATCTGCAGAAGGATGGAGGCTGGGTTGGCGAGGGAAGGGGCAGCCCAATCCAAGCTCTTTCGCTAGCGTTAGTCTTCTCTCCCCTGACCCGCCATGGAAGGCTGTAGTGATGTGAAGTCCCATGGGAACCTAGATCTCCCCGAGATAGAAATAAACAGGGTTTCGGAAGATTTCAGTTTCAGTAGTCCGAAAAATGGTTAGCCGAGCTACCATGAAGCTAACAGAGACCCGGTGGGTTTGGCAACGAAACAGAGCCAAAGCTATAATATTGACGCTTGTACGTCTCCCATAGACCTGTATCACTATAGTGTTAGAGAAAACATGGCCCACTTGTTGCCTGGGCTTAGAGCACATAACCACTAGCCTGTTGGAGTTCCAAAAACGCGCTAGAGCGCAGCACGTGTCCTTAGTTCAACACGAAAAGTTCCTAACTAGTGGCAACAGAAATCCAGTTATCAATTAGCCTCTTGGACGCTGTCCCATAAATAGAAAATATTCACTTTACATGGATTTCCCTAAGGCTTTCTAACAAATCCTGCAGCGTCTTGTCAACCAGACTGCAGCTCAAAATGTATGCATTTCACCTAAAAGCACATCTTCTCATCGCGTTTATAATTCTCCATTTGTTCATTACCCTGAGGAGCCATTTCAGCATGATCTTCCAGATGTCTTCGCTGAAGGCTGATGGGGCTACTGCCCACAAAGGTCAATCTGTTTATTGGCTTTTGACTTTGCAGCAGAAGGAGTCTGTATGTTGTCTTGGGTCTTTAGGGACATCTGACAGCACAGTACAGAACGGATCAGCCTCAGAACTGAAGGTCTAAGGATGGCAAAGACCCAGGGATCAATAATTGGATTAATGGATAAGAACCTCAGCGCTAGAAGGTCCATCTTGTCATTTCTGTTCCCCTCAAATTTGTTCATATAGGCACGGACCTGTAAAACATAAAGAGAAAATAAAATGCTACACTGATCATAGGGGTATTTTGAAGGACAAGTATAAAATGCCACCCTTTCTGATACTTTTTTTAGGGTTTTTAAGCAATGTCCAAAGAAACTTCTTCACAACAGATGTTTTGCTTTTACCATTTTAAGAGAATTTCATTCTAGTGAGATGCAAAGCTGATGGACCCAAAGAGTAGAGCTGTGTGGGAGACTGCAATTGTATTCCATGAATATTTTCAAGAGTTCAGAATGTTTTTCCTGTCTCCATTTGGGATGAAAAGTCAAAATCTTGAAAATATTCATGAACTGAGAAACCAATTTTTTGTTTTCATTTCAGGTATATCAAAAAGTTGACTTTAAATATTTGCAATTTCAGTCTTTTTTATCCTTTTTTCAGTCTGATTCAAAATTGAGAAGGAATTTCAAATTTCAAAAGGAAAAGTTGTTTTCAATGGGAAAATGAGAATTTTTTGCTCAGATCTGTCAAAATAACAATGACAATTTTGAAACTTTTTCTTCTTGATGCTTTTTGCAAGTCAGGAAATCTGTCAAACTCGACCCTGTTTCATGAACAGTTTATGTTTCAAATTAATTTTTTTTCATTAAAAAAAAAAATCAAACTCTCGACTAGCCCCACTAAAGACTGGAATTCTCCTTTTATCAACAGGACTGGCATAGTGTGAGCAGCTCAAGCAATTTAAGTCTCTCTCTATGGGCAGGTCTTCACTAATGGCAGCAAATTCGCCCCCATCAATTCAAAGTTTCTGATTGACTGATCGGGTCTGTGAAGATCTGCTCAGTTGATCAGGAAGTGAATCCTGCCACACCACGCCAGCAACTGGGTAATGCTGGTTCGAAGGAAGGCCCCTCTCTTTGAACCAGCGCTGTGTGTGTGCCGGGAGTAGAGAAGCCGAACACAGATATGCAAGTTATTTTAGGTAACTTGCATATCTACGTTCCACTGCCGCCGAAAAAGACCTGCCTTATGTTGCCTAACCAATATAAAGAGCTTCTCAGGAATTTTCGGATGGAGCGTTTTTCCATTGCAAACTGCAGCTTCGTTAAAAGTGAAACATTTCACAGAAACACCTCCATTTAATTTGGGTGGGGAAGGCTTTTGATAGTGATGAAGCCCTCAGTTTCAACGTTTTCAGTACAGAAAGTTTCGGTTTCTTTACAAAACCACTTTTTGTTTCCAAAGTTCTTATTTTATTTAAATGTCAAAATCAGAACACAAGATTTTGATCAGAAACATTTTTTCTTCAGAATTTCAGTTCTGTGGAAAACTTTTAATTGTGGGGGGTATCTTCCAGAATCAGGGTAGGGTTGGGGGAGGAAGAACTCAAAGAATTTTCTGGGAAATGGAAAATTTGGCTCCCGCCCAGCTCTACCAACGTCTCCTTTACACTTGAGTCATCAGATTTAGGGCTTTTTAATAGTTCAACAGCATTTCCTATCCCCTAAGCAATGAGAAAGGAGAGAATAGAATCCAAGGACTGGAAGGGACCTCAAGAAGTCTTCTCTAATCCAGTCCCATGCACTCCAGGCAGGATTAAGTAATCTCTAAACCAGGGCTTCTCAACTCTTTTATTGTCCTATACAGCCCACCGCTGAGGTTCCCCCACTCCCAGTGCCAGCACTTTCTGTGGCGGCTGAAATTAGAGTGGCCCCCACCCCCAGAAAACCTGCTTCCATAGGCAATTTTGACATTGGAGGCTTGAGGAGCAGCCCCTCCTGCCACAAAAAACAGCCGCCTCGGGCAGTTTCAGTGATGGCTCTTCAAGGAGCCACAGCTCTTAGAGGGGCAGCAGCCTTCCACCACAGCTCTCCTTGGTGCCAGAAGACCCTGCAAGGGTTTCCTTCAGTGGTGAGGGGGCTTTCGAGGGCAGGCTGATTTGTAGTGAAATACTCAACTGCTGTGCCGCAACACACTTTTGTGCCACGACACAGCGACTAACAACTGCTACTCTAGACATTCCTTGACAGGTGTTTGTCTAACCTGCTCTATTAAAACCTCCAGTGACAGAGATTCCACAACCTCACTAGGCGGTTTATTCCAGTGTTTAGCTACGCAGACAGGAGCTTTTCCTAATGTCCAACCTAAAATTCCCTTGCTGCAATTTAAGCTCATTGCTTCTTGTCCTAGCCCAGGAGGAGAACAATTTTTCTCTCTGCTCCTTATAACAAACTTTGATGTATTTGAAAACTGTTATGTTCCCCCTCAGCCTTCTCTTCACGAGACTAAATAAACCCAGTTTTTGCAATCTTTCCTCACAGGTTGTGTTTTCTAGACCTTTGATCATTTTTGCTCTCTAGACTTTCTCCAATTTGTCCTAATCTTTCCTGAAATGTGGTGGCCAGAACTGGACCCAGCCCTCCAGCTGAGACCTTAACAGTGCGGAGTAAAGCAGAAAAATTACTTCTTGTGTCTTGCTTACAACACTCCTGCTAATACAGCCTAGATTGATGTTCGCTTTTTTTGCAACAGTGTGACACATTTGACTCATATTTAGTTTGTGATCCACTATGCTCCACAGATCCCTTTCTACAGCATTCCTTCCTAGGCAGTCCTTGCCCATTTTGTACGTATGCAACTGATTGTTTCTTCCAGAATGGAGTACTTTGCATTTGTCTTTCCATTTCATCCTATTTTCTTCAGACCTTTCTCCAGTTTATCTAGATAATGTTGAATTTTAATCCTCTCCTCCACAGTACTTGCTCCTCACCCAGTTTGGGATCATCTGCAAGCTTTACAAGTGTCCTTTCTATGCCATTATCTAAATCATTGAAGAAGATATTAAACAGAACTGCACCAGCACCGATCCCAAGCATTTGGAAAATGCTTGTTGAAACCATAGCACCAGGTTGTTGCTTTTTTTTTGTAATAGTACTCAGGGGAACTGAGTACAGCACCCTTTTTTCAGTGATATGGCCCTGACTCCTGCTGCCCCAGGTCCCTGGCTGAGTACCAGCACTTTTTTTTCATTTTTTTTTTTTTTTTTGTAAAATAAAAACGGCACTGGCTGTCATGCAGACGCCCTGCGCATGGACGGTGGCTGCAGTGATCCAAATGGCAGGGTGTCCCAATCAGCCATTGCAGCCTGTTCTATCACACAACTTCCATATGGAAAAAAAGAGTCTGAGACAGCTCTTTCCATGTATCGCAAGAACTCACAAGCACTTCACCAAATCCCTCTCTAGAGAACTCTCCCAGATAGGAAATTAAATAAAAAGGGAATAAACACGCCCACTCCTGCTTTTAGATAGCATTAACATTGTGTCAGGCCCATTCAGAGGCACTTCTGAAAAAAAAAAAAAAAAAAAAAGCCTTTGCTTTAGAAATGATATTTTGCAACTCTGTAGCACTATCACCCCCAAATTTTAAAGTGTTTTACAAAGCTAGGCAGCCCTTATCCTGAGCGGACTGCAGGCAAGTCTAGGTGCAGAGAAATGATGAAATTTGCTCTGGGTCTCAAAGTGACTCAGCTTGCAACAGAATGCCAGTTGTCCCGACTCCCAGACCTATACTGTACAACCTGCTGCTTCCTTTTTTTGTAGATCTGATCCACAGGACACGAAAGGGTTATTTAAAGACAAAACTCCAGTCCTTCAGCTTTGCGTCTCTCCATTTCGATGGGCTTATTGTCTTTTGACTTTACTTCCATCCTCAGGAGGCTTCCAGGCTGGCAAAGGGGTGTTCTAACCATTTTTAGTCATGTTTCAATTTAGGTTTTTAAATGCGCATATCCTAGGTTACCAGGCAAGCATGGTGCCATGTTACAAGTGAGAAAATAAACAACGTGGATGCGAAACATAGTATTACACAGTCCAGGAAATGCCAGCTGTCTGTTTCACTACAGCCATATCGAATCCATTGCAAGAATTCAAAAATTGCTAGCGGGCTAGACTACTTTATCACGACAAGCCAGGGTTTAATGCCAAAATGGGACATGCCCCGCATTACACTCCCTCCGAAATTTAATGTCACTAAAAGAAAAATGAAAAGGAGATACCAAAGGAAAGACTGAGGAAGAGGCCCCACTTACTTTCAATACCAGGTTTCGAGAACTGCAATTTAAGATTCTCCACAGCGCCTCTTTTCCTACACACAGGTTAAAGAGCCACACAGCTGGCTTCAGTAATCTCAAGAAGCTACAAGTCTGTCTAGTTTCCTCCGAAACATCCCTCCCACTCCTGCTCGATATGGTGCGGGTGAAACCACAGAAACAAACCCGTCTCTGTGCCTCATCGCTAGGCCTGAGCTGTGTGTAAAGAGACTTCATTTTTATCCAAAATGTTATTAAGTTAAGAGATGCTTAAGAGATCATTTAATAACATATCCAGTCTATTGTCTGTAGTGCCTTTCACCAGCTTGCACAGGCGCAGTAAGGGATCATGGAAGAAAACCAGTTCTCGCCACGTTTCTGATCTATTGTAAGAATTTATGTCCGACAGCCGAAGTTGGTTACTTCCTTAAATATGCTTGTTCACTATTTATGGAAAAGCTGACAAGACCTCCTGGGAAAATGATGTTGCAGATTTTACTCAAGTGACCCTAGTTTCTCTGTTTCAGGTCCTGGTCCTCACGAACCCACAGCTGTTTAGTAATACCAGACACATCTAACTTTGAAAGATGTGTATTTTAAAAGGAAACTGTGACACTGTCCGGAAAAAAAAAAAAAAAACAACTAAGCAACTTTGCAAGTTGCATGGGCCAAATCTGACCTTAGAGACATGTTACAGGAAAATACAACAGTAGTGAGGGCCGTTTCTTACAAGTAGACTAGAGATTTGACATGCAAGTGTATGTTTAATACCACAGGGATAGTCTGTGTACAGCAAAAACAACGAGAGGCCTGTGGCACCTTGAAGACTAACCAATTTCTTTGGGCATAAACTTTCGTGGGCTGTGATCCACTTCATCAGATGAAGTGGGCTGCAGCCCACGAAAGTTTATGCCCAAAGAAACTGGTTAGTCTTTAAGGTGCCACAGGCCTCTCGTTGTTTTTGCTGTTAGTAGTTATTGCATGACGTTGACGTATATTTTGTCAGAGGTTAGCAATGTGGATAAACTGCTTTCTTGTCTATTACTGTTGTTCGATTGACTATGAAGTCAAAAGGGACTATTAACATGGAGCTTTGGCGTAATCAACCTATATTCCTCTCTGAGTAAACTATTCAAGTAAACTATTTGTAAATTGTGCCAATGCAGCAAATTGCCAATGTGTGCCTAAGAAATGAAAGTGTTACTTCAAAGGACAACATGCATTACTATTCTCCACTTCAGGAAATATCTGTGGATCGTCTTGATAGTTAAGTAGCTGTTGCTGGTATTTCTGCCTGAGGAAGAACCCACTGAGTAAAGATCGAACTGTTGGCTTGCTTTCATCAAAGTCCACATAAGGGAGTTAACTGCAAATGCCCACCTTGCTTTAACTATTTTTATCTCAAACCTGCCCAAGCATGTCAGGGAAAGTTTGGGTCATAAAACTGGGATCCCAACGCCAGCCTGGAATCACCTTGCCAACTCTCACGGGAGTATTTGAATAAACTCATAGACTTTAAGGTCAGAAGGGACCAGTACGATCATCTAGTCTGACCTCCTGCAAACTGCAGGCCTCAAAACCTCACCCACCCACTCCAGTAATAAGCCTCCAGCTCTGCACATGGACTATTTAGTCTTCATTTCTCTGGACTGGATTTCTAACAAGGACGTTCTGAAAAAGGACTCCCCAAGCTGTTTGGGCAGTTTCAGAGACTTTGCCATTTAAGAACTTTGCAACTCAGTTATCATCTTTATTTGGAAACTGATCTAAGAACTTTATTTTCTTCTGTGTATGTAGCCTGAGCTTTTAACCATTACTCTCCTTCGTTTCGTTAATAAATGTTAATTTAGTTAATAAGCATTGGCTTTAAGGGTGTATTTGGATAGGGTCGGAACTATTTGCTGACCTGTTTAGTGAAGTGTCCGATCCTTTGGGATTCGTAGAGCTTTTTTACATATGATGAATAAAGATTTACAGTAATTCTCATCATATTTGACGTGGCTGTCTAGGTGACAGCCAACGGGCTGGATTGTTTTAAGGAAATCAGCAAGGTCGTCAGAAGCTGGCTTGGTATATTTTATGGAAGAAGAACCACCAATATGCAGAGCTTCGTCTGCCCCACTCTGCAGTTTGCCCTATTTAAGCTAACAAAGCACGGCTCCCCTGGAAGCCAAAGTCACAGAGATGATGATGAAGAGTTTGTGAAAGAAAATCAACGCCTTAGCCACTCACCTTTAGCGACTTGGGTTCAGGTATGTGCTGCCGCTGAAACTGAGTTCAATCATCTCATATTAATCACCAAAAAGCCAGATATTCTGGTTGCCTTCGCAACCCTTGGACAAAAAAAGGCCATTTTGTGACTCAGGACTTTATTGGCTTTTGGGAAAGTTTGCCCTGCAACTGCTTATGCAGGGTGGGAATTATAGTTGGTGTTTTTAGTATCTCATATGGGCACTGAATTTAACCATCACATGTGGGTTTAAGTAAAAAAAAAGATTAGGCATGGCAAGGAATATGAGTAGTGTCTACAATTATGTTACCTGGACTTACAACTTTTATTTCTCATGCTTCAGGGCAGAAAGAAGTAGGGTCAGGAAGAAATCCCCCTGTGGTATGCGACTGTACAACTGGGTGCATTGATAAGGATTCATATGCTTTTCTCTGAAGGATTCAACACTGGCCACTGACCTGTTTTATTAACTGACTACAACAAGCTGGTCTATTATTCCATATCAATTTCTATGTTCTTTTATGGAAACAGTAAACCAGAAAGAGACTCCCTGATAACTAAAAAGAAAGCAACTGATTGTGCGTCAGTTCCCAAAGCAGTAGGAACCAGGTACTTGAACTTGGACACAATGTCCTAAAGTGAAAGTTCCAATGTCCACTTTCTCCATGTTCATGATGCTTGTTCACCTGATAATATAAAAATGTTTAATTTCTCCTTGCAGTGCAGTGGGATTTCTAGATATCTGATTGAATGAAACGATCCTCCGTGCTAATGCTAGGCAGCCAAAATACACATCTACGATCAAGGCCTTCTAACTAACCGATCACTTTATGCTGGTCACAAATACCTTCCTCTCCAAAACACTCACTGCTATTATATACTTCCAATACTTCCTGTCATGAGCGTACCAGCATCTCATACCTGCACATGACTCAGCCAGATGAGAAAAAGGAGATTAGGAGCAGAGTTACTGACCCTTAAACAAATTTAAGGCCCATCAATTGGTGGTGGAGTGGGTCTGATGATTACAAATTCAAGACCACAGGATGCACAAGAGACTGTTAGAAGTTATTACATTTCCTTTTTTACTCTCTTGCAATCCAAACATAATGGTTAATTTGCCCCTCCGGCCTTTTAACTCTACAAGTGCTAATGGCAGATAATGTCAGTCTAACTCGGGGAATATAAAATTAGTTTTGTCTGTCTTCCCACCTTAGCTGGTTTCGTTTTTTACAGGAAAAAAAGAACTGAAAAACAGAACAAAAGCCCACCTGCTCCCTCAACAGTGGGATGAATCAAATTGCCTGAGTACTGTAGAGGAGTAAACTGGGTTGAGGGACATGGCAGCTCCAAGGGATCCTATTTAATTTGAAGACAAGAAAAAGGCACACTCCGCTCAGGCCTAGCGACGAAGCACAGAGACGGGGTTTGTGTTTGTGGTTTTACCTGCACCACAGGTGGGAGGGATATTTTGGAGGAAACTAGCCATATTTGTCTTAGCTTCTTGAGAAACTGAAGTCAGCTGTTTGGTTCTTTGTCTGTGTGTAGAAAAAGAGACTCCCTGGGGAATCTTTATAGCCATGTTTTCAGCCCCAGGACACTGAAGCTGAACATGCAAGCCAGCTTTTTCACGCAGAAATGAACATTTGTGTACAAGCGTGAGGTTGTGTGCACCGTGGCTCTCATATCTCTGCATTTGCCGAGGCTTTCTTTCCCCTCGCAGCTGAAAATCTGGCTCAGTGGGCAGAACTGTGCCTTCCTTTACACTGGTACAACTGCACGGATGCACGCGCACTCACTAACATCACAAGCAGCCTCTGTCCATCCACCCCAAGTCGTTTTGTGCATCCCTACGGCCATCTAACCGCATTTATCTATGCGACCTCAGTTCCAGGCTGGCAATGTAACTGACCCATGTTACGTCAGTTACAGCCTGGGAGCCCTACTGATTTGTACACATGCAAATCCACTGATCTCTGACACCTCCAAACCTTCTCTGCAACAGCACCACGACCTCCGGCCTTGCTGCCACCTTTAAAACTGCACATAGTCACATCCAGCATCTGCCCACACTTGATCCGGGCCACTTCCATTAAGCCTCTGGAACCCTAGTGACCTGTGAGACCACCCTGATCCCTGTGGCCAAAGTATTTCAACTCCCAAAGCCAGGATTTATCCTCACGGGTCCCCTGAGAGCTAGGAAAGCAACAACCCACCCTCCACGAGGAAACAGAAGCACTAAGTCACTCAGGCTATGTCTACCTTGTTATAAAAAGCCCAGGGCACTGAGGCCCGGTTTATACTGCCAGAGAAATTCGGTAGCAGTCGACGGGAGTTACACAGAGTAGCTGGCTCTATAACTCCCCTTTAGCACACTGTTCTCACTGTGCTGTGCCGATGGGACATGCAGTCCGTCGACGCAGCGCTGCGCCACTCGGGGGCTGGTTTTATTGTCAATTTACCGACTGGGGAAAACAGATCTGCTGCTATCAGAGTAGACTTGCCCTGACGCTCAGGGCCTGGGTCATCTGAGTGCCTGGGATTGAAGCCCCCTTTGAGGCCCTGGTCGGGTTGCAGAGTGTGCCGAACGTCCACACAGGGTGATGGTCTGGCAGCCTGCATCAGCTGGGCTGGCCAACTGCAGGTCTTTTATGCAGTGTAGACATATACCCTAAGTCAGTGGTTCCCAACCTATGTCCCGGAGGCTAAAACTGGCCCTAGGGGGCTTTCAAAGTGGCCCTTGGCTTCCCTCCTCCTGGCTGCAGACTGGAGGCACTGCCTAATGTTCCAGGTGGAGCGCGTTTTTGCAGGGCTAGAAGACTCATGCAGGGTCCTTGCTGGAGCCAGTGGGATAGGAGAGGAGCATGTCCCCCGCCCTAGCTGAAGCAGGGAGCAGAAAAGCCCTCTGCCTAAGTCAATTGATGATAGGGTCCTTGCTGGAGCCAGAGGGTGGGGAGGGGAGAACTGATCTTCAGTCCCCCAGACTGCAAGAGGGAACCACTGTCTAGGGACCCAGATAGGGTGGGCAGAGCTACAGGATGTGTGTGCTTTCCCTGCAGCCAGGGAGACCAAGGAGGCAAACTGCTTTTCAGGGGGATCCTGCTGGCCAAGGCTGGTGGCCCTTCTGGGTTGTAAAAATTCTACCTGTGGCAGGTTGGGACCCAGTGCCCTAAGTGGTTTGCTCAGGGACACTATGGCAGAGGCAGGAACAAGGATCCGGTGCGTGTTTCAGTCTCTTGCCATCCCTCCCAGGGCTCAGTGGGGCTGCGGGGGCCCTGGCCCTAGGGGAGTCATTTACACTTTGCGATGCACAACAAGAGTTTTTAAAGCCAGAAAGGAGCCACCAACCCCCTCCCCGACGCCTCCTGCGCCCCACCGACACCCAACCCAGCCACGAAGGCTCCCAGCCCCGGGGGACCGGCCTTTCCGGGCGCGGGGCTCACCATGAAGGGCAGGGAGCAGACCATGAAGGTGATGGTCATGATGGCGAGGAGGGTGAGGTGATCCACCTCCTCCGACATGGAGAGGCGGCGGCGGGCGGCGCCCCGCGGCTGCTCCAGCGTGGAAGCCACCCGGCGCGAAAGCTGGCCGCGGCGGTGCATAGCCAGCAGGCTCCGGAAGACGCTCAGGTTGCAGAGCAGCACGGCCAGCACCAGCAGCAGCAGCAGCGAGGCGTAGAGCAGCGAGAAGGTGGCGTCGGCGTGGCTCTGCCCCGTGCGCCCTGGCGCCATGCGCCCTGGTTCCAGCGCCGTGCGCTCTGGGCGCATCTGGATGAAGCACCAGGTGCCCGGGCAGTACTGCGTGTAGCGGCCGAAGCCCAGCAGCGGCAGGGCGCAGAAGGCGGCGGCCAGGCCGTAGAGGGCGGCCAGGCCCAGCAGCGCCGAGCGGCGGCGCACCAGGCGCTCGTAGAGGTAGGGGTGGGTCAGCGCCAGGGAGCGCTCCAGCGCCATGGCGAAGAGGGCCAGCATGGTGGCCAGCCCGGAGAAGCTCATGGCGAAGGCGAAGTAGTGGCAGAGGCGGCGGCCCGGGGCCAGCGCCAGCAGCGTGCGGCGGCGGCCGTAGGCGGCCAGCACCACCGGGCTGGCCAGGCAGGTGCCCAGCAGGTCGGTGAGCACCAGGGCGGTGACCAGCAGGTGGAAGAGGGACAGGGGCCGCCGGCCGCGCCGCCCCCGCCGTCGGACCAGGAGCAGGGCGAGCGCCGTCAGGTTGCCCAGCAGGCCGGCCGAGAACATGACGGCGCTGATGGCCGGGCTCTCCCCGGGCGCCAGCTCCTCCTGGATCTCGCAGCCGGCCCCGCTCATGCTGGCGGGATGTGGCGGAGCAACCATGTGCCCGCCGCCCGCCGCCGTCGGAGCGCTCAGCCCCGCCCCGGGGAGAGCCCGGCCCGCCCCCGCCGGTCTCCCTCGCTGGGCTCCTCCCAGCCGGAGATCCGCCCCCCCGCTGGAGATCCGGCTCCAGCCGCCTGAGATCCACCCCAGCCCGAGATCCGCCCCCCCGCCCGAGACCCGGGCCCCCAGACCGAGATCCGCCCCTCCCCCACCCAGCCGGAGCTGCGCCCCGGTTCCTCCCTGGTTCAGGCTCCGAGCCGCGGGGCTCCAGTCCCCCTACACCGGCCGGGAGGGTCGGGACCAGCGCTGTGGGGCAGCCCCCGCAGTCAGGTCCCAGCTCTGGGAAGGTGTTGGGGGTTCTTGCCCACAGCGGCTGAGGAGCCTGGAGAAAGGGCGGAAGGAGAGATTGCGAGGGGAGCAATCGCCTGCTCCCCCCCCCCCCACTATCCCCAAGGGGACAGACACACTGCAGCTGGCAGACAGGGAGACAGACAGACACAGACAGGATGCTGAGTTTGTTCATCTTTATTAAGGATCCGGAGGATGGGGCGGATTGAACCCTGGGCAAGGGTGGATGAGCGAAGCTGGGGGGAGTGGTGCTCTGGGGGGTAGCCTAGGCTACAGTGACAAATTGAAGGGTTGGGCCGAAGGACAGAGTCCTGCACTTAGGACAGAAGAGGCCCATGCACTGCCACAGATTGGGAACCGACTGGCTAGGCTGCAGTTCTGCAGAAAAGGACCTAGGGATTACAGTGGACAAGAAGCTGGATATGGGTCAACCGTGGGCCCTTACTTCCAGAAAGGCTAACAGCATATTGGGCTGCCTTGGAGGGAAGCAATTTCCCCCTCTATTCAGCACCATGAGATCTCATTTGGAGTATTGTGTCCTGTTTTGCCCCCCCCCTCCTCCCCCCAAAGGATGCCGACAAACTGGAAAGAGACCAGCAAAGGGCAACAAAAATGATTTAGAGACTTGAGCACATGAGGAGAGGCTGGGGGAACTGGGCTTGAAAGAGGGGGATTTGATAGCACCTTTGCCTGAAAGGGGGTTCTCAGGGGTTGCGGGTGACAGAACCAGGAGCGATGGTCTCACGTTGCAGTGGGGGACGTCTGGGTTGGAAACACTCACCATCGCGGCTGACATGCAGGAGTCAGGGGGAAAGGCACAGAGAAGAGGCTTGTCCTTGCTCCTGTCTGTCACCACTCCTAGTCTGGGACCCTCCTGTCTTTCTAAGACCCACTCGCATTCTCTGAAAGCGGTTTGCTCCTGTCTACACCAGCACATGAACCGTTTTCAATACCAGTCCGGCTCTCCCAGTTGGGTTCCAAGTGAGTCCTGGGCTACAAAGAGCTCACTCATCCCAGCTAGGGCTCTCCCATTCCCAGAAGGAGGCACCTGACAGCCTGAATAAAGTTACTGAAACACACACCCTGCAACTGTTACCTCTTTGTGGGTGACAACTGCAAACCATCTAGGCTGGCCATACCAGACAGGGGCCTCTGGATTTGCTGAAAAGTGGATCCACCGCCCCTCCGCTAGCCCACATCTGGTCCACTGCAAAATGACCATCTGTACCTGCTCCATGTCCTCTTTATCAGTAACCAAACTGTGGATGAGAAACATGGGCTAGACAAGACATTTAGTGGGTTCAAAAGGCAATTCAAACTTACTCAGCTGCTGAGCTTTTCCCTTTATAAATTCATTCTCATACGGAAACAGATCAGCATTCTCACAGGAAGCAGATCAACTGCCTTAATGCGCTGGAAGCAAAACTAAATGGGCAAAAAGGATTCTTAGCGATAATCATCTAGAAAACCCTTTTTATTTTCTAGGGGAAAAACTTAGTGCCAGTGCAGCTCTCAGACACAGTTCTGATCTCATATGGATATAGATTGGGAGCTCACTTTGGTCAGGGGAGTTACACCAGAATAAGCGATATCAGAATTGGACCCTGGAGTTTTTATTGTTGATCACCAATTTCATTGACCTGTATAGATTGTCTCTCACACATTTACATATCTGTGGAGCATGATTTTGATTTTCCACACCCCTGAATCATTCCTTTGGCTTCATTCATGTGGTTTCTGATTTACAGGGGAAGAAATACGTTCCAAGAAATAAGTGTCTCACATCATGTGACTGTGACAACATTCATATTGTTGCCTTCTTGGAGGGGGAGGGAGGAGAAGCAGGAGCCGGCATGGCTGTGCTTTGCAGTCTGAGTTCTGGAATGCTGAATAAAGAATCGCATCCTTTGAATTTCAAGGGACCCCCAATTGCTAAAGTTTTGGTGTTATACCAAGAAATGAGCAATGAGATCTTATACAGGGGATAAGGCAATGAGCCGTGTTTATTACAGAGGATCTTTTTCTTTTTTACCTAACACACACACATACACACACACCAGCCTCAGCATTGCTCGAGTCAGACCACTGGCCAGGTAGCTGAACTTGAGTGATGGAGCGGGATCCAGTTGGTCGCGACACGACGCTCCTTGCGACATGCAGAACAGATCCAAAGTCCCTCATTTTCTTCACCCTTTTTATAGAGCCAAACCCACCAATTCAATTACGCTGTCATGTCGTTCTCATCTTTGATAATTAACACGATGCCCTTATTGTTCCGTTTCTGTTACTATTTGATGTCCTTCATAGGTGCTGTCTCCTTTGACATCGCCACATTCTTCAGCCATCTGGAGTCTCCTTACCTGGGTCCGGTACTTCTCAGCTCCACGAACTATCCATGCACACCACCTCAATCATTCCTTAAAAGTATTAACCCATCATTAACTAATTCTATTTTAACCAGAAAAACTTAATTGCTACATTGTCCTAATAACACATCTTGTTACAAATCTACAAACTGTCTACAGCTCTTTTACTACCATACAATTGCAATTCTTCTTTTGTTCCCAGCTGCACCCTAATCAGTCTGTGGGCGGCTAGACTTCCATACTCTTTTATTGCCCAGGGTCATAAAATGTTTCTTCATACTTGTGATAATTGCAGCAGCTCCATTCTCAGCGTTACATATAGAGATTGCATTTCTAACAATTGCTTGTCTTCTACTTTACTCAGGCCCTACTGGGGCCTACATCGGTACAGTGGCTCTTTGGCAATACGGGTCACTGACACCACTTTCCTCAAGCATGCCTACTCGGTCACTTACAACAGTGTCATCTCATATAGCAGCTCCACTGGGACTTTTAAAAAAATAATGAAACTCATCTGAATTCTTCAGCTCCCAGAAAGATATTTGTTAGAAAGTCCCCCGGAGATCTTGGCTGAGATCCATATATAAATTGTTATCAAGCTACTTATATGCCCAAGTCCAAATCTTGCCTGTTTGCTACATGGGCTCTCAAAAGACAAAAACGTACGTGGTTACTTCTTTGTGCTGACGGCTCTTCAAAAAACCCTCCACAAACAGCATATAAAAAGTGCCAAGACCTAGTCTACGCTTAATGCCCTGCAGCTGTAGTGCTTTCGTGAAGATGTGACCTGTGCCGTCACGGAGGGGTTCTCCCACTGGCATAGGAAATCCGCCTTCCTGAGAGACGGAAGGCTGACAAGATGAATTCCTAGCACTGTCTAAACTGGGAATCGTTTTGTTCAGGATTTTTCACACCCCTGAGCAACATAGTTAAACCCACCTAATTTCCTCACGTAGACTCGACCCGAGTCTTCTGCTGCTTGGCACAGCATATCAATGGGAAGTTCAAAGGGAGAGACAGCTTGATCCCAACCTCACTTTACACAAGAGTAACTTCTGGTTCTCCTCACTTGAACGGATTCCAGAATCAGGGCTTCCTTGTGCTGAGCACCGCCCTGGGTGATGCTTCCCATGGGTCAGAGAGAACCACTGATTCCTCCATGCATTGCGGTGCCCAAGCACCAGTGTGGAGAGGACATGGATATACACAAAACTTAGCAGTGGTGGTTGGGTTAGAGGGTGGGCACTGGGGGCAGTTATACAATTGGTGATTGGACGGTAGGATGGGAGCGTCTAAGAGCTAGAGGATCAATTGAGGCCAATAGAGTCATCGAGGGTCAACATGGCTAAGTGAAGATTAGCCACTTCTCATGTGGGGAATCTGGAGTTTAGTTTCAGTTAGTTTACACTGTCTTTTGTTAGCACTACACCAGGGATTGGTGTTCCCTCTCTCTGGGCCCCATTGGTGGCTGCTGTCTCCTGTCCCCAGATGTTCTTGCCCCACCTGGTTCCAGCAGTGGGAGCAGCGAGAAGCAGAGAGATGTGTGTGCAGAGCAGGTGCCACTGGTTCCTGGTGGACAGGAGGAGCAATTGCAAGTTCTCTCCATCGCCCGGCCCAATGGGTGAGGATCCCCCCAAGGGCTGTGGGAATCCCTGCCAGATGCATCAATGTCACATGAGCTGACAGACAATTGCTTGTCTTGTCCACAGGACCTGCCAGGTAACCCTGATATCGGTGGGGCTTTATTCTGCTGACCTAAAAGCATCGTCGCCCTTTTGACCTGAGCAGCTCGCCAAAAATTGAGGGTTATTTCCATCGGGAGGAGAAATTGGTGTTTGTCAAAGATTTCTTTGATGTAATCCTGTTTATCTACAAAATACATATAATGAAGCTCTGTTTCCCCAAACACAGCCAAAATCCAGCTACAGGAGGTAGCATTTTTGCTGGCAGCCTCATCGGTTTTCCAGCTAACACTCGGCCCAAAGGCTCTCTCTTGGCTTTTCTCTCTCCCAGGGCTCGGACAGGCGGTGCCTGGCCGGTCCATGCAGCTGCTTCTTGCTGAGCCTGCTTGCTTTCCCACACAAACCTTCCCAAAACAAGTCAGCGCAACTTCTCTGCCTCCATCTGCTTGGCATGTGCCTGTATTTGGACTGACGGCTGCTATTGCTTCAACTATATGGTTTCTTAAAAGAGCTTAACTGTTTCTTACGACTACCTTAAGTGAGGGGTGATTGGGCCCAACTCATAACACTACCTGGGACACATTGCCCCATTCTCATTTCTTTGCTATGTACTGTCCCATGGACTCGATCCTGAAATTCTCTCTTTGGCAAGTTGAGATCCAGGACCAAGGGGTTGGGCCCTAAATCACTGTATTTTACTCTACTGTATTTCCAGCTAATGCCATAATGAACACCCAGCCAGTTCACATTATGTGCATACTGCAGTCTAATCAGAACTAACCGGCTGGTGCTGAGATGTGATTTTTAGCATATTCAGTTACCTCTGTTACTTGCACCAAATAGAAAAGATCATTCCGTGCGCAGAGTTAATTTTTTACTGCCACCAGACATGATTAAAACACATAGCTTTTATTTACTCGCCAAGTGAGACATCAGCTAGCCGCATTTGGACAAATGGAAAAAAAACATTACAACAAAATACTGAAATGCTGTAGCGCGCTTTGACTTTTCTGTAAACATTCACTTTTACAAAAGCTTTACACAGGAAACAAGAGAAGACAGAGAACGCCAGGCCTCAGTCAAGTTGAGAATTAAGGAAGCGACACCTGTGTGCAATGAGCATGCGTCTCACCAGGGTTTCACTATATTTTAATTATTTTTTTTCACATTTTAAATCGCTATGCGGATTAACCCATTCCTATGCCGGACGGGGGGGCTAGCCAATTCTGCACACCCATTCTCTGCCCTTTCTCTGGTTCACACTCCACAGAACTGTGTATGCTGTCTCAAGGGTCCACACCTGGGAGAGAGGGAGCCAAAGAAAGATTCAGTCCTGCAATTCCAGGCCAAACCTGGCAATTTGCAATTGGTACAAATTCATGTAAATTGGCATGAAATTAACCAGGTCTTGCCCAGAGTGGGGATTTGCACCCATGTGTGTCGTACCAGTGCAACAGACAACTGCAGCCTGGTCTACGCTGCTGGCAAAATTCAGCAGCAGTTGATAGAAGTTACACAAACTATGCAGAGAGTAGCTTGTGTAACTCCCGTCGACTTCAGAATTTCCCTTTAGTGCACCGTTTTCACCGTGCTGCAGTGATGTGAAATGTGTTCCTGTCGCCCCAGCACTATGCCACTTGAGAGGGTGGTTTTATTAGATCGACTTCCAGATCTACTGAGCGTGTCTTTACTGAGCACTCAGTCTACCTGGAAAAATCCATCTGATGGCAGCTGCCATCAGTGTAGCCATGGATGCAATTTTCAGGCCTCTGTGTGGATAACCCTGGTTTCTCTCTGCCTTGTTGCAACCTCTCACCATTCTTTCCAGGAGTCTTGCAAGTATTTGCTGTTTTTTCTTAATGTTTCTTGTGTCCATTGAAAATGACAGCTCTGACCCTGGGGTCACTTACCCCGCTGCACTTCCACTAACCTCAGTGGGGTCCCTGCTGTTATACACCAGCGTGGGAACGGAACTGGGCACTCTGTGTGGATGTTACTGATTTAGGCCTAGACAGATCTGTTGCTCAAAGCGCTGGGTGGTGCCTGGGGGCAGCCCTCTTTACAGTTTTCCCTGGTTGCAGCCACTGAATGAGTGTAGCCTGCTCCCCACCTCGTGAATTGGGGAGGTGAAGCCGAGGCTGGGCGAGCTTCCCCCTTCCTCTCTGATCCTCCCTTGCTTGTTTGCAAGGAAAGGCAACAGCTGCTAAAGCCTGGCGTTTTCTTTGCTCCAAGCGTCCTGTCTGAGCAGGCCACACAAGGGGCAGGGGATACACTCCTCTTGTGCTTGCACGGAGATGAGTCACAAAGACGACAATGCTAAAAAGCATTTTGCAGAGTGGTTATTCTGTGATGTCCACCCCAAATATTTACATCTTTGATCGGTATCACAGCAAGCTGTGGGGACTCTCTGCTGGGTTTTGTTCTTGTTTCGGCCTGTAGTGAAAATTACTTTCCTGGAAGCTAATGGAATTCTAAATACCCACGTGAGGCTTCAGAATTTGCAGTTGCTATTTGCCACAGAGAAGCTGTTTCTACAGTAATTGCTAAGTTGTTCGTTTACACCTCCGCTGGAAGACAGGAAAATACCAGTTGGCACAATTTGTTCATTTCTTATTTAGTGTTTCTTTTCTCCCTGCCAATTCCTGTTTACGTCTGGTTGCCTTGCCTCTCTAACAAATACCGTATGTTCTTTTCAAAGAGGTGATTCCAAACAATTGCACCATTTCTCGTGAAAATCGGAGGTTTTGTCTACATGGGAAAATGGCATCCGTTTAAAAGCAGATGTGAATGTAAACCGGTTTAGTGGCACCAGATACAAACCCTTGTTGGTTCATGAGTGGCTTATTTGGGTTTTGGTTTTGAAATCAAAACAAGCCCCCGTTAAAATGGAAATAAGAGTGCTCCCAGAGGGCTTGCATGGGTTTAACTAAACTGGTGCAAGTCTGTGTGTAGACGAGGCCTGAATCTCAAATGTACATCCCTAAGAAAATCAGGAGAAACACTGGGTTAAATTCAGTGGTGCAAACATCTGGCCCTTCTTCTTTGTCGTGACCCTGCAGATCTTGAACCTGGGTCCGCAGGGTTCCCAGGCCACTGTGGCACCCTGCTCTCACACAGTGGCTCGCTCCCAACTGACTTAGCAGAGACACCTGGAAACCTCAAGCTGTATCAGCGAGGCCTCCCTTGGGCCTTGATCGGAGGAACATTGGGACCTCTGATTGGTCAGGGCCCCCCATTTAAACCCCAAGAGAGGAACAAGGATTTGTCTACACAACTCAGCTCTAGGTAACCGCCACTTGTCCCCCTCACCCAGCTCTAAGGTCTCCTACCTCCTTGATTACTGGTGACCCAAATAGTGTCTGACCTGGTCTGGATTAATTTGTCTGGCTCCTGTCTGATTCCCAGTTATTTCTGAACCAGGTCGCTAACCATTAGCCCTGGTCACCTACATCCCAATCACGATGATGTTTAAGTTATACCTACCATGTAGTTTACCTCAACATTTCTAGCCCCACTGAACCTGACCCATTCATCTTTTCTATAAAAGGAGAAAGCCGGTGTAATAGCTCAATATTTCCTCTCTCGCATCCACGATCCTGACTCTGACACAACGTGATGCCCATTAGCACTGGCAGCTGGAGTACAGAAACGGATGCGGCTATTACTCGAATGGTCAATATTTCTATTCTCAGGGAGGGCCTGATCCAACCCGCATTGAAATTCACGCGCGTCATTCCGTTTACATCAATAAGCTTCCGTTCAGATCCCTGATGTCCTGGGAGCATCTGTTGGGCCTTGAATCGTCTTGCACTGGTCCTAAATACAGCCTAGAGGCATGCAAGGTTTACTAGAGCTGGGCAGAAGCTCAGCTGGGCTTTATACTATGATTTGGGAATTTGCTGCCCTCAAGAACCATGCAATCTTGGTGGCCGTCCCACCACTCAGCACCAAGGATGGCCTTCACGCTAGGCAGGGGTGCCTAGGTCATTGTGTCCCATCTGGGTCACTTAAAATTTGCCAAGCTGATTTCTTTCACGTTTTGGGTAATAAAAAAGGTGCCGGGATTGAACATAAAAATAGAATCTGCTATCCTGGCCAGTCCACAACGATGGGGCTGTGGATATCCATACCCGCACGCGCGTATGCAGTTACCCACGGATCTAAAGCAGATACCCACGGATCTGCAGGGCTATAGTGAAATGGCTACATCAAATGTCTTCCCTTAAGGTACAAAGGTTCACAATAAATATTAGCCTAGGCTTCTTCCTTGGAAAGTCTCTCATTACAGTCAAGCAATAGCAGAATAAATATCACGCGATATGACCGTAAATGCGACTGCACCTACCTACAGACTAGCCCAATACACCCAGAGAGATGCACTCCGTTTATCAGACGGGCACTGCAGTAATATTCCGGTAAGGCTATTTTTGTCTTTGATACATGTATGAAACTTGCATCAACATTAATAGCAATTATATGCATGACGCAAAAAATCCCCGGTTAAAATGACCTTTTTGTTCCCATGATTGCTCCCATTTTAGACGTTTCCTGTACAGTGCTTCTTCTAGTAAAACCTTATTTTGCCATGCATTAAAATAATTGCAGTGAGCCAATGAGCTGTTTGATTGGCATGACCCTAACTTGCCAGCTTTGTATTATACCTTAGAGATAGCCCATCTCAAAAGAACAATAATTCCCAGCAGGTCACATAAAACTTCCATCTTTAAAACAAAAGATCAGTGATGTTTGTTTATCAAAGGAAGTCACGATCTTGGTAAATGCTGGCTAAATAATAATAAAGTGTTTAACCAACCATACAATGTAAAACGATGTTGCTTTCTCATACAGATTTTTCAGTCCCGGTTTGTCCCAAATGAATAAAGCACTTGAATTTTTATTGTATATAAATATTAATACATTACTACACGGCGTGATTGTTTACTGTCATAAGATCCAACCCGGCAAAGATTTACCCACCTGTAAATCTTTGCCGGGTTGGATCTTGTAACCTCATTCACATAAATATTACTACGGGGGGACTACTCAGAAGAGGAAAGTTCCACGTGTGGGTAGGCCTCTGCAGGTTCCCCCCAGGCCATGGGTCTGCACACACAGCCTCCTTTTCGCTAATACCAAAACGAATTCTCCGTGTGAATCTAGGGCAGAATAGAGGGCTTGTCTTCACGGCAGAGCATTATCTACTCTCAAGTTAGTTAACCAAACTTGATCAGGGCCGGATCAATGCAGGGGCTACAGGGGCTGACGCCCTGGACCCTGGCCTAAAGGGGGCCCTGGGCTCCAGCCCTTAAGGCCCCTGCGAGATTCCCCTCTCCCCCGCTGCTCATCCTGCACAACTCTCAGCCTGCACAGCCCACCCTGCACATCTCCAGTCCAGCCAGCTAGCTCACCTTTAAGCACTCAGACTAGAGGTTTTTATTTGCGTGGGAGCTGAGTTTGAGCCACACTCAAGTTGTACTCAGAAATGACCCTACAGTGAAGACAGCCCCATGGATTCATTGCTGCTGGATCTGATGCCATATGTACTATGCATTGACTACTATGTGCATGGAAAGGACAGTGCATTGCTTTTATTTATTTTATAAATAAAGAGCTCTATTGTTCCCCATGTGTTTGAATCCTAACACCTATTTTGATTTGCTGTTACAGCCTGACCTGATCCTATGTCACACACTTCCCTGCATTTAATTTCCTCCCATTCTGTAACTTTCCCATCTTCAAAGCATCTGACGAAGTGGGATTTTCTCCCACGAAAGCTCATGCGATAAATCAATCTGTTAGTCTTTAAAAGTGCCCCAGGACTCTGTTGTCTCTCCCATCAGACTAGTTACTGCTGATTTAGGCCTTGGTTTTCTCAGCTGATCCATGTGGGTAGACACATCTGTCTGCCTGCAGCCTATGGAAATCAATGGGAAACCCGAAAGGCCTGCAGGATCAGGCCCTTACTCTGACAGGAGTGGGGAACCAAGCCCGAAGACCGGAGAACACCACTTTATATCACAAAGGCATTGTTTTTACTGTAACCAGTTTCCCAACGCTCTGGAAAGCAGATTTCCCGTTACTCACATGAGCAGACACTTTCAGTTCCAGTCTGTGGGAGGAAAAGGCAAAAATCCAACCATGGAGGAATGCTTCCTGTCCGTGTAGAGCATGTACGGAGCAGAACGTCTAAGGCACATCGCCTTCCCTGGTTTTCATGTCTATTTCCTACAGTGTTCAGAGAAGATCCATGTGTCACCATCCCAACATCTGGCACAATGATTGAGATCCATTTGGTTGTGTAAACAATGACTGGAACAATATTCCTCCAATTCAAGTTATTGAAGAAAGTGAAACACTGTTTGCTGCTGTGGCCTCGGTGCCCAGTTCAAAGAAGCTGAGGCGTTGTGGCTTTTTTATTATTCAGTCTTCTGCAAACCCTATGAAGGAACATGCGAAAACCCGATGTCCTGAAAATGATGAAAATCCAAGGGTTCACGATAGAATTCACAGAAAGAAACCTGAGGGCTATAAGATCTTTCTCTTCATCAAAGTCAAGGGCGAACACTCCCATGAAAGCCCGGATCTGTTTTAAATGAAAAAGATCTAATTATAAAACCTAGAAGCTGAGCAATAATCGAGCATTTCATAGCTGACGTGAGTAAACAACACTTCCTAAATGACTTAACTAAACATTAAGCTTAACTAAAACCCACGGAACATGCAGATGAATCAATTAGCAAGAAAGCTGAGATCAGGCAACAGAATAATGGTTTCTATGCATATAATTTTACTTCATAGGCCAGACCCTCAGCTGTTTGAGGATCCAATGCTGCATGTTTTAAATAACAACTTACAAACTCCATAGCAGGGATGCAACTGAGTACCACAGCACTCAGCAAAACACACATGCTGGACTAGCTCTGAAGGCCACCGTGGGTTGGTTTTGGGAAATCAAACGTATCAGGAGGAAAACGGAGTTTGATTTTGATCTCCATTGCGCAGGCAAAGATCAGAAAGGGGCCCGGTATTTTTGGCTGTGCGTTGTTGGGTACTAATTAACGCCCTCATTCAATCTCTATTACGGGGCTGTCTATCACGGAGCTTGGATGTCGTTAAGACACACAGACAGTTTTGGAACAGCCTTACAAGGGGAGCAAAGGGGGGAGGAAATCTAGCTGGCTTTAAGACTGAGCTTGATAAGATTATGGCAGGGGTGGTTTGCCAACAGCCTGATCTTTAACTAGTAGTGGTAAATATACCCGATGACCTGAGATGGAACATTAGATGAGGTGGGTTCTGAGTTACTACAGAGAATTTTTCCTGGACGTCTGGCCGATGAGTCTTGCGCACATGCTCAGAGTTTAACTAATCGCCATATTTGGGGTCAGGAAAGAATTTGCCCCCAGGGCAGACTTGCAAAGGCTCTGGGGTTTTTCGCCTTCCTCTGCAGATGAGGCACGAGTCACTTGCTTGTGGAGTGAGGTCTTTAAATCATTATTTGAGGACTTCAATAACTCAGTCATAGGGCAGAGGTCTATTACAGGAGGGGATGGGTGAGGGTCTGTGGCCTGCATTATGCAGAAGGTCAGACTACATGATCATAATGGTCCCTTTGACTTTATAGTCTATGAGTTTTGCCCTCACTATATGCCCAAACTTTTATGCCAAATAAAGGACGCATAAAGGTAGGGTGACCAGATAGCAACTTTGAAAAATGGGGACAGGGAGGAGAGAATAGGTGACTACATACGACAAAGCCCCGAATATCAGGACTGTCCCTATAAAACAGGGACATCTGGTCACCCTCCGTAAAGCTGTAAATAAACTGGTTGCTCCAAACTTCCCAGGCCAGATCCAGAGCAGTCCCCTGATAACTCTGCAAGAATCAGGCAGTCCTGTGTGCTCTGACGTGTGCCCACGTTGGGTGAAGGGAGCAGGTGACATGCAGTCGGCTACACTCATTTTCTACCACCCCGAGCCCCCCAGCAGCAAATTGCAGAGCACCTGGGACGGCCAGTATCTGGACAAGCTAATGAGCGCAGGTGGCCAGCAATCTGGTGCCTGATTGGTGGGAAGAGTCAGCCAGCCATCCCAGTAGTAACTCGGTAGCTGCTGAGTGTATCTGATTTGCTCCAGCTGTGATAGCACCGCTCCTGCCAGGTAAACTGGTGCTGACTCCTGCTCTGACCACTAGGTACAACTCCTGCTCCAACCAGTGGGCGTGACTGCCACATCCCGGCCTGGTGACACTGGGGCTGAGGATGTGAACTAGCCTTCCCCCATCCCTCACGTGGGGGATAACAATGCTTCCCTACGTTTGTGATGATGTAAATGCTTGAATGAAAGCCTGCTTCTCCTTCCACTTTACATCAATGGTGTTAATCTTGAGTCTCTTCCTCTCCCCACCTGGTGGATCAGAAGGATCAAGCCTTATCTCGGTGAAACAGGATTATTGGGGGGAAATATATATGTAAGGAACAGCTGAGCGTTAAACATGGCAAATCACAGGCATGTGTTGTAGCTGGGGCATGAACAGCCTCCCTTCTGATGCAGCAAAAAGAAAAATCTGTGCAGTGGCTAAACCTGAGATCAGGAATAAGGTCTCCTAGTGAATCCTGGGACAAATGGAAGATCTAAGGAAGCGGGAAATCCCATGGCTGGTTGCATGAAGCAAGAAGGTCAGGTTCCACTCCTGTAGCCATTTTGGCAACGGAAATACGGAGAAAGAGCTAGGATCCCGTGTCTAGGCAGGTCTCTGCAGCCCACTACCGGCCCATGGGTGAACCATTTGAGAACACTTTTTGAGGCAAGAGAGTGAAACACTGGCGTGGGACCTTAAACTTTGCATATGAGCCTCAACTCAGCATTCATCCTTTCCAGATTACATGAGAGTGCATTTGGAATCACTTTGTGCAATAGTGATGAACACTTTCAGCATATCCATCATTAACGTATATTTATCGTTCACTGTGTTATTAAAAAAAAGAATCCAGTGATGTACATGTTGAAAAGATTCCCAACGACGCTTCTTGGGTCTCAGTTAAGGCTGGATTCTTTTCTTCGCCTTGGATGTATAAAATGCTGTGTCATTTTAGATCTGCTTCTGTGGTGTCCACTATCTTTTTGGGTAGGTAACAGCTAAAATAGCTTTTTGAATTTTGATTGTTTTAAAATACCTCTGTGCTAGATTGTTGCAGAATCGATATAGTGCAAAAAGCCCAAATGTTGTAATTCCTCCAATCCAGGAATTGGAAAAAAATGTTAGGGAAACAGTCTCAAAAAGATGTTGGGAGGGTGGAGGTGGGTTAGATTATTTTTAATTCCTACATAAATGAACATATTGGACCTCATTCTCCTCCCCCTGATACGGGTGTAAATGAGAACTAATTCTACCCCAGTCAGTGGAACAACACAGGTGGAAAATTGGTGTGAAAGAAAAATGAAACCTATAATGTTGAGACTTTCCTTTAATACACCTATTCCGGAACTCCCCTGCATTTAATTTCCTCCCACTCTGTAACTTTCCTATCTTCAAAGTGTCTGAGGAAGTGGGATTTTCTCCCACGAAAGCTCATGCGATAAATAAATGTTAGTCTTTAAAAGTGCCCCAGGACTCTGTTGTCTATTCCGGAACTGTAAATGTTCTTGTTTTTATAGGAACTGCTGTAGCTGTGTCTGTCCCTGGCTATTAGCGAGACAAGCTAGGTGAGATCCTAACTCAAAAGGTTGTCTCTCTCGCCGACCGAAGACGGTTCAATAAAAGATATGATCTCACCCACCTTGTCTCTTTTTGTACAGTAACTAAAGATGCAAATCTTTAAATGGTTTGAAACTTGAATGATGCTGTAAAAAATACAAACACTTTTAATTTTGAAGCCATCCCCATAAAATACTTCTGTTGTCTCACAGTGTAGCATATTGCAATCATTACTGTATGGTAAGAGTGCCTCCTTGTGGACAGAATATATCACCGTGGAGTACTATCACGTTTTTAGAGCTTGTCTACAGAGTGATGCTGGAATTAGCAATTCCTAAATTACCCCATGGGTGGACAATCCTGGGTAATTGTTGACTTTGTTGGAGCGACGCAGGGTTTTCTGTGGCATAAATGAGATCAGAATCAGGTAGAACTGAACTGGGGCGCTGGCATCATAAAGACTTTCCTGGGGCCAGATTTTTAAAGGTCTTTAGATGCAGTGAGATTTTTTTTTTTTCCCAAAGATGCCTAACTCCCACTGCAGTCCTTTCTAACCTCTGCTTCTATGACTCCAAGTACTTAGACTGCCAATTCTTTGGGGCAGACTGCTTTTTGTTTGTGCAGCATTCAGCACGGTCCTGACCTAGGACTAGGGGATCCTGTGGGCCACCGCAGTACAAATAAGTAATAATGATGGAAACTGGATGGGGGGAAAAATGGAAACGTGCGTGAACACGTGAGCTCCCAAAAGTGCCTCTTTGGCTTATTTTTGGTATGTGGGGTTGACTTTCCCTTGTCAGTTTAATAATGGCTATTCAGGTGAAAAAGACAATGTGTACAACTGGATCCAGACTTACGCTCTGTTTCTTTAGTCATTGTTCATTGTGGTACTTTTGGGCAGCTAATGGGGTTTATGTTCTTTACCCAGGGCTGGCCTTGGGTTTTTGGTACCCCTAGGCAAACTAGGACTTTTGCATCCCCGTCACAGAGCAATACCTTCATTTACAAGAGATAGCATATTAATATACATATATTTAGAGAAAAAAATTCACATCCTTCTAATTTGGAACCCCTTAAAGCCTGGCACCCTAGGTGACTGACTTGTTCATCCAGCCCCTTTACTCAAAGATTGCTGAATTTTCTCTGCTTGTATCCTTGGGTCAAAATAACACTCTGGAAAAAAACATCTTTCCCCCTTTGGAATGCACTAAGTTGCAGGTATTTTTAAAAACAAAACTCCCAAACTCTCTACAACATCATTATCCCACCTGTCAATATGATTCAGCTGGCACACGGCACGCTAATGTGCACAACGTTATATTTGTCTCCTTTTCTAAAAAAGGATAGGAAAGTCCATAAACAAATACAGCACTTGACCAATTTTTATTGTCTTGGAGAACCACTATAAATTTCCTATTAAAAACTCCACTAAAAGGGTTTCCCATTAACGGGCTAACACAAGACCACAAAAAAAAGACATTTATAATTAAGGGTCTAATTACACACAGGCACACTGATAAGGAGATAGGACATTCTGCACAGGTTTTGGAAGATCCTCGGCTGTGAGTTTTCTTCCTTTTGTGGTCTTATCAGACCTTGAACATTCTTTTGTCTTGACTTCATTTCAATTTTTATAGGTAAAAACATTCTGTTGCGATACTCTCCATGAACTTGCACAAAAGTGTACGGGGCAAGTTTCCAAATTGTAGTTTGGGTGCTAACGCACGTCTCTGCACATTCTAAACTTCAGATTGACTTCGGGAGCGTCCCCTCCCTCTCCACTCCCCGTTCCCCCAAATCCGTGAACTGTTTGGCTGATCAAAAAAATTGTTATTTATGATGGGTCATACCCCAGTCTCTAAAGTCTCTACTCCTTTTCTTTTTAAAAGAATATCTTTCAGCATCAGTAGTGTGAAACAAAAGAGCTAATGTTTACCTGGAAAATTATGGTTTAAAAAATAAAATAAAGTCAAACCTTTCTGAGCTAAAGGGGGGTGACTAGAGTGGGGATGGGTGAAGCATATTAAAGGTATCAAATCTACTAGATTTTATTTCCAGCCCCACTCAATCTTCTAACATTATATATTAGCTTTAGGTTTCTTCCCCCCAAATTCAGCCCTGAGTCTCTTCGTCTTGTATGATCTCACATTAATTCACTTTTATTTTGCAGCTGTAAATCACAAAGGAATTTTGAATATTGAAATGTTCTTAACTGCACTAATAGGCACCAGTAAAGTAATTAAATTTTGATGTAATTAGTTTTTCCCCCCAAACGATAGTTTTATGTGTAAAAGTGTGAGGCTATGTGACTGATCTGGCCTGGATAAGTAACTGAATTAAGAGAGTTTTCACAGTACTTTTATGTTTAACCAAGTGACGTTGTGCCTAGAAAATAAGGACTTGATCATTTAAATCCACAGGGCTCTGAGTAGTCACCCTATACATAAGTAACGTCATAAGAACAGTGCTAGTGGGTCAGACCCAGCCCAGTATCCCGTCTTTCCACAGTGGCCTGTGCCACATGTTTTAGTGGGAATGAACAGAACAGGTTAATGATGGGGTGAGCCATCCTCTGTTATCTAGTCCCAGCTTCTAGCAGTACTTAAAGGTGCAAGTAGTTCCTAAATTAGCATAGCCAACTTTCTTCCGTGAAATGCAAGCTGTTCATACGAAGTTCAGAGTTTTCTCCACTGCTGGAGACATGGATAATGTAGAGGGAAAATGACACAAAAACCTCCCTCAGCCTAAGAAATTAGTCACATCTGAGGAGAACAGGAGTCAGCTTAGAGTGAGTTGTGTGAGGTGAATGATGCTTCATCGATTTTTCCCAATGTTGATGCAGTGGCCACATGCCCGGACAAACTTGAGACTCCTTTAAACTGTGGCTACAGGTGGAAAAGTGACCCTGAAAACAAACAGCGGTGTTCCTTGCTGATTGTTGGCCAGTGACTCTCAACGAAACGTCTCTCTCTCTCCACAGCAAAATAGCATCTTTCCGGGGCTTTACACAAGACCCTCCCAACTCTCGTAAGTCATCCTTGTTTATATTTCATATGACACAATCAAAGCTTTTGTTGACAGTGCCAGGGAAAAGTGCAGCTTGCAGGAGCTGCTTCTGTGATGTAGTAACAGCAACCGCAGTAAACATGGTTGTTTTAATTAACTTTCTCTGGAGTGTAAGCAAACCACTGTATTTAGGGTAAGTCTCCTCCCTAATGCAGCTGTAATCTGCATGGGGCTCGCCTCCCCTCCTTGTCCCTTGTCCATGAGCAACTGAAGGGTTTTCTTAGTGGATTCAAGCAGGAGAGACTGGAGTTGCAGAGTAAATCCACACAGTAGGGTCCTGGGAGGGCACATCCCCAATTTAAAAGGAGAATCTTTCCCCAGCACTTCCTGGTGCCCGTGTTACTCCCCCCCCCCTTTGTCTGTTCTTAAAAAGTTTTCAGTGCTGGTAGAACGGCACCAGGTTGCTATTCGCCAACCGCAGAGCATAGGCTGCACCTGTGTCCCCGTTCACACTCTGCCTATGCCGTAATTAGAGGCGACGGGGTCAGCCAGGCTCTGTCAGTTCAGTCCTTGGGATTTCTGCTGAGCTTGGCAGGAAGATGCTAACGGACTGAGCCTCACTTCAGGTTGCAGGGCACTAAACATCTGACTGGGTCTGCTCTCCAAGCCGTGAAAGGCTGCGTGTGCCGTTACTGGCCCCCATGCCTCTGTCCATCCTTCTCACCCAAGACACAGCCCCCAAGTGACCATAAGTCTGGTAGTGCCAAAACGTGGTCCACGCCCCTCGCCTGTTCCTTGCACACTCACCCCACTGCCTGCTTTCGTTCACTATAGGGAGTTAGCCACGCTCATCCTGGCCACGCCTCGCACCAGGGGCAGCCGTCCTGTTTCCAGCCCCCGTTTGGCCTCATAAAGTAGGGCAGGGCAATTGGAGCGGAAGGGGACAAATGCTGGCCATAAACGCCAAAGGGGAGAAGATTTCACGCCCCGCCTTTGATCCCTTTTTGGAGGGAGAGAGGGACTCGAGTCTTAATAACAGGGGGCCCGATCCTGGATGGCTCTGCGCATTCGCAACTCCTTTGACTTCACACAGCAATTGGCAGAGCTGGGTCCTGCGGCAGGTTTACTCCCCAAAACATGTTAGCTGGGCTGCACCTCACAGTCCCATGCTCCACCCCAGCCCACCTTTCCTAAGAGGGCTGTAAAACAGCCTGTGTGCCGTAGGAGAGAAACCAATGGATGCATCAGTCAAGCCCGCTGGCAAACCCTGGCACTGCCTCCCTGCCTTACCCACGGGAGTGGCCACCCTCCCAGCCAGTGCAGGGGCAGAAGAGCTGTGGGATTTGACAGCCCCCAGCCCATCCCTGCCTGGCGGTTGCCTGGGCATACCCCAGTTCTCGGGAAAGGAGGGTCTGGGTCTATAAAAAAAGAAAAGTCTCGAAGTCTATAAGAAAAGGGAGGGTCTCTAGTGCAGTGGTTCCCAACCTTTTCAGTAACACGGCACACTTCAATGAGACAAACAATTCCACAGCACACCCACTTTTTCCAGCTGAATTGATGGCTCATAAATGTGATATTTACTTACATTTACTATGGTTACAGTCTTACTAGAGAGGTTTGCAACATAGGGCGTACAACAAGCTAAAGAAGGATCAAATGCTTTCATGTTTCAAATCCACTGGAAAAAAATACACATCATTCAATTTTGCCCTTTGGCCACCTGCGTTTCAAATGTTCACGTTTTAGAATCCAAAACCCAATCCCTCGCTTTTGATTCGTTGATGAGTTTTCACGAGTTTTACGAGTTGTGATTTTGGTTGCAGAGAATATTGTTTAAGATTGATTTGCATGACTTTTGTACAAAATCTCATGGCACATTTGGACAGTTCTCATGGCACTCCGGTTGAAAACCACTGCTCAAGGGCTGGGAGGAAAGGGGTGGGGTTTCTAGGGCTATAAGGAAAGGGGGGTCTAGATCTAGAGCTGTAAGGAAACGGGGCTATCTAGGTCTATAAAGAAAGAAGGGTCTAGATTTTGGGCTATGCGGAAGGCAGGGTCTCGGGCTGTGAGGAAAGGGGGGCCTCTAGATCTAGGTCTATAAAGAAAAAAGGGACTAGATCTCGGGCTGTGAGGAAAGGGGGGGTCTCTCGATCTAGGTCTATAAAGAAAGAAGGGTCTAGATCTTGGGCTGTGAGGAAAGGGGGGATCTCTCGATCTAGGTCTGTAAAGAAAGGGGTCTAGATCTCGGGCTGAGAGGAAAGGGGGGTCTAGATCTAGGTCTATAAAGAAAGAAGGGTCTAGGTCTCGGGCTGAGAGGAAAGGGGGGATCTCTCGATCTAGGTCTATAAAAAGGGGGTCTAGATCTCGGGCTGTAAGGAAAGGGGGGTCTCTAGATCTATAAAGAAAGGGGTCTAGATCTCGGGCTGTGAGGAAAGGGGGGTCTCTCGGGCTATCCCGGGAGGTCGTTACTCCTCCCCGCCCCATCCAAAGCCCGGAGAAGAGAGCGCTTGGCCCCAGCGCGCGTTGGCTCCGACCCCCGAGGCTACTCACGATGAGCGGCAGGCAGCAGACGGCGAAGAGGACGGTCATGAGGCCCAGCAGCACCAGGTGGTCCCGCTCCTCCATGCGGGCCGGGCCGGGGGCGCGGGGGCGGTGCGGCCGGCGGGCCATGCGGAGCAGGCTGCGCATGCTGGCGGCGTTGCACGCCCCGACGGCCAGCCCCAGCGCGCCCAGCAGGCCGGCGTAGACGGCGGCGTAGCGGCCGGCCGGGCCGGCCATGCGGGCGAAGCACCAGGTGCCCGGGCAGTACTGCACGGCGGCGCCGAAGAGGCCGAGCGGCGGCAGGGCGCAGAAGAGGGCGCAGAGCCCGGCGGCGCCCAGGAGGGCCAGGCCGGCGGCGGGGCGGCGGCGGCGCACGTGGCGCCGGTAGAAGTAGGGGTGGGCCAGCGACAGCCACACCTCCAGCGCCATGGCCAGCAGCGCCAGCGTGGGCGCCAGCCCGAAGAAGGCCATGAGCGCGGCGAAGAGCTGGCACAGCGGCCCCGGGCCCGGCTCCCCCGGCGCGGCCGGCCACAGCTGGCTCAGGCTGCGGTTGCGGGCGTAGGCGGCCAGGACGATCGGGCTGACCAGGCACTTGCCCAGCAGGTCGGTGACGGCCAGGCCGCTCACCAGCAGGGCGAAGGCGGAGGCGCGGCCGCCCCGTCGGCGCTGGCAGCCCAGCAGGAGCAGGGCCAGCAGGTTGCCCAGCATCCCGGTGCCGAAGAGCAGCGAGCTGGGCAGCGCCGACTTGCCGCCCTCCGGGGTGGAGCGGTTCCAGCAGCGGTAGCCGTCGGTTTCCATGTGGGATCCGGGGCGCGCCCGGCGCTGGCTTTCACCTGCTACAGCCGACGGCGCTGCGGCCGGTCCCGCTCTCCGGCCCCCGACTCCCTCCTCTGGCCGGCTGGGAAGTAGTCGGAGCCCGTTTTCTGGGGGGCGTTTTGAAGAGGGCGCATCCTCCTGCGGGAGGGCTCCAGCGAACCACTCCTCGCCCCGCGGGGAGGAAGCGGGGGTGGGCCAGCCGGCGGATCTCTGCACAAGTCCGCTCTTCCAGTAAATGAAGGCTGGGCCGTTGCAGGGAGGCGCGAACGGGAGCAGCGAGGTGAAATTCACCAGGCTGGTGCGGCTGCGCGAGAAAGGAGGCGGACAAGGAAGAGACCCACGCGGAAGACCCCAAAGCATCAGGAAGGTGGAGGAGCCCCTTCTGCCTGCAAACATCTGTCGGAGAATTAGAGCAGATGTTCCCCTCTTCCAGCAGCCCAGGGGGAGGAGAGAAAGCTGCTGCTTTCAGCTAAGGGTGAAGAAAGGTCCTTAGATTTGCCAGCTAGTTACAATGCAGAGGCGGCTAAGATAACTGATGCTCCGAAATCAGATTCAGGGAGAGCAGCTGGGGGTTCTCATCAATGCTCCTCTGCCCGCTCTACTTCAATCTTTCCCACTGGCATTTGATTAATAAATCTCTGGTTTTATTTTTTTCCTCTTTGGGGTCCCCCAGTGCTCATATTAGCCAGCCTCTTCTTAAAAGAAACCCAGCTGATCCCCTCTCCTCCAAAAGTCCCATACCTTGGTGTAAGAGAAGTCCTAGCAGCCATGTCTTGGGTGATTTTACTTTTCTACTTTAGTCGCACGCCCGTCCCAGAAACACCAAGGTGGGGTTACTACAGTTTGTGGAGTGTTCACTAACTTCCTTGAGTTGAACAAGTATGAAGAAATAATTTGTTTCCTTTTTTTGCACACCTGCATAAATGCACCTCTCCAGAAAGAAAAGGTATGAAGGGGCAGATGTCTTAGAAATATATAAGCTAGACTTGGGGTTTTTTGGAGTTTTTTTTAAGAGTCCTGTGGCACCTTAAAGACTAACATTTCTTCAGGCATAAGCTTTCGTGTGCTGCAACCCACTAAATCAAATGCATCATAGACTAAAAAGCCAGGAGTTAATTTTAGTAAATCTTAGACTGTGTGAGTACAACTGGTTTGTCTTGCATTTCAAATGGTGCAAGAAAAGAACTCCTAATTTTCAAATCTTCTATAAAATAAACCAATAGATTTCATACTAGGAACTATATTGGCACTGTGAAGCTTCAGCTGCAGTACCATCTACCATGTCCACTCCACTGTCCTTTAAGAAGAAGAACAACAGAGTCCTGTGGCACTTTTAAAGACTAACAGATTGATTTATCGCATGAGCTTTCATGGGAGAAAATCCCACTTCGTCAGACACTTTGAAGAAGAGTTAGATAGGGCGGTTGTGGAAACCCTGTCCTTGGAGGACTTCAATAACAGACTAGACAAACATGTCAGAGGGGGTCTGGATATCCATGGTCCTGCCTCACTATGGAAGATGTCCAGTTCCCTCCTTGCCCTGTATTTCTATGATAGAATCAACATAACACCCCAGTCAAGGAAAGTCTCTTTCTTAATGCTTATCCTTAAGTGCTGTCCTGAATAGTGATGAATGCACGTATATGGTTATATGCCTCTTCATAAAGTGGGCTTCTGCCCATGAAAGCTCATGCAATAAATAAATGTGTTCGTCTTTAAAAAGGCATGGAACTCCTTGTTTATTTTGTAGTTGCATACTTTCCTGAATCAGGGCCTAAAAGGGGGGAGGGGAGGGGAAGCAATTCTCAGTGCGCAAATAATGCAAAAGAAATCTTCCAAAAGAGAACACGGTATCTAACTCTCAAAAAAAGAAACGTATTACATTCTTTAGCACAGCCAAGCGAGCGAGCTGTGGTGTGAGACAGTATGTCTGCATCTTTTAGACAAGGAACAGAAAACGCTTTTTGTAAGAACACATTTTTCACTTCAGTTTGCTAATGTCCTGACTAGATGATGTATTTTAGGCTTATGTGAAGATTGGCTAAAATAAATATTTTGCATGATTGGGACCTAATCCTGTGTTCCTTGCACACTGACAGCTCAGTAACTTCCAGCTGTATAAAGAATGCGGGATTGGGCCCCCTTAAAATCACTTCATCTGTGTTTGGGTGTCAGATTTAAGTTGAGAAAGAAAGTGGTTTGGAAAGCAAAGAATGCCTTTATTACACTTTTTGCAGCTCAGCAGAATGGCTGTAATGACTGGCGACTGCAGATCCACAGCTTATTTACCCTGGCTGAGGATTTACATGAACAATTTGCTCCAGCTGTGAATCTGCAGGGCCTGATCTGCTATTCAAGCCATGTGGATCAGAGACACAAAAAATATTGGTTTTTTTTCGGTTGGATCCAGCTCAAATTGTTAGGAAGATCTAAATAATCATAGCTCTTGTCTACACTAGAAAAGCGAAGTCGACTTAAAGTCGATTTTATGTCTACACTAGAAAAGTGAAGTCAACTTAACAAAGTCAACTTCACTTTTCTAGTGTAGACATAGCCAAATAATTTGAAACCACGCTTACAGTGACTCATAACAGCTTTGCCTGTCTAGATTACGAGTTGCGCTGGTGCAGGCTAACAGAGCATCAGTGGTTCATGGAAGGTAAGGTCTGAGGGGGTGTTGTAGGTGCAGCCTACACCAATGGAAGGGGTTTTCCTGCTAGGTAGGAACGCTGCCTCCCTGTGCCATGGTAGCTTGAGTGACAGAAGTAGTTTTCCATTGACCGTCCTAGCTTGTTCTTTGGGAACAGGCGGATTCAGCTATGGTGCTCAGAGGTAGAGATTTTATCTGGGAGCAACATAGTCATATCAACCTAAATTTACCAGGTTTACGTTGAATGCCTTTCTGGAAAATAAGCATTAGTCACACCAGGGGAATAAGCTCAATACAGAGGTGATCAGGTGAAATTTTCTGGCCTCTGTTGTTTAGGGGGTCACATTGCTCCTTCCTGGCCTTAAAATCTGTGAGTCTGTGTTCAGAGAGGCCTGTACTATAGGCTATGTCTACACTGGCAAGCCGTGTTAGTCTATTGTAGAAAGACAACAGAGTCCAGTGGCACTTTTAAAGACTAACAGATTTATTTATTGCATGAGCTTTCGTAGAATCTGTCAGTCTTCAAAAGTGCCACTGGACTCTGTTGTCTTTCTACACTGGCAAGTTAGTTCAAATTAAGGAAGCTTAATTCGAACTAACTAAAGCCATGGATACACTAGCCTTCCTTAATTCAAACTAATAAATTCAAATATGCTATTCGAACTATGGGTTTATTCGAACTAGTTAGTTTGAATTAACCGATGTGGCCATGTTAGTTTGAACTAATTGCTAAGTTCGAACTAACCGGCCCATTGAACTCAATGCAATTTGCTAATTCAAACTAAGCAAGTGCCATTCATGGCACTTGCTTAGTTCAAACTAAATTTTTCTAGTTCGAATTAAATTAATTCGAGCTAACTAAAATTAGTTGGAATTACTTAGTTCAAATTAGTTAATTCGAACTAACTTTAGTAAGTGTAGACATAGCCTAAGTGAGGAAGGCAGTATAAATACATTGTTGAGGGATCATTAATCTCTCCTTTTTCCTCTGCCCCCGCTCCGCTATATAGTTGTATTGAAGCCAACACCAGTGGACTGTGACCCTGCACCATTAAAGACCAGTGGGAGTCCTTCCACTTACTTCCATGTGCAGAGCCTCTGCAGAACATAGCAGGCAGAACAAATGTTCTTGGAAGCACTCAGTTCTGTGCTAAAGGCCACGAAAAGCAGAAGAGTACAAAGGGGCTGCTTTTTTTTTAATTACCCCCTTTTAAAAATATGTCTATTTTCTGCTGTCTTTAAAAAGACCCATAAAATTTGAATGTGACCTAGCATTTAAACCAAAATAAAAAGGGTTGATTTAATTATACTTCTCGTTCTGCGGCTCTGAACGAGCAGATGGAATGTTTTAAGGTATCATGTTCTCCATTAATCAAGAACCCTGGGTCCTGAGAAGTACACTTCTAGCTTTGTTATGATACTTCGTGTTCCAAATTACTCTGGAGACACAAGCAGTTTCACGTTCAATGTTTACGGTGCTGGAAAAGTAGTCCGAAAATATATTTCATCTCAACGGGGTAGCAGACGGAAGGAGATGTTCCTTTTCACCCCAGGAGCTAGCTTTTGCATTTCTTCTGTGTCTAACGTTCTCTTTGTTCTTAGTGAGAATTGTAGGCACAGGAGAAGTGGAAGACTGGGGCCCTAAACCAATCAATAGCCCCAGAGTTGTTTGGTTTTTAAAAAAAAAAACTTTATTCATAATTTTCTGTTGAAGTAAAATGTTAGCCCCAATCCTGTCTGCTGCTTTACGCCAACTGATTTTGATGAGGTTCCGAGGGGTCCATACACATGCAGGAGTGGGGCCTTATTGCTGGCTGGCAAATCGCAAAGACAACATTCAATAGGGGTCACTACTTCAGGGGTGACGGGGCCTCATAATCGGTCACATGTGAGTCCCCAAGCCCCATGGGATTCTGTATTAGAAAACTCCACAGCTACCAGACATTCCTACATGTAGTAAAATATACAGCATTGTAGGCGATGGATATAGGGGGCACTCATACAATGAAATGCCACTATATAGGTCAAAATGGGTGGCTGGAAGTCAGAAGGGATAGACTGACACCAACCTGTCCTCTGAGCTTGCTGTTCTCGCTGCCTTTCCCTCATGTTTAGATGCAACCTAAGAAAAACGGTTCCTTAGTTTAAAATTGAGAAGCAACCTGGGTTCCATTCCTGCCTCTACCAGTAACTGGCTGTGCGGTCATAGGTGAGTCTCTTTACCTATGTTCCCCTCCTATTTTCACCTGTCTTGTCTATTTAGGCTAAGATCTTGAAGCAGGGATGTTCTCTATCTATATGTACGTACAGCACCCATCACAATAGACGCTGAGCTTAGCTGGGGCACAACAGGAATGAACAAGAACTGTAATAAAGACAAGTGTTTCCCCATGTACTGCCAATCTAAACTAGCAGGAAACAGACAGAGTTGTCTCGTACTCTCTTGTCTGTATCCATCTCTTATACTGCGACTGTCTTTCTTTTTGCTTTTGCTTGTACAATACCTTGTCCACCCAGGTACTGATCCGTGACTGGGACTACTAGGTGCTAGAAAGTATTTGCACAGCCTGATTCAGAATTCAGAGTAAAGATCAACTGTGTGTTCAGGAAGTTGTCGCTGGATCAGGAAAAATAAAAAGGTTTTTTGTTACTGAATGATGATCAATTTCCCATATTTCTCCTTACTTCTGCCATGAGTCTATATTTGTCAGTTACGGAAGGAAAAGGAATTATTGCTGTTTAACACAAAGAGGCAGAAAATAGAAATGGACCAGGGAAAACTTTACTCATCTCCAGAGTTTCAATTATTCTTCCTAAAATGATTTCAAACAGTTAACACAGAAATCATAATGCTCAGCTCTCCCACACCCTGACGTTACATGATTTAACGGCGTCGTCAGTGAACTCATACTTTCTGCGAAGAATTGCCTCCTTAATCACAATGTTTGCAGTGGTCTTACCATTGCCGTCTGTCTGCGCAGCGTCAGTTCCAAGGTGAGAGTCTCTGTTTTGCTCACTCCTCCAGATTTTTAACATTTGCTTTCAAAGCAGTCAGATCCATCAACTGGATGGAAAAGTGACTTTGTAAACCCTGAAATCAAATGATTGTGTTGGACATCGAGGGAATAGACTGGATAAAGAACAACTTATTGACAGCTCACATTTTCTCCTCTGTTTTTGGCTTCTTGTGGGCAGGATTCCCTTTTGTACAGGCCCTAGCACCGTGGCACCTTGATCCCTGATTGGACCCTGTCATATCATCTAACCTTGCGCTGGCCAAAGAGGTGATGACGATGATGACAGAAAGAAGAGAACCCCTTTATCTTTCTCCTTTATTATTTAGCAGCAGAAAATCTGCAGGCCTCAAATTCTGCCCCCCTCCCCTCTCTTGCAGCTTTTCTTAATTAGGTCATCTTTGAGGGAATTGTGTTAGCATCTAAAGGGAAACGGAGGGGTGGGGAATCTCTTCTGGGGCCCTCCTTCAAACAATACGGGCTACGCAAGAAATACATCCGATTAAAATATTGCCCTTGAGTGCGCTTGGCAGCGAGAGATCCTCCACACTGGAATAAATAACAGAAGCACTGTAACTCAGGAAAAGAAACAGCATCAGCCTTAAACAAACTCAAGGCCAGGTCCCTGGACGGCATCCTGGCTCAGCACAAAGCAGTTGGAAAACTGCCCTCGCATGGCAGTGGGGAATTCCCCTACTGTAAGGGATGTAATAAAGCAAGTGATGGGTGTGGTAAAGCAGCTGTTCCTAGCCTGGGGGGCGGGACCCTGTTGGGGTGGGGGGTGAAGATCTCAGGGGGTCCATGAGGTCATTTAGCCCCCAAATTCTGCACTGGGTGCAGCAGCCGCAAGCTCTGTGCTGGCCGGAGCAGAGGCTCGGGCCCCCCAAGGGAAGAGCACTCAGTGGGGGGCTGGTGAGCAAGTTTTGAATGGGGGGCTGCTGCTGGGCCTGGTGACATGGGACTGCAGGGGAGGGGCCATGATATAGGTGCTCTCTTTTATCTTTGTCAATGGAGTTTTGGAGCAGGGGCGGGGAGAGGACACGTAACTGGCCACGTGACTCACGTGTCTCCCCCTTGCCCATGACTGCCGTGCTCTCCCCACTTATGAGAGTGGAGTGGAGCGGGGTGGCTCTGTCCTTCTCCCGCTGTGCCCCACTGCCCATTTGGCTGCTCTCCCTGGCAGCTGGGCGAGCGGAGGGGGATCCACTTCCAACCCCGGTCCCTCCTGCCTGCATGGGTTTGACTTCCCCTTCCTGCCCCGGGCTGGCTGCCAGACTGGTATCCAATGAACAGATCTGAAAATAGTTATAGGGTTATATATGTTTATGGCCGGCGGGGGGGGGGGGAGCACATGTGTTAACCGGGGGTCTCTCACTCAAAAAGGTTTACCTTTACTGATGTAAAGTCAGTGACCCCCAGCATGGCCCTCCTGATGGCACATTGGGGCAGGCTGGTGCTAGGAAGGGGCTGGCGTTGGTGACTGGGTGGGAACAGAATGGATCACGCCCACCGCCTCCCCCTCACTGGCTTGAGACTTTAGTTTGGAAAGTCGGTCAGTTAGAAACCTTGCGGCTATTCGAAGGTGGGCCTCTAAAGTGCAGAGCGATCTGCTTCCGTCCCTGACATTGATGGGGGGGGGGGCAGGACAGGGCAGTGGTGTCCAACGCAGGGTGACAGATCACGGGTTACAGTGAGGGCCTTTCGTGCAACTTGTGCTATAGTGAAAACTTTCTAGATCCATGCCCCAAAGCAGCTGACTTCACTGGCAAGCAGGGTTGTGCCATTGATGAGTCAACCTGCGGTGCAGACGTTACTTCATGTGTTTAGGAATAGGAAAGGCATCTGAATGCAAAAATGAAGACAAGCCGGGTGAGTCTTTTAGCACTTTCTGCACCCCTGGCTTGGGCACTGATCGCTCTCTTGACGGTCGCGACTTGCAGGCGATCACTTGGCATTTGTTTCCAGAAACGTACAAAATCAATAAAAAGAGCTGGCTGCAGGTTAAACCGAAAGTATTCCCAGCTGTAATGAGCACTGGAAAGATGTTTGGCAGGCAGAAGATATGAAAAGGACGGCGTTTGTTGGCTCCACATTAACTCTTTGTTCTCTTCAGAGTCATTTCATAGTTCACTATTTTCATAGAATCATAGAATCATAGAATAATAGGGTTGGAAGGGACCTCACGAGGTCATCTAGTCCAACCCCCTGCTAAAAAGCAGGACCACTCCCCCTAAATTACCCCAGCCATGGTTTTGTCTAACCGAGCCTTAAAAATCTCCAAAGATGAAGATTCTACCACCTCCCTAGATAGCCCATTGCAATGCTTCACCACCCTCCTAGTGAGAAAGTTTTTCCTAATATCCAACCTTGACCTCCCCAGCTGTAATTTGAAACCATTGCTCCTTGTTCTGTCCTCTGTTACCCTCGAGAACAGCCTAGCTCCCTCCTCTTTGGAGCAACCCTTCAAGTAGTTGAAGGTTGCTATCAAATCTCCCCTTAGTCTTCTCTTCTGTAGACTAAATAAGCCTAGTTCCTTCAGTCTCTCCTCATAAGTCATGTGCCCCAGCCCCCTAATCATTTTTGTTGCCCTCCGCTGGACTCTTTCTAATTTGTCCACATCATTTCTGTAGTGGGGAGCCCAAAACTGGACACAGTACTCCAGATGCGGCCTGACCAGTGTCGAATAGAGGGGAATTATCACATCCCTCGATCTGCTGGCAATACTCCTACTGATGCAGCCTAATATGCCATTGGCCTTTTTGGTAACAAGGGCACACTGTTGGCTCATATTCATCTTCCCGTCCACCATAACCCCCAGGTCCTTTTCTACAGCGCTGCTACTTAGCCGATTGGTCCCCAGCCTGTAGCAGTGCATGGGATTTTTCCGTCCTAAGTGCAGGACTTTGCACTTGTCTTTGTTGAACCTCATGAGGTTTCTTTCGGCCCAGTGTTCCAATTTGTCCAAGTCTCTCTGGATCCTGTCCCTGCCCTCCAGAGTATCTACCATTCCCCCCAACTTGGTGTCATCCGCAAACTTACTCAGCACGCAGTCTATTCCATCATCAAGATCATTAATGCCATTTGCCATTTGACTTACAACCATGTGAGGCGGAGCGCGCCTCCTGGCTTGGTCACACCATAACCATGCAGACAGCAGGGGTTAAAGTATAATTGGACGGGCCCTGGAACCCTCCTAATCCCCGGGCCCCCTTCCCGTATTGTCTGGGCCCCCTTCATGCATGTGCGGGCCCCAGCCCAGGTAGGCATTTGCAACCACTTCTCAGTACCACATGCATCGGTTATTGCTCCATAAAAATATTGATAATTTTATAGGACGTTTATGTCGATAGCAATTATTGTCACACACTAGCAAACTCTGCATCACACAATAAATGTTGTGATTAATAACAGTGGGGCGTAGGGCCTGCCAGCAGCCAGGGCAGGGTGGAACATACTTTCCGCCGGATTTTTCTATTTTTAGGGGCCCTGGAACTCTGGTCCCTCAAATTTGTGGGCCCCGGAACTGCGTTCCAGAGCGTTCCCCTAACTTTAACCCCTGGCAGACAGTGGTGTGCCAGCGAGCCGAACTGCCCTTGGGTAACTCCGGCATGAGATCTGCTCCAGGCATGGTCACGCTTGGAACTGCGCAGGGCAGAGGGGTTAAGCTAGTTAGAACAAAAGATGCCTGAGCCGTGCCAGCACAGTCTAGAAAGTGAAGGAAAAGAGAGCTGGAAATTTCTACCTAGGGAAGGTATCACATCGCTGAGGTCAGTGAGGTGCTTAAAGTAAGATCCTAGGTTTGTCATGACCAGACGTAGTTGTCCGAGACCGAGGCCAGGACACCAGGTGGCCTGAGGCGAGAGACCTAGGAGTCAGATTCCTGGAAATCAAGCGTGGAATAGCAAGGAGCTCAAGGGACGTCATCCAGATCAGGACAGAGCCCAGCCGGTCAGCTGTCCCTGCTGCTGGCTTATAGAGCCATCAGGTCAGTTACCCACGCTGGGCCTCTGCCAATCAGACCTCAGGTTCAGAGACTCACACTGGGGCTGGGCCTTGTGAGATGCAGGGCAGCTATTGCCAGCAGGCTAAAGGCTTGGAGCACGGCTGCTCTCATGAGGCTGGGTTTGAGATTGGTGGGTTGGACCACTAGGTTTGAAAGGTGGGGATTTGCCTCTCCCACCCTCCTCCCCACTACCAGAGGGGCAGGATTTGGCCCTTAAGCCTTTGCTTGCGTGGATTTTTCAGTGGCATAGCTGCAGGTGGGCCTGGGTGGGCCATGGCCCACTCACTTTGGATGGGTCTACTTTCAATCAGATTTAAAGTAATTCATCCCTTGTTTTTATCAGCCTCTGTTTCACTTGTGACAGCCAGGTCAATCAGAGGCCATGCAAAATAAATAAGTTCTGGCTATGCCTCTCTATCGTTGCCTCTTCGCTGCTTCCTGGCCTCATTGTTAGGCAAGAAACCATTCAGCCGGTCATTCCTCTTAGTCTAAGATGAGTGGAGAGATAAAATTATTGGACAAAGACTTTGTCTTGTCATTTAAAATGCTCACTTGTAGAGATTTTCAAGGAAATGGTTATTTAACAAACCATTGTGACTATTTTTTAAAATTGTGGGCTCTGCCCTAGGAATTGATGTCTTATGGAAAGGAACCCCATAGTTCAGAAAGCAACACACTCGCAGTGTTTAGAGAAATATTCCCACATCATTCCATTCCAGAGAAGTCTTTTCCACACCATCATTCATCTTGAATTTCATGGGAATTGTATTCACTTCTAAATAAAAGACAAATGATTCCTGAGAAGAAAAATTTCCTGTGATTAAGTTTGCCTAAATAGAATTTAGCTGTTACAGAGTTTTGTTTAACCAGATGCGTCTGTTCATTATTTTTAATCATTATCCACTTCTGTTAAAATTTCGTTTGAAAACTTGATAATGATAATCACGTTTTCCAGGGAATTAGAACTCTCCAGATGGAAAGCAATTTTGTCTCGTCAGTTACTAGAAGACGTGAGACAGATTTACACAGACTTCTGCTGTTTCCCACAAAGCAGGCGGAATTAGAATGACCTGTTAAAAATATAGTCATGTCCCAATTTCCTTCTATCCGCCAGTATTCTTGGAAAGTCTGTAGGATCCATGCTCTTTATTGAGATTCCACACAGAGCAATGGGTTAACTAAGTAGAACATTTTTAATGGAGTTTAAAATACGTCAAGTAAATGAGACAGTCACTGATTTCTGCAAGCAGCATTCATGCCGCTGCTGGGTAGAGAGGGAAGAGGTGTAACGTAGGGTGATGGCTGTAGAGCAATCTGGCCTGGAATTATTTTCCTGGAAGAATAAAAGTTCATGGCACTGGTCCTAAACTGTGGTCCGCAGAAGACTTCAATAGAGCTGATTGGTCATAAGGTACTGGCTTCTCTCCTTTCCAGGTGCTATATAGCAACAAGAGACAATTAAAACTATGTTATCAACATCCATTTGCCACGTCACAAACTGTAGTTGCCATAAGGTACTATATGGTCTCCTGTGGAAGGGAATGGATGGATACGTATATAACCCATATGCCTAAAGGAGCTCTCTCTTTAAGGGATCTCTTTGGGCTGAGTTTTGGGCAGATTTAGCTGCCCAGAGCCAGAAATTTCTGGAAATTGGGTGTGGTAGCTATGATCAGGCTCCACAAGGTTTCCTGCTTCTGGTGTGTCCAGGTGCCATGAGAGCAGCAGCCTGGAGCTGCATGAGAAGAGCTCATGTGTGCGGTGTGTGACTGGGAGAAGTGGACGGCAATACGTTTTCTCCCCACTCTGGAGCATTTTGCAGCAGAGTTTGTGCCCATGTGTATGTGACCGAGGGCTGGTTAACCAGGGAGCTGACCGGATGGTGCTGGTACCAGAAGAGAAAGAAAAGTCTGCATGGATTTCTACTAAATATTTCTACCACGAAGGAAGAAGAAGGCGCTGTCTTTTTCAGCTCAAGTCTCTGGACTTGAATAGAGACTGTAACTGAGATTTGGGTGAACTCCATCTAAATTGAGACTCTTGGGGATCTTTCTCACTGTGTTTCTGTGGGGACTGTTCTGTTTAATTTCATTTTGTTTTCTTAGGATAAGATTTATTGTTAGTAATTAATAAAGTTCATTGTTATGTTTGTTCTTATCTACCACGAAGGAAGAAGGAAGAGCTGTCTCTTTCAGCTCAAGCCTCTGGACTTGAATAGAGACTGTAGCTGAGATTTGGGTGAACTCCATCTAAAGTTGGGACTCTTGGGGATCTTTCTCACAGTGTTTCTGTGGGGAGTGTTCTGTTTATTTTCATTTTGTTTTCTTAGGATAAGATTTATTAAGTTAGTAATTAATTAAGTTCATTGTTATGTTTGTTCTTAGTAGTGTTTTAACATAGGGGGGTAACTGTGAACAATCTTTGCCGTGAGTCCCTTAAAGACTGAATCCTGAGTCTCCAACTGCTTCTCCATAAGAGTTGGGGTTTATTTCCATTAGGCACTGGAGAAAGGCAATTAAATTAATTTTAGCCCACCTGAAGGTTACACTTGCACAGTATAATCTCTCTGTCAAGATGTGGTCCAGGTTATGGAAAAGTTTGGGATCCACTGGTTTGTGGAATTTGAGGCCTCCCCCACACACCCACCCCCCATGCAAGCAAATACAGAAAAAGCTCAGTTAATGGCTTCAGTGTCCTCTCTGAATATTAAATAACCACTATCCAGCAGGTGCAGAGTCCTGCAAAGATTTCCCCACCCCGATCAGTGTCCTAAAGAGAAATGTGCAGCAGATGCCATCTTTGCAACATTTACCATTCCCATTTTTATAGGTCTCGCAGTATATTACAAAGAATTCTGCCCCGATTCCCATTTCTCAATACACACATTTCTAATACATTGGACGAGAACCTCAGCTGATATAAATTGGCACCATTCCATTGAAGTCAATGGAGGATCTGGCCTGTCATTCCTCTGTAACCATCTGATGCGCCAGGATTTCACAGTGTGAGGGATGTGCCCTATGGCTTGTGTTGGGTTATACTAGCGACTGAAATCATCCCATTTCCTGTACTGACAGAGCGACGGAGACCTCCTTTTCCTTTCTCCGGTCATTGCATTAGGATGATGGCAGCAGTCGGACATGCCCATTAGTGTCCTCTGCCAATCGGTTTGTCCAATGCCTTCACGAAGGATTTGCCTCCAGGAATCCAGCTAGCACTATGTCAGCCTGAGTGGGGCCAGATTATTGCAGGATGGTGGGGCCCCCTTTATCCCGGGACTGCAATCCCTAAAGCCCTGTGTTAATCCAGCCCTGGATATGGGCCTCCTAAATCATTGACGGTACGGAGGTTAGAATGGAAAAGGCGGGGAGTAATTGATATCCTAACCCGTAGCCAGTTTTACTTCTATGAAACCGTGTCAAACCCTAACGTCTGTGGGAACTACAGGTGCTCAGCTCTTCCGAATACCAGACCATTCACATGCCTCCCTGTAGATTTACATGAGAACTTTAGATACCCACATTTGAAAATGGAGGCCTTAACTAGCCCCCCCCCCCCTTCAGGAAAGCATTCCTCTTCAGGAAAGCATTTCAGCACTAGCGCCTCCTAAGCATCTGCCCAGTGCCCGGTGATGCTAACGGGACTCAGCTAGGTGCTTCAAGGCAAAGTTGAGACCGTCCTGTGAGTGCTTCCCTGAATCCTGCTCTTAGTGCGGAAGGGGTTACCCTGGTGAGCCGGGAGGCTGGCGAACAGCAAGAATGATCAAGTAAACCCTCTGCTGCAAAGGTGTTCTTCCTCGCAGGGCCGGCCCAACCATAGAGGTGAACTAGTTGGTCGCCTCGGCTTTAAGGGATGCCAAATTAAATGGACATGATATTTTTCTCTAGTTATGCCAAATTAAATGGACATGATATTTTTCTCTAGTTTAAAAAATATATATTAATATGTTACCTCTTGTAACATGTGGAAGCGGGACACCAAAGACATAGTTCTCCTAGGGCACCAAAAATGCTTGGGCCGGCTCTGCTTTCTTGACTGCTGCGGATTGTCAGGCATCAGCAGACAGGCAGATGCTTGCTCATGTATTTAGTTGTAGGATTTTGTCTCCAGCCTTTCAAGAGGAAGTAGGATCTGTGAACCTCTGACTGGCCAGCGGAACCCAGCTGAGCTTTGAAAGATGGGGAGGGAGCCTGAAGTTGAGCTGGGGGGTAGAGGTAGGGAAGCTAATGAGAACGAGATCATGAATGTGGAAATTACCATACCTGAGGTAGAAGCCAAACTTGAGCTGCTGGATGTGACTAAATCGGGGGGTCCGGACAATCTCCATCCGAGGATACTAAAGGAACTGGCTCAGGAAATTGCCAGCCCTTTAACGAGGATTTTTAATGAATCTGTAAACTCGGGGGTTGTACCGTATGACTGGAGAATCGCTAATGTAGTTCCTATTTTCAAGAAAGGGAATAAAAATGATCCGGGTAACAACCGGCCTGTTAGTTTGACCTCGGTAGTATGCAAAGTCTTGGAGAAAATTGTGAAGGAGAAAGTACTTAAGGCTGTAGAGGATAACGGTAACTGTGATAAAACACAACATGGCTTTACAAAAGGTAGATCGTGCCAGACCAACTTGATCTCCTTTTTTGAAAGGATAACAGATTTTTTAGATAAAGGGAATGCAGTGGACCTAATTTACTTAGATTTCAGCAAGGCATTTGATACAGTTCCACATAGGGAGTTATTAGTTAAGTTACAGAAGATGGGGATTAATATGAATATAGTAAGGTGGATAAGGAACTGGTTAAAAGGGAGATGACAGCGGGTCATACTGAAGGGTGAACTGTCAAGCTGGAGGGAGGTTACCAGTGGAGTCCCTCAGGGATCTGTCTTGGGACCGATCTTGTTCAACCTTTTTGTTACTGACCTTGGCACAAAAAGCGGGAATGTGCTAATAAAGTTTGCAGATGACACCAAGTTGGGAGGTATTGCCGATATGGAGAAGGATCGAGATACCATACAGGTAGATCTGGATCACCTTGTAAACTGGAGTATCAGGAACAGGATGAAATTTAATAATGGGAAGTGCAAGGTCATGCATTTAGGGACAAACAACAAGCATTTTTCCTATAAGTTGGGGACGCATCAGTTGGAACGGACTGAGGAGGAGAAGGATCTGGGAGCACTGGTTGATCATAGGATGACTATGAGCCGCCAATGTGATGTGGCTGTGAAGAAAGCTAATGCGGTTCTAGGATGTATCAGGAGAGGTATTTCAAGTAGAGACAGGGAGGCGTTAGTGCCGCTGTACAAGGCACTGGTGAGACCCCATCTGGAATATTGTGTGCAGTTCTGGTCCCCAATGTTTAAAAAGGATGAATTCAAATTGGAACAGGTGCAGAGAAGGGCTACAAGGATGGTCTGTGGAGTGGAAAACCTGCCCTATGAGTGGAGACTCAAGAAGTTTGGCTTGTTTAGCTTAACCAAAAGAAGGCTGAGGGGGGATATGATTGCTCTCTATAAATACATCAGAGGGATAAGCACCAGGGAGGGGAGAGGAATTATTTGCGGTCAGTGCCAATGTGGACACAAGAACAAATGGTTATAAACTGTCCATCAAGAAATTTAGGCTTGAAATTAGACGCAGGTTTCTGACCATTAGAGGTGTAAAGTTCTGGAATAGCCTTCCAAGGGGAGTTGTGGGGGCAAAAACCATAACTGCTTTCAAATCTGAGCTTGATAAATGTATGGAGGGGATGGTATGATTAGCCTATTTTGGAAATTGACTGATATTTGGCTACGTGTGGTGGATTTACAAGTGGCCTAAGAGGGGAGAGTACATGGGGTGGGTTCTGAGTTATTACAGAGAATTGTTTCTTGGGTAACTGGCTGTTGAGACTTGCCCACGTGCTCAGGGTTTAACTGATCGCCATATTTGGGGTCGGGAAGGAATTTTCCCCCAGGGCTGATTGGCCTGGGCTCTGGGGGTTTTTCGCCTTCCTCTGTAGCACAGGGCATGGTTCACCTACCGGCTAATTCTCTGTATCTTAAGTCCTTAAATCATGATTTAAGGAGGTAAATAACTCAGTCATAGGTTGGTGGCCTATTGCAGGAGTGGGTGGGTGAGGTCTTGAGGCCTTCATTTTGCAGGAGGTCAGACTAGATGATCGTACTGGTCCCTTCTGACCTTAAAGTCTATGAGTCTATGAGCCTGGGTGAGTCACACTGGCAGGCAAGCGGCGGACAGAAGGGAACTGGGGGTCACACTGTCTGGTCCCTGGGAACAGGGAATTGTGGAGATGCAAGAGGAAACAGGAGCATCCGGACTGCCAGAGCCCTGTGGGAGGCAAGAGTGATCCGTCCATGTCTAGAGTAGACCATCTGAAAATGCCAAGGTCAGGGCACGCTGCAAAAGGAGAGCAGATTCTCCCAGCGCTGGTGGGTGATACTGAAGTCTCACTCCCCAGTCAGCCACAATCCATGTTTCTGATTCCACACTGGCCATCAAGAAGTTAAATCACAAATACACGGCCCCCTTTCCGGCATCTCAGTCTCTGGCTCTCAATCAGCCATTAGGTCCAGTAAAGGGATAAGTTACTTAAAACTCTATGCTCCTTACCAAAAAGCTATTTAAAACTCTGTGCTCTTTATTCCTGACCGCAAAGGGTCAACCACATTACCTCATCATTATAAGGCTGGATCTTACCCAGCCAATTCTTTAGGAACTAACACAAAAGGCTTATTCTACAAGGAAAGACGGTAGAAGAGAAATGGGAAATGATGAAAGCAAACAGATACATACAAATGACTTCAGAGTCCATATATTTCAGGTTTTCACTAGCGCTGTGGAGTTTGTCGGCTTGCACAGTCCTTCTGGTCTACCTGGCTGGGTCTCAGTCCTTTGTCTCACAGCTTCTGTGGTAGATGAGTTGATCCAGAGGTAGATGAAGGCTGGAGACAAAATGGATATGGTGCAGCTGTCTTTTATGTCCCTGGGGCTTTTCCATGCTGCTTGTGGAAATTTACAAAATAAGATGGAGTCCAGAGTCACATGAGGACATCCTGGTGACTCGTCAGGTCTAGCCCTGGTTTCTCCGCCTGGGCCCAGTGTACCTGTGTCTTTCCAAGCAGGCTATTGCTGCGGCCAGCCGGTCTGTCGCCCAAAAGCACAGCACAAGTTAAAACACAGATACAGCCAACGTGTCCGTAACTCCAATACAGATACGACACACGCACATAAACACTGCCATCATACTTAGTACGTTAGAGTCTTTCGAGCAGTACCAGACGTGACCCATCTGAGATGAACTATTGTCATTTTGACATATTGATGTTAAATAATCTCACAAATGGGCTCCCTAATCCAGCCAGCCTCGAAGGGAAGACGGAACCTGAGAGCCCCCGGGGGCTGTCACCTGGGCTGAGCCGAGGAGTTGTTTGTATTGAGTGGATGTAAGTTTGGGCACTAAAAGTGCAAAAAAGAGCCCATGGGTGAGGCAGTGAGGCGTGAGCAAGCTGGGGGAGAACCTGCCGTCCCACAGGTCTGATTTCGGTCAGGTCTGGCCCCAGGGGCACTGCAGCCTGAGAAGCAGACGTGACCGGCCATGCCATGGGCTTTCTGCGATGATTGTGATCAGATTACAGGGAGCTGAGCAGCAGAAAGATAAGACAAAACATGGTGGGTTCTGTGGCAAATAGCCAAAAATACCCAGCTTCTCTCAGAGATTTAAGATTTGTGCAAACAGGTTACCTTGATTAGCTTCCTCAATTCGCACTGCCAACACACACACATCCTCCATCTGGCCCCTTCTGCTCTGTCTTGCCAATCTGTGCTCCCCCATACCTGGGGTGGGTACCTGTTAATGGTTTTAAGGGAAAAAATAGCCAAAGGAATGAACAGGAGGATAGCATTCCAGCCTGAAGCCCTTCTTTGTCAATCTACTTTCAGGTTGGCTCCCCCACCTGGAGTATAAACCAGCAGTTTATAGTATTGAGCTGGATCCAAAATCTGTTGCAGACCCTCAGAACCTTTCCACGGTGCTCTGGGTTGGGAACTAGGGCCCTTAAAGAAGATGCATTTCCCCCTGCAGTGTCCTCATCCCTGACCAGGTCTTTGGAGCTGTTGTGTGAATCCCTGGGCAATGCAGATGCGGTCGCAAAAGCTGGTAAGCTCAGACCAGAATGTCAGCACTTTCCTTCCAACCCAGAAGATTCTGCCACCTAGACACCCAGACCCATTTCATTTGCTTACCAAGCCAAGTGTGGCGGTCCATGCACCCACCATTGTAAAATGCTAGGTCTGCTGCTGTTTGGTGTAGGGACTTGGGTCCAGATCCCCCAAGGCAATGGGCATTAGGCGCCTTACAGACTCTTGAGGATCTGGGCTCTTGTTACTGCTCCAGGCATGTGCTGAGTGGAGACTGGACTAGAGGGAGTTTCCCTGCTGGAAATCATCATGCCCGAGTCTCTATTCTACGATACCATCTTTGAAATGCCCATCAGGCTGGCAGATCTGGCCGCCTAGTAATTCCCCCAGCTCTGGGGCTGCTCTAACTTATGCCCTGGCAGGCCCCCAAATCAGACAGTCACAAAAGAGTGGTAAATCCCTTTTTCTTCCCTCTGCCACCCAGACCCTGTGCTGAGCACAGCTTGAGTGTGGATGGCATTGTAGTGCGTTGGCATGGATACTGTGGTGCTGAAACACAGGATGCGGCGATGATGTAATTGCAGGACTTAGCTGAACAAGCAGATTTACTTGAAAGAAGAAAAGTTCCTCATACCCAGGAAGTCCCCACAAACAGCCGACATGGTCTCTCACTCCACCAGAGTCCCTGGGCTCTCTGTTTATCAGCTGGCATGTGAGATAAATGCAGAGGGCACCTGCTGTAGGGGAAGCCTCATGTCTGAATGCTGTGGCTGGCAGAAGTTCCTACAGGATGCCAGCTTGTTTTCTTACATCAGATATCACAATGCAGGGGGGGCAGAGAATGCACGAACTGTGGTTTGCTGAGAACACTTTTCTCTTGGCGGACTGCTTGCTGATAAGCAGGGCTAGTGGCAAAGAGAGCTAGCAATGCTCAGCACAGTCTTCACCAGATTTTCGAAAAGCTCCGCTCTGATAAAAGTACCTAAATAAACAGGCTGATTTCGAAAAGCCCTGAGCATCTACCGTGCAGACAGTCTGCTGGGCCCTTTTGAAAACAAGGCCCCAGCTGCCGGTATTGAGCATTTAATCACTTCATAGAAGCAGATTTTCATAGACATCCACCTTTTCTGCCCGACATCAGCCAGGCACACTCCTTTAGCACCTGTGTTTTTCTGCATTTTCTGGTTTTCGGCATTTATTTTCCTCCCATTCTGTAAGTTCCCCATCTTCAAAGCATTTGACGAAATGGGATTTTCTCCCATGAAAGCTCCCACGAAAAATAAATTTGTTAGTCTTTAAAAATGCCACAGGACTCCTTGTTTGTTTTGACATATACCCACCTCCAGGAACAGTTCAGCATGTGGAATGATTTCCATTCACAGTTGATGCCATGGACGTGTCTGATTGGCGACCCAAACCTAGTGCCTGGAGGTGTCCGTGACAGTCATTGCTCCTGCAAAGAACGCTGCTGCAGAAATGGACTCTGCACTTTCTGTGCTTTGTGGCCTATTGTACGTCTTAGGACGTAACAAAATGCAACGTGGACTAAGTGAAATGAGAACCAGCCTGAGAGACAATTCTCCATCAACTCGAGTCACAAATCAGGATGTCTGCAGCCACACCCTTCCCTGCCGAGCAGTCGTCTGGAATTCTTTCCCGAACAACTTGCCCTTCAGTTCCGCAGATTTTCTGCAGCGGCTCCTTGTCTTTTTTCTCTGTTGCATTTAAGAATCTATGTAAAAGTTAAAGGCCAAATGTTCAAAAGACTCCAGCGCCCTCCAGCATCCTCTGAGACCAAACAGGCTCTCCGGGTAATGCTCTCAGGGTGTGTCTACACTGCCAACTGCCTCCGCAGCAGCTTGAGCCTGTAGATGGGGTTCTACACCCAGGGATGCTGCTAGCCAGAAAGAGATTCGGGGCACAGGCTCCGATCTCTTCCTCAGCCTTCCTCTCCCGCCTTTTCCTGGCCATGCACACTTACCTCCCTTCCCCCAGCCGTGCGCACCTTCCCTCAGCCTCTGCCTTACCCTGGCCCTTGCACCTGAGCTCTTCCCCCAGCCCACACACCTGGCCATGAGCACCTTCCCCTACTCCCCCCCCAGCTCCGTGCACCTGGCCCCAAGCCCCTTTCCTTTCCCGCCCCTGTGTGCACCCTGGCCTGAAGCCCCTTTTCTCCCCCCCCCTGCCCACACCACCTATGCAGAGCTGGGGGGAAATTCTCAGCCAGGATGGACAAGGCAGGACTGAAGGGTTGGGGGCAAGGGCTGATGAAGGGTTTAATGTCTTAAGTGCTGTGCAATGGGAACCCGCCTGAGCGCCACTCGATGAAAGAATCAGATTCTCAACCAGTTTGGCTTGTTTTCTACAATAACCTTTTTGAAATAGTGCCCCCTGGCTAGTATATGGCCCTGGAGTGCTGAGAAGTACGCAACCAGCAAGTGAAAGGAGGCAAAATGTTATTAGAAGGGCCCAGAGCAGTTAAACATTCACGGAGATGCTCTGCCATCTACTGTGTAAGAATTATGCTGCACACCCCGGTGAATTGCACAGCAGAATCTCGCAGGACAGAAAGCCTCGCTGGAATATTCCACTGCAATGAGAGAGTCTGTGATTTTGTTAGCACAGCAAGTAGCGTGAATGATTTCAGCCTGTTTATTTAGGTACTTTTATCAGAGCGGAGCTTTTCGAAAATCTGGTGCAGACTGTGCTGAGCATTGCTAGCTCTCTTTGCCACTAGCCCTGCTTATCAGCAAGCAGTCCGCCAAGAGAAAAGTGTTCTCAGCAAACCACATGAACTGCATATGCAAATACCGAACTGATGCAGGCAATCACGGTCAAATACACAAATAGGCACTCAGTTGTGCCAATATCTTTGCACGCTCAATTGCACATGCGAAACTCTGGCTCTAAATAGCTCAATCCAGTGTCTGATGCTACCAGAAAGATGTAAAGATGAGTTCACAGAAGCAGAGCAGATGAGGGCTGGAAGGGACCTCAGGAGGTCATCTAGTCCAATCGCCTGCTCAAAGTAGGACCACTTCCAACTCAATCGTCTCAGCCAGAGCTTTGTCAAGCCATGACTTAAAAACCTCCAAGGAGGGAGATTCCACCACCTCCCTAGGTGACCCTTTTCAGTGCTTCGTCACCCTCCTAGGAAAACGTTTTTCCTAATATCCAGCCAAGACCTCCTCCCTCCTCTGCAACTTGAGACCATTGTTCAGTTCTGTCATCTACTACCACTGAGAACAGCCCAGCTCCGGCCTCCCTGGAACCCCCTTTAGGTAGTTAAGGGCCACTGTCCCAGTTCCCTCAGCCTCTCCTTGTAAGTCATGTGCCCCATCCTCCTCATTATTTTCATTGCCCTCCGCTGGACTCCCTCCAATTTGTCACAACCTTCCTGTAGTGGAGGACCCAAAACTGGACACAGTAGTCAAGATGTGGTCTCACCAGTGCCGAATAGAGCAGTGGCACATTGAGGGAGGAACAGAGGGGAACAGGTCCCCTGGTGCTGGCCTGGGGGGTCCCGGACCGCCCCCTACCCCAGGCCGGGGAGTGAGTCCACTCCATCCAAGCCAGTGCTGGTGGCAGGTGAGTGCGGGAAGGGAGGGCCGGCGCCACCCGGTACAGGAGAAGGTGAGCATCATGTTCTTCTCCCACAGGGCCAGACCCCCCCATCTCAGGACAGTTGGGGGGCAGCAGCATCTTGTGGGAGCCAGGGACCTCTCCTGCCCTGTGTGCAGGGGGCACCCTGGCAGGATGGTCCCAAATGCAGGCTTGGCCCCTGGAGACCCACAACACTCCACTGGAATAGAGGAGAAAATCACTTCCCTCGGTCTGCTGATGGTGCTCCTCCTAATGCAGCCCAATATGCCGCTGACCTCCTTGGCGATAAGTTATCTTACAGTTTGTACAATGTATTTTTGGTGGGGCAAATTCCAGAGCGAGGCCCGTTGTTTGGAGAACTTTGTTTCCGGCTCACTCTAAGCTGTCTAAAGACAGGGCTGGCCTCTGAAATAATTGGAGCTGATGACCCGCACTATGAAGTTTACTGGAAAGGGAATTAGCATGTGACAGGCACCCAGGCATGCTGTGCTTTCTAGTCTACCCCACCTAAAAGGTCAGCAACCCCACATTGCCCCAGTGGGAGGTCCTGGGCACCTGCCAAGTTAGCTGCAGGTTTGAAACAAGCATGGACAGTGAGCTGGAATCTGCATCTGGCGATCTCGTGGCCAGACAAGCTGTAAAAAGGGAGGAGTCCAGTCAAAGTATTTTGATGCTCTGATGGCTGATACCCCGAGCTACGGAAGCAGAGGTTATCTTTGCCATCTCTTACCAGTCCTCACCAGCCGGCGTCATGTCCTGTATATTTTCCGTTCCTGCAGAGCAGACGGATTGTCCTACTGACTGGCTTCTTGTCTGTTTATCGAATTGAATGAAGGCGAGATAGACGTTGCGACGTTCTTTTGCCATCAGTAGGGTTCTAATAAAGATGTACAGGGATAACAAGAGAAGCTGGAGTTCTCATTATTAATGAGAACAAAGTTTCGGAGGGGATATTAAATCTCGTGTTTCAGGGTTCATGACATTTTCACTGTTGCACAAAGCATAACACACCCCTTTGAGCCAGCCAGCCGCGCCTGCATTTCTTTACTGTCAGACTGCGGATACTCTTTTCAATGGACTCTTTTCAAAGGCATTTAGAGTGTCCGAAATATGCCGCCACATCAGCCCCCTTTTAAGTCCTTTTTATCAGCTTCCTTGTAAAACTAAACATTCCCTGGGCTGGTTCAGAGCCCTGGGTGGATTACATTTCCTGCGGCGTTTTGCTTGCATGTGTATTACAGCCTGCCCATACCGGGCTGTTCAAAGTTCCCAAAAGTCCTCTTCTTCCCGGGCAGTGGCGTCATCCGCACCTCCAGGGATATGCTCCGGGAACCATGTTTACCTTTTAATAATAACAAAGCCCTGAGGTTTGTGATTCTGGTTGACCATTTCCCTCCATAAAACCTGTGCCCGTGGGGCCATGCTATGGGGTACACTGCAGGGTGAAAGCGAAGGGTGGGGGGCAGGAGTGGAAGCAGTAGGCAGCTGGAGAGAGAACCGCATCTTGGAGAAAGAGCATGGTCAGCGGTTTTCCCTCAAGGAAAAGCAAAACAGGGGCCCCATAGGAAGGAGCAAAGGAGAGGAGAATCGGGAAGACGACAGGAGGGAAAGGAAGGTCCCCATGTTCCCCGTCAGCACAATCCAGCATGCGGTGGTGAAAATGCCCCCCGCAGCCACAGTGAGGTGGAAACTGGCCCCTCCACGCTGGGCCACGGTTGCCTTGTGCTTATATTGTCCGGACAATGAGGCAAGTGGCTGAGGATAAAATCCCCCCAGCTGCCGTGGGGGCATTCGGCTCGTAGGGGTGGGGGCAAGCACTTATAGAGAGGTGTCTCCCATCAGCCACTTTGGAAGCCTTCCTGGCCAGCTCTGCATGCACCCCTCGAGGTGGGGTCGCGGGTGCTGGCGCTGGCGTGTCTGCTGGCCAGGTGACGTGGAGCCCATGCTGGGCTAGCGCCAGTCGCGCAGTGACGTGGGGACAAACGGTGCCACAGAAACAGGCCTCCCGTGGGGCGGTGCGTGAGTGAGGCGGGCACGATTCAGCCCCCTGTCCGCGTCAGCGGCTGTGCTGGAGCACCATGGAGGCAGTCGTCATGTTCCAGCCAGGGAGCCAGCAGGGAGGCGAAGGGCCCTGGGTTGAGGGACGCGCCTTGAAGATGTCCCTGAAAAAGCTCATCCCGAGCTGGTGCGTGTGTGTTTGCCTCAAGCATGTGAAACGCCAGACGGAGCTGGGGGCTGAGCGTTGGGTAGCCTGAGGTTCGGCCTTCAGGGGCGCAGCATAGCCACTTCTCTGAGACACAGTCCTTCCAAAGCTTGTCTTTCGTAGCGGGGGAAAAATATGCTGCCACGGCCCTTTATAAGCCCTTTACTGTCTGCTAACCAGTGTCTGTGCGGTGAAGGTACAGCTCTGTCTGCTCCCCATCACTCCCTGCCCCCTTGCACCCCCTTCCTACCTCTCTTCTTGCATGGCAGGAGTATGAGATATACAGTCCCTGCAACCTGCCCAAGATCTGGGCAGTCCCTAGGCCACCCTGTGGAGGCAGGGCACCATCTAGGACAAAGGAAATAACTGAATCATCTCATCACCCCTTTGCACCACAGGTCAGCTTCTTGTTGGAGGTGAAAGCAGCAACGAGGTGTCTGGGTATGTTCTTAATTTACCTTGTTTTATTTATACATATACTGGTCCTGGAACAGAGGTGGTCACAAACAGCAGCCAAGATCCCTGCCTGGTTCCCAGAGAGCACCTGTGCCCCCCAAACTGTCTCTAGATAAAGAGACGAAGATAAATTCCCCTGCTGCTTGCAGCACCTCCTCCTAAAAGACAGAGCATCACAAAATGAAGAGCAATGCAGCTCTTCTTCCAAGATTGTACTCTGCTCTCACACAAAGAAAGAATATCTGTAACTGCATCAACTGGAGGCACCAATTGTAACAAGTGGCTCCAGTCCTGAAATTCAGTATCTGGGGTGAGCAGGTGAAGCTTCTCATTTTTAGTCAGAAATTACCTAGCTGAGGCTCCCAGACTGCGCGTGCCCTTCCTATTTCAGAGAGGAGGAGGAGAAGGAAATGAAATAAAACATTTGTGGAAGATATTTAAACTATTTCACTGTCTCCTGAAAGCTTTATTGATTATACCCTCAGGCAATTTCTGTCTCTATATTCCCTAACAGTGCAGGAGCTGCTGTCTTTGGCTATGTCTACACTTACTAAAGTTAGTTCAAATTAGTTAATTCGAACTAACTAATTCGAACTAATTTTAGTTAATTTGAATTAACTTAATTCGAACTAGAAAAATTTAGCTAGAACTAAGCAAGTGCCATTCATGGCACTTGCTTAGTTCAAATTAGCGAATTGCATTGAGTTCAATGGGCCGGTTAGTTCGAACTAAGCAATTATTTCGAACTAACATGGCCACATTGGTTAATTCAAACTAACTAGTTCAAATTAACCCTTACTTCCAATAGCCTATTCGAATTTATTAGTTCAAATTAAGGAAGTCCTTAATTCAAACTAATTAAAACCTAGTGTAGCCATGGCTTTAGTTAGTTCGAATTAAGCTTCCTTAATTCGAACTAACTTGCCGGTGTAGACATAGCCTTCCGGTTTGTTCTGTAAGATGTTCAGAAGAGTTCATTGATTCTCCAAACAGCCATTTGTTTTCTCATTTTTCCTCATTCCCTTCCCCCTCAAATCTATTCCCTTGGACTTGCTGTTTAGTGGAGATGTTTTTTCAACATCAGCCAACATCCAGAACTCTTTCACAAACGGGCGACTGATTTTTCTGCTGTGTTTAAACTCGAAACCTACAAAACACATTTTTTTTCTGTCATAGTGACTCTTCAGAGAAAAAGGGAACCCAGTGAGGAGAGAAGACAGAAAGTGTCTGACCCTGACCTCTATTGTGCTGGCTTAGGGAGAATAAGGGCAATGTCTAATGTAGCTAGAAACAGTGGGACAGATTTGACTGAAGTGAACCAGGATAATTCCATGGAGCGATTTCAATAGATCCACACCAACGTATGCTATAGGAGAATCTGGTTCGTATATTTAATTGTTCCATATGGATATCTAGGTGCATGCATAACTAAGCTCATGCGATAAATAAATCTGTTAGTCTTTAAAAGTGCCACAGGACTCTGTTGTATTTCCTGTTAGTTTAACGAGGAAAGAAAATAAATGGCAAGGCCTCATTCTCCTCTCGCTCGCCAGTGTGAATCAGGAGTAACTCCGTTGACTTAACAGGGATCTGAGATGGATGGTAATTTGTGTAGCTCCATTGACTTGCTTTTAGTCCCGTTACTTACAGCACAAAATCCAGGGCTTGAGATGTGGCGTTTGTGTTTTGCATGGAAGACGCTGAAATTCATGGACATGCCAGGGCTCCATACTGATGTGTCAGAACGTCCTGCCGCTTGCTCAGAGGGGTCTGGTTCTTGTGGCTGACAGCTGTCCTCAGATAGAGGCAGACCCCTCTTGGTAACGTGGGCCAGCCACATGGAAGGCTGGGCTGCTCTGTCCCACTGCATTAAGAGTCTGAGATTTCCTTCCTACCTTCCGAGGATTGCAGAGACCCAGTCTGGATGGTGCAGAGGCGTGGGACTCAGAGTAGCCAAGTTTGGTGGGAAAGTGGTGCTGTGGCCAGCTGCCAATGAAGAGGGGGTGTTTTCTGGCCGATCTTTGACTATAAGTGGGGGATATACCAATGGACTGAGATGGGACATTGGATGGGGCGGGTTCTGAGTTATTACAGAGATTGCTTTCTTGGGTGTCTGACTGATGAGTCTTGCCCACATGCTCAGGGTTTAATTGATTGCCATGTTTGGGGTCGGGGAGGAATTTTCCCTCAGGGCAGATTGGCAAAGACTCTAGAGGGTTTTCACCTTCCTCTGTAGCATGGTGCATGGCTCACTTGCTGGTGGATTCTCTGTACACTAAAGTCTTTAAACCATGATGTGAGGACTTTAATAAGTCAGTCCTAGGTTAGAGGTTTATTGCAGGAGTGGGCGGGTGAGGTTTTTGTGGCCTGCGTTGTGCAGGAGGTCAGACTAGATGATCATATTTGTCCCTTCTGACCTCAGTGCCTATGGGCAGGTCTACACTACCTGCCCTTTTTGGCGGCAGTTGAACGGAGATACACAAGTCTCCTAAAATAACTTGCGTGCCAGTGTTCAATTTCCCTGCCCCCAGCACGCCCACTGTGCTGAGTCAAAGGGAGGGGCCTCCCTCCGACTCAGCGATACCCAGTTGCTGGGGTGGTGTCAGGAATTGAACTTCCTGATCAGCTGAGCTGGTCTTCACAGACCCGATCGGTCGATCTGGCAGCGAATTTGCCGTGGGTCAGCGAAGACCAGCCCTGTGAGGCTGTCTGGAGAATCAGTGGAGAGTCTAGGGACACACACACACACTGTCTTGGCAATCGGGGATGAGGTTGTGTGGGGCTTGCTGTAAAAATAAGCTTTGTTCAGAGCAGGAACAGTTCAGACACTGTGTTGCAGCAGCTATAGCACAAGAAGGAACCAGTCCAGGGGCTCCCAAGCGGGGAATGAAAGCCAGCACGCTCCAGTCCAGCTGGCAGCTGCAGATGCGGTAAAACCAGGCATGCTGTTCAAATGCGCCAGGTACAAACGGGTGAGCTGCCCATGAGGTCATTGCTGCCAGCGTCGTTGATCCCATCCCTGGTCAATGTCCCGGCGGAGCAGCTGCCTCACTGATCAGGCTCCAGTTACCGTAAGTAGAGTTTACTGTCATTGGCAGGGTGACAAGATGGAAATAAAGATTCTCAGCCGTCTGCATCCTCTCCTGGAGCTAGATGTGGAGACGGCACCGGAACTTATTTATCTTATGGCCATGGTCCAGAGAAATAGATTTGTTTCTACTGTGTTTTATGTAATGGGCTGTGGCCTGAAGTCTGTCTTGCTGTACGACCGCACGGTACCCACTGATTGACTCATTCGGTCTGATGGGCATCTAATCTACTCTGATCTGATCAATCTATGGTGCTTTTCTGGTCCCTCTCCCTGTGCTGCCTGAGCGATCTTTAATGCATTCATCTTCGTAGCCCCCCTGTGGACCAAGTCAGGGCTGTTATCCCCATTGTACAGAGGGGGACCCAGGAACAGAGAGATTAAGTGACATGCCCAAGTCCACATCTGATGGGCTGTTCAGTGCCACACTAGCCTGAAAAGGGTTAATGAGGCTGAGAAGGAGCCGGTTTATCAGATAGGCCACAGCGGAGGGGCGTTAGGTGGCCTCAGCAACCCTTGACTGATGAGGGAGCCCAGCTGAGAAGAAGCAGGTGAGGCTGCTGTAAAGCCAGGAAGGAGACAGTGTGAAAGGGGCTGCAGGACAGACCTACAATCACGCTCCAGGCTCAGCGAGGGAAAGGAGGGAACCAGGAGGAGGAGGAGAAGCCCTAGGACCCAGGCCCCGAGGGCAATGCATACCCAGAGAGGTAACAGAGAAGGAGCCTGAGTGAGGCAAAGTAGAAAGCAGTTCAAGGAAACAGCAGTAAGGTGCAGACCTTGGCTGTTGGCTGTAGAGTCTCTGGGCTGGAACCCAGAGGAGTGGGTGGGCCCGGGTCCCCCTACCAGCCACTGGGGCGGTAGCAGCAGACCAGAAGACTGGTTGAGACAGATGTCTGATGGGACTTTGATAATCCCAGAAGGGCAGGACTAAAGTGACCTGGAGGGGAGCCAAGCCATGAAGAGCATGTCTAGAAGTGGAAGCACACTGAGTCCCAGAGAGAGCGAGAGGAGCCGTTTTGAGAGCAAGGGAGATGACAGAAGGAGACGTCAAACCTGGATGGAACCAATCCCCAGAGCGGCCAGGAGGAGGCGTTACCCTAATGGCCTGTGAGCTCTGTGACACCACACAAGAAGCCTTTTGCTGAACGTGAAACTTAAGGAGCTCAGCTTATGAAAGAGAAGGTGACTTGATCACAGTGTATAGATCCTTGCACATGGAAAAGAGAACTGAGAATGGGGGGTCTTCAACCTTGCTGGCAAAGGTCTAATTGCCGATGGCTGGAAATTGAAGTTAGAAAGAAGAAGCAATGTCTGAGCAGTGAGGGTGACTGAACATTGGAACAGCTTACCAGGGAGCTGGTGGGCTCACCGTCTCTTGGAATCATTATGCTAAGATTAACGAGAGTCCTGTAGCACCTTAAAGACTAACAAATTTCTTTGGGCATAAGCTTTCGTCGACTGCAATCCACTTCGTCAGATGCACCAGATGCATCTGATTAAGTGAGTTTCAGTCCACGACAGGCTATGCCCGAAGAAGTTTGTTAGTCTTTAAGGTGCTGCAGGATTTTCGTTGTTTTTGCTATATATAGACTAACACAGCTACCACTCTGGAATTTATGGTAGAAGTAGATATATTTTAAGTCAGTTTCCTGGAGAAATTCTATGGCCTGTGTATATGGGAGATGGGTAGAGTGGCCCCTTTAGGTATAAAGTATAATTTGACGGGCCCCAGAACCCTCCTAATCTCCGGGCCCCCTTCCCTTATTGTCTGGGGCCCCTTCATGCATGTGCGGGCTCCAGCCCAGGTAGGCATTTGCAACCACTTCTCAGTACCACATGCATCGGTTATCGCTCCATAAAAATATTTATAATTTTATATGGCGTTTATGTCTATAGCAATTATTGTCACAAACTAGCAAACACTGCATCACACAATAAGTGTTGTGATTGACAACAGTGGGGCGTGGGCCCTGCCAGCAGCCAGGACAGGGCAGAACATGTGTTCCACCAGATTTCTCTATCTTTAGGGGCCCCGGAACTCTGGCCCCTCAAATTTGTGGGACCCGGAACTGCATTCCGGTGCATTCTCCCTTACTTTAACCCCTGCTGTAGGCATTGAAATCTATAAATCATTGAGTCCCCCGTGTCTATCTGCTCCCTTCATGGGCTACGGAGAGAACAGGATTTCCAGCATTGCCCTCCACATACTCAGAACACTTGCGGGTCTTCATGAAGATCATGACTCTATTCAAATCTTATGCTCCAGGGCTCCAGCTTGTCACCTGTGGGGAGCTTGCCTCTGACGACAGTTTCCAAGGCCCTCCGAGAAAAGTGAGCTAGAAGGGTGTCTTTTCCACTTTACCCAACAGAGGGTGCAATTGTCATTACAAATTCTCATCTACAAGGCCTTGCATGGAAAAGGCCCTGAAAGCTCCATAAGAGTTTTTTACACTTCGGTTTGTTTTATTTTTTTTTTTTCCAATTTCTTTTTCTAAATCTGCCCAAATGCATAATGTGGATAACACAAGGGAGCAAAGCAAACGGCGGCAGAGCAGATCTTCCCAGCTGCAAATTGCATGGAAAAATCTCTGTAACCCTCCCTTATTTACAGAATAATCATGATTTAAGGAGGTAAATAACTCAGTCATAGGTTGGTGGCCTATTGCAGGAGTGGGTGGGTGAGGTCTTGAGGCCTGCATTTTGCAGGAGGTCAGACTAGATGATCGTACTGGTCCCTTCTGACCTTAAAGTCTATGGCTATGTCCACACTGGCAAGTTAGTTAGTTCGAATTAAGGAGGCTTAATTCGAACTAACTAAAGCCATGGCTACACTAGGCTTTCATTAGTTCGAATTAAGGGCTTTGAACTAATAACTTCAAATAGAGTATTAGAAGTAAGGGTTAATTCGAACTAGTTAGTTCAAATTAACCAATGTGGCCATGTTAGTTTGAACTAATTTCTTAGTTCGAACTAACTGGCCCATTGAAATCAATGGAGATCACTAATTAGAACTAAGCAAGAACTTGCTTAGTTCAAACTAATTTTTTCTAGTTTGAATTAAGTTAATTCAAACTAACTAAAATTAGTTTGAATTAGTTAGTTCGAACTAACTAATTTGAACTAATTTTAGTAAGTGTAGACATAGCCTAGGAGTCTATGGGTGCGTCTACACTTGTCAATTAAGCTTAAGTCGACTTAATTTACTCTGCATCTACACTACACTTTCCTTAAGTCGACTTAAGCAGCTACCACTGTGGACCTGTCCCAGGTCCACCTAGTCCCTAGAAGTCGACATAGGCGTCCAGTGTGGACACTCTAGGTCGACTTTGTAGGGTCCCCTCGAAGTCAACTTCAAATTTGAGTGTAGACATGTTAAGTCGACTTAAATTAACAAGTGTAGACATAGCCTATGAGTCTATGAATACAAAAAAGACAAATTCTGACGCCGGTACCTGGCTACAAATGCCCTCCTGTGAAAGGCTTTAGCAGAGCAAAGCTGGAACTTCACTGCTCAGGCTATGGCTGACTTATTGGAGCACTGCAAGTGCTATTGGGAGAGAGCTCTGCCGTTGATTTATTATTCCAGCCACTGCAAGGGGCGGTAGCTATGTTGATGAGATAGCGTTGTCCACCCCAGTGCTTAGGTTGGTGACCTTTCTTCGTAGGGCAGACAAGACCTTAAAATCACTGTCTCTCTGGTTATTGATTCAAAGGCACAAGAGTCCGTAGATGAACTAGGGAAGTGTCTCACAGGAGAATTACCTCAGCCCGTTGCGCAGCCTGTGTAGACACAGAAAGCCGGCTTATGCGGAGTACCCTTTGATTTCAGTGGCTATGTCTAGAAAAGTTAAGTTGACTTTGTTAAGTGAAGTCGACTTTAAGTCGACTTAAAGTCGACCTTATTAAGTCAACTTAACAAAGTCGACCTAACTTTTCTAGTGTAGACATAGCCCCTTGCCGACCTTATTGAGTCAACTTAATAAGGTCTGCTTAGGCACTAATCCCCATCCACACTGGCTTTAAGTTGATTTAAGGCTTAAGTCGACCTAAAACCAGGTGTTATTAAGTCGCCTTAAGCTTTCATTAAGTTGACTTAAGAAAAGCCCAATGTGGACATGGCTTTGTTTAGGTCGACTTTACCCTCCTCAGGTTGATCTAACTTGCCAGTGTAGACGCAGCCAGTGAGACTGCTCATGGAATAAGACGCTGGTTGGCAGAAGTAAGAGGATCAGGATCCAGCCTTGAGATATGAAAGCACAGTCATGAGAGAAAAAGCAGGAATAGAGTTGGTCAGGGGGCCCCAGCCTCAGCTGGTGCAGATCACTGACTCCAATGACCTGCACTAAGGCCTGATGCAAAGCCCCTGGAAATCAGTGGGAGGGCTTTGAATCCTTTTTGTGGAAAAGACACAGAAGAGACAAAAATGGAAATGGATTCCCTGTTGGAAAGGTCCGGCCAAAGAGTTCCTGCTCAAGCGTATTTATAGGTCCTCACACCTGTATGCAAGGCCTAGGGAGGATGGAGCCAGAAAACGTCCGGCTTGTGTTAACATAGCAATGGGAGGTATGCTTCCTGCAGGTCAAAGCATCAAAGAATCTCCACCTCAGATCTGCTTCCCGCAGCATCCGGTGAAGAAATTCCCATCAGAGTGGAGCACTCGTTAGGATTTCCTCAGACACTCCTGCTGCAGCACCCATCACGGGAGACATCATCTGCATAAAAATCCCAAAAATGCGGCAGCTTGTTCGCTGCTGGACCAAAGGGGTCATAGGAAGCAGGAAGCCCCAGGCCACGCTCCAGAACAAGTCTTCAAGCTGCACGGTCACCGAGCACCCCAGCCAGGTCTCCACTAGCATTTTCGCCAGCAAATCTTCAGCATGAAAAAACACACCCCTGAGCGACATACGTTTTGCTAGTGCTCCTGTGGCCAGCGCTATGTCGGCGGGAGAGTCAGATGGTTTTATTGCATTGACAGGAGAGACATAATGCAGCTACCCGAGCGACTAACTCTAATTGTCGCCTGCGTTGGAGAAGAGGGACATATGCACAGCACCATATGCAGTGTCACTTGTGGCTGCTTTTCAAACACACCCTGCTGTTTAAATTACCCTCTTTTAGGATGACCGTGGGTGGGTCTCTCTGAGCTCTGTTATGTGTTTGATCAAGGCTTGGAATTTCTCATTGTCCCGTCAAAAGACACAAAATGCCACCCGCCCCATTCGCAGGGTGTTACCTTGCCAGAAGGTATGAAAGCTCATGCGATAAATAAATGTGTTAGTCTTTAAAAGTGCCCCAGGACTCCTTGTTTGTTTTACAATAAACCCTGTAATACTTTTAACTACCACTGTAACAGGAATTGTCGACCACTTGCCACCAGTTTTCACAGCTGCTCTCCACTTAATCACTTTTTTGCTGGTACCCAATTACCGAAGACATTTGATTTTTGCCTTTGAGGAACAAACTGTAGCAGGAGGAACTTTTACACAGTGAAACGCCAGGGAGCAGTGGCCGGCTTCCCGCTACCGGTGACTGCAGAAAACTGAGAGTCACTCGGGGAAATACACAACAAAAGGCTCCTTCTGTAAAGATCAGCACTTAAAAAAGTGTGCAAACATTTCTATATGGCGATTAGACGAAAGCACCGTTTCAGTGCATGGGAAAAAGATGGTGCTATATTGGATATGTAAAATGCTTATGCAGTGTGAGCTGATATTAAACAAGACTTCTTGCCCTAATGTCTATAGATATCAGTGCAAATTAGGATTCTAACTACCAGTGAGGATCTGGGTCAAAGAAAACCCGTCTCCTTCTTGCCTGTAGCGATTTGTGTGAGAGGAGGTTGCTGTTTTGCAATCCATCTTTTAATATTCATGGCTCGACAGCTTGGATCAATTTAGTAAAGAAATATGAGCTTCCAGCAAATGTGGCTATTTCACTATAATTAGATACATCTGTTGCAGACACAGAAAATGGCTAATAGCTACAGATTGCATCTATCATTTCTCCAAATAGGCTCCCGCACTTCCACTCACTCTGACCTGTGGGAGTTACGGCAGCAGTGAGAATCACTCATTTTTGGAGGCAGCTGCCACAATCACATGGAAAATGGGTGGGATGGAGGAGAAACTCGTTTTCCCTTCCAAAGACCATGGGTGGTGGTTATTTGTTGCTAGGTAATAGTACTTTGGTTGAGAAGCCGGCATTTGCCTTTGCAGCGACCCATGGATCTGTAGGGAGAATGTGCCAAGCATCACCCTCAGTTTGGTTAGCAAAGAGCCACGATCAAGGAATTTCCTCGGAACTTCCTTGGAGTTTTCAATAGCAGGGAAACGGGAAATCCTGTTATGAAACTTGGCAGCACATGACCCTGTGATTGCTTCTCAGCACCTGGCAACTCCTAAAATCAAACCTCAGGTGCCCCCAAATTGGGCCCTGAGGCACCCAGACAATAGTGACCATTTGTACCCAGACAATAGTGACCATTTGTAAAGGCCTCAGTGAATTATCTCCTGAGCAAATCCCGAATGTAGATATCGCTGTGTAACCCTCACCCACTGCCGTGGGCTGTCTGGGTGTGACTGAGATCAGTGGGTGGCCTATAGCATGGCATTCTTCCTTAGCCCAGTCTTTGGTGCGTGTTACTGTACAGAACAGCGAGAACCTGTCTGTAGCCATCTGTTTTCTCTTTTCTAAAACTTAGATTGCAAGATCTTTGCAGCAGAGACTTCTCTTTCTGGTCTGCGTTTGTACAGTGCCTAGCACAATGGAGTCTTGGTCCAGGAGTGGGGCTTGTACGTCCTATAATATAATAAATAATTGTGCTTTCAGGACCCCATGGGGCAGGCACTGTCAGCTTTTGGAAATGCCGAGGAAGGACTAGTTGAGCAATTCATATTCCTCTGAGTGAAGAAAATATATTTCTCTTGTGAATGTCACATTGTCCCAGCTATGAATCCTGCACGTCTGTGTCCTGGCCTGGTATCTTTGTAGCATATGATCATTTACTTCTTCTCACTGAAAAGAACAACAAAAAGAAGGTGAAAACATTCACTTAAAGAGAAGCAATCAGCTGCCATATGATTACTGAAGCTAACTCAGTAACTGCTGGCTTGTTTTGAAGAGGATTTTGTGTTCTGGATTTAGAGTAACAGCCAAACTCTCCACAAAAGCATTTATCTAAAAAATGGGTCTGTAATGCTCATCAAAAAACTACATCGGGCTAGAAATCCACCAAGAACGTCCACCTCCCTCCCCAGGCGTGAATCTGACTAACAAATAGTGGCCATCTTCCCTAGAAAATGAGGGACATTCAAGTTTCTCTGCTTTTAGGCTATGTCTACACTGGGGAATTTAGGTCGACTTAAATAAGTCGACTTTAATAAGTTGACTTTAAGTCGACCTTATTAAGTCGACTTAGAGAGTCCACACAAGACTCCTAAGTTGACTTAAAGTGGGCCTGACTAACTCGACTTAGAGAGTCTATACTAGACTCTCTAAGTCGACTAGTTCGGTCAAGGGAGAGCCAGCCCCACATGGGGCTGGCTTTCCCCGGGGCAGCAAGCCCCTGAGCAGTCCAGGGGAGAAGGGAGCGTGGAGCTCCCTTCTGCTCCGGACCACTCGGCTTCCTTCTGCTCGAGACTTCTCAGGTCTCCTCCTAGCCGGGACCGCACTCCAGCTCCCAGGAAGCCTCCGGAGGCATTATTAACTTTATTAAGTTGACTTAAGGGTAGTTAGATCAACTTACTAAGTCCAAGTTCAGGGTCACCACTTCGTTAAGGCAACCTAATAAGGTTGATTTTAAGTCGACTTAAAGTCGACCTTATTAAGTCGACATAACAAAGTCGCCCTAACTTTTTCTAGTGTAGACATTGCCTATGAGAGCGTCTATTGTCCTGACCAGACTGAGCGTGCACATGGAGACTTACGTGGCTGCAGATAGGATCAACAAAGGGTCCTTGGCCCAGACTGAGCGACTGTAAGAGATTGACTTGGAAGCCAAAATATGAGTAGCATGAAAAGGGAGGAAATACCACCCCCCTCCCATCTTGTACATTTCCTCTCTCCCCTCCTGGTTGCCGGTATGTGGTGGTGTGGTTTCCTGCTATCTAAGCATCCCAGCGCTTTTCCCCTTTAAATAACATTCTCAGCCTTGCTCCCTCTCTCAGGGAAGCCAGAGAGCAAAGGTCTCACGTGATGTCACCGGGGACAGCTGCTAAATCTTGGAATTTACACACTCCAGACAAACATTCTTTCTTCCTTCCCTTCTTCGGGGATGAAATCATCACAGATTGCAAACCGATACGGTGCTCAATGTTGCATACAATGTTACCGAAGTCCTGCGGCCTGCATTCTCTCAAACCACTGACAGGAGCTACTGCAGGTAAGTCTTCACACCGGCCTGTGCGTATCGGGGTCGTATCCTGGCCCCACTGAAATCAACGGCAAAATTCCCACTGACTTCAGTGGGGCCATTTCACTCTCTGTTTTTAATACTGCACCAGGCTCCATTTTACTGTGCTAATTTTTGCTTTCCGCTTCATAAATTCAATCCAGCTGTTTCAGGAACATTGTGTTTCCACTGGGCAGGGATGCATAGAATCAGGCCCTGTTCTTGTCTCTGCTACTGGCCTGCTGGGTGTCCTTGGGCAAGTTACTTTACCATCCTGTGCCTCAGTTTCCCCAACTCTCCTTTGTCGAGTGCTTTGTGATCTCCTGTTTCACCCTACCCTCATCGCTTGGCTGGTGACCTGAAGCCAGAGGGCTTATATCCCTACCACCTTTTTCAAAGAATCCCTGCGAATCTCTCTCTGTCTTGGCCTCAGAAGTGAGCATCACGTGGCAGCGTTTAAATCCACACCCTTAAAAAAACCTATTCTGAATATGGACACAGATAGTACCAGTGTAACGAACCCCACTCTAGAGTCCAGCCACTTCCTGGCATACGGCTAGCCGTTCCTCTTGGAGAAAGCTTTTCTACCAGCACCATAAGAATGCTTAAAACAGAAACCACAGCCCCCCCTTCAAGGAAATCAGCCCCAAGCAGGGTTTCGCATAGCCGGGGAAGGAGACTGGGGGAGGCTACTACATGAAATACACTAGCAGCATCTCTCTGCCAATCTCTTCATTTAGGACAGTGATTCTCAACCTCCCGTCTGTTGCCACCCTACAGGACACAGGACACCCTACAGGACACACCAGCCCACCGTCCCCCAGCAGAATCCAGCAGGGCCGTCCCTGGGGGGGGCGAACGGGGCAATCGCCCTGGGCCCCGCGTCCCACCCCACGGCCACACTCTTCCCTGTTTCCCACTGCCTTTGGCAGGAAGGGCTAGCCCTCCCTGCCCCCAAGTCCCCGGCTGGGGCACCGGCCGCAGGAGCCTGGAGTCCCAGCTGTGGCCGGCTCCCCCCACCGGCGGTTCCCGCTGCAGGGTCTGGAGCCGGCTCCCTGGCCGCAGCCTCAGCCTCACCACCCAGGCTGGCTCCCTGGGGGGTTAGGGGGGTGGAGTGGCCTGCCTCCCCTCCAGCAGTGGGCGGGGCGGGGCCCCACCCAGGCCATTGGCCCTGGGCCCCGCTCCCCCCACGGGACAGCCCTGGAATCCAGCCATCTCTCTGGGTCTCCACGAGACACTTACTGCTTGTGGGTTGGGGGACACAGCAATCTGTCCTGGCACAGCGGTTGGAAACTGCTCATTTTCACTGAGAAACTCCCGCGCCCACTTAGTACATTTTCAAAGAAGCATCTTTCTGCTTTCTCCTGTGCTGGCCTGCCTGCTTGGAAGGAGCTCCCCGTAAATGATTACAAAGCGACCTCGATATTCGACTTCAGATCCCTGCTCCAAACTCTCCTTTGCTGTGATTCCTGCAAAAAACTTGACAGCGGATGCTGAGACTGCAGCCAGTCCAGCTGACTTATATGATCTCATTGTTTCCTTGTCCACATCCTTTTGTCTGCATCCATCTGTATCTCTTGTCTTACTGGACAAGATTGGAAGCTCTTGGGGGTTTGGGTCTGTCTTTGTACAGCACCTAGCACCATGGGGCCCTGGTTCACGAGCAGTAAATTAATCATGGTAGTAATTAAAGGGCACAAGTACATATCCGAAGGCAGACAGATGAAAAAGATTAGGTTTTGATGTTAGGTTTAAGAACTCAACATTGTTTCTGTTCTGATTCTTGTAGTATCAAAACACTTGGGGGGTGGGGTTCGAGCGGGGCAACTGCTTTGGGGCCCGCGCTGCTCCCCCCCCAATGCCTCCCCTGATCACTGATGCTCTGACCTCCCCCCAACTGCCTTTGGTGGCAAGCCGAAGGAAAGGGGTGGGATGGGAGTGCGGAGCCCGGCCTCTGGATTGGCCCACCACAGGCCCCCAGGGATGGCTCTGCATCAAAATGTAACCCAAACCAGTCTGTTCTCAGCACGGACCTCATTCTGTAACATGCAGACCCTCAAAGAGAAGAACAATTACAGTCCTTTGGAATGAGTTTGTGTCTTCAGAATGTCCCGGGAGAAATGAACGTTTCCTGTTTCTTTGCTTAGCTTCGCATGGTGCAATTTTTAGTCAACTCTCAAAGGGCTGGAGGGATTTCCTGTCCTTGCTGCTGCCCCATACACTCTTACATGCTTTCTGTTTGATGGATTCTAGGGGCGGTTTTCACTCTTTGCTTCCAGCGTGCATGGGTAAACTTTGCTGTCTGTCCGGCCTCATGGGCGCCCGTGGTCCTTTGCAGACAGAAAAAAGGAGAGGCCCCTGCCTAGACTACCTTATAACCAGGGGTTGACATAATTTTTCAGATCAGGTTTTCCAATGAGTATCAGCAGAAAGTGTTTGGTACTCAGCTAACAGACACGCCTCCCACCACCACTCCCCCCACGCCCTCCAGGCTGGAGGTGTTTTGGCCCCACCCTTCACATGCCCCAGGGAGGGGGATCTGTATCTGCAGGGGGACGTGAGGCTGTGGGGATGCAAATCCCCCCACCCGCTGGCTCCTGCACTGCCCCTCCCCTGCAGTCACCCAGTGTGTGGCAGCTGCTGGTCCACTGCAGCCGTCTCCAGCTGGGACAGGGCAGCCGCACCCCCACCGCCCGCCTGGGTGTCACTCAGCATCTCTCTGACAGCGGCTCTGGTTGGGTGTGAAATACCTTCCTTGGCCTCGAACACGGACAGGCCTCAGGGTTTCCTCCAGGGGTGTTGCTGGTGCTGGGCACGGGGCACGAGCCCAGAGTGTCCAAGCCAGTGGTCCGAGTCCCGAGCCAGCCACGCAGATGCAAAGAGGTGTGCCGGCTCTTTTAAGTCTCCTGCTCTGCCGCATGTAGCTGAGGCGCATGGTGCAGAGCAGGAGAGGAGGGAAAGTTAAATCCCACCTCGTAGGTAGGAGGCTGGGGGCAGCAGCTGCCCTGCGTCAGGGCCGGCAGTGTCTGGCTTCAACCCGGGTGGGTGGGGGGAGGAGGCTGGTCAGACCCTGACCAGGAGCTGGCGGGGCCAAAGGCAGGAGCTGGCCCAGGATCTGAGACTGGCGGGGCCAAAGGCAGGAGCCGGATCAAGGCTGACAGCTGGTGGCAGCAGAAGAAGCCAGGTTCCAGATCCGGCCTGGGAGCCGGGGCTGGTGACGGAGGCTGGATCTGGCCCAGGGCTAGAGGCAGCAGGGGCCGGATCCAGCCTGGGGCCAGTGGTGGCAGCAGAGGCTGGATCTAGCCTGGGTGCTGAGCCACCGGCAGCAGGGGCTGGGAGCACAGTAGGGGGGTGTCGTTTCAGGCAGGGGCAGGGTGGGTGAGCCTGGGCAGTGCAGGGGACAGTGGTATGCATATGAGCCTTTGGGGGGTGGGAAATTTTCAGTACGCTTTTTGAAAGGTTAGGAGCTCATGAATACCTGAATACCACTTACGTTATTCCCTGGATTGTGTCTGGTCTTGTACGGGTGCGCAAGGTTTGGGAGAGGAACATACGAATGAGCATACTGGATCAGACCAATGGTCCATCTAGCCCAATATCCTGTCTTCTGACAGTGGCCAGTGCCAGGTGCTTCAGAGTGAATGACCGGAACAAGTCAGCCGTTGATCATCCATTGATCCATCCTCTCACCCATTCTCAGCTTCTGGCAAAGAGAGACTAGGGACACTTCAGAGAATAGTTCTGGATCTCTGCCAATCCTGGCTAAGAGCCATTAATGGACTTATCCTCCATGACCTTATCTCGTTTTCTTTTTAACCCTGTTATAACCCTTCAGAACATCTCTTGGCATGGAGTTCCACAAGTTGACTATACCTTATATGAAGAAATATTCCTTTTTGTTCATTTTAAACCTGCTGTTTGGTGGGCCCCTGTTCTTGTGTTATGAGGAGCAAATAACACTTCCTTATTTACTTTCTCCATGCCAGTCATGATTTTATAGACTCTATCATTTCCCCCCTTAGTCACTTGTTTTCCGACTGAAAAGTCCCACAGTCTTATTAATCGCTCTTCATATGGAAGCTGTTCCATACATCTAATCGGGTGAAGTGGGATTTATCTCATAAAAAACTCATGCAAAAAATAAATTGGTCAGTCTTTAAAAGTGCCACAAAACTCCTTGTTTGTTTTGCTAATAATTTTTATTGCCTTTTTTGGTACCTTTTCCAATTCCAGTGTATCTTTTTTGAGATGGGGTGATCAGAGCTGCATAGAGTGTTCAAGAGATGGCCATTCCATGGATTTATAAAGAGGTGATATGATATTTCCTTTCCTAATGATTTCCAACATTCTATTGGCTTTTTTTGGGGGGGGGGGGGGGGGGGGGGCTATCACTGCACACTGAGTTTTCAAAGAATTATCCACAATAACGCCAAGATCTCTTTCTTGGGTAGTAACAGCTAATTTAGACTCCATCATTTGGTATGTATAGTTGGGATCATGTTCTCCAATGCGCATTTCTATTCATTTATGAACATTGAATTTTATCTGCCGTTTTGTTGCCCGGCGATCCAGTTTTGTAGCTCTTCGCAGTCTGCTTTGGATTTAACTTTCTTGAGTAGTTCAGTATCATCGGCAAATTTTGCTACCTTACTGTTCACCCCTTTATGAACATATTGAACATTACTGACCCCAGTACAGACCCCTGAGGGATGCCACTATTTACCTCTTTCCATTCTGAAAACTCATCATTTCTTTTCTACCCTTTGTTTCCTTTCTTTCAACTGGCTGCTGATACAGGAGAGGACCTTCCCTCTTATCCCATAACAGCTTACTTTGCTTAAGAACTTTTGTTGAGGGACCTTGTCAAAGGCTTTCTGAAAAATCTAAGTACACTCTATATATTGGATCACCCTGGTCCATGTCTGTTGACTCAAAGAATTCTAGTAGATTGGTGAGGCATGATTTCCCTTTACAAAAACCATGTTGACTCTTCCCTAACAAATAGTATTCATCTATGTGTCTGATCATTCTGAACTTCACCGTAGTTTCAACCAATTTACCTGGCACTTAAGTTAGGCTTACCAGCCTGTGATTGCCAGGATCGCTGTGGAAGTATGAGTGAGGGATGATGTGACAAACAATGGGATTATGTACCAGCTATCTGAAATAACCCATTGATGAAATAAACCACCCCCTCCCTCTCAAGCTGTATTTAAGTTCCAAAGGTTAGTCTAGGTCAGCAAAACAAACAAGGAGTCCTGTGGCACTTTTAAAGACTAACAAATTTATTTATCGCATGAGCTTTCATGGGAGAAAATCCCACTTTGTCAGACGCTTTGAAGACAGCTCCGTCTTCAAAGTGTCTGACAAAGTGAAATTTTCTCCCTTGAAAGCCCATGAGACAAATAAATTTGTTAAGCTGTATTTAGTGTTGCTTGTAGAATGGCATGACATTGGAGCCGACCATTTGTGGGAAAGTGTCGCTCGCAGATCAAGGTTTCAAAGTGATATAAAGCAACAAATGACGAGGTGATGGGGGACAGTGCATAGAAAAGCTTGACACAGCAGTGATGAATTAGCAGGGTGCTGTGTTAACACTGTCGGCGTTTGTCCTGTTTTTACCCAGTGCACAAGCTTGAGAAGGCCAAGGAAGTGAGATTCAGTAACTGCCCTGGATGCTTTCACAGCTGGCAAAAGTAGTTGGAAATCTTTCTGTAAAATCTTATTTGTACACAAATGTATTCCACAATACTCTCTTTGGAAAAAAGGTGGCCAGATCTGTTTGTGCCTTTCAGGACCCAAGGGAATACAGATGGTTGAGAATAAGCATGGTTTTTTTCTAAGACAGAGCTTTCATTAAAACAATTAAAGCCCAGCAGACAAAATTGGCTGTGTTGGCTATTTAAAGTCCAAAAAGTGCACTGTAGAGTACATTAGACAGGTCCTTGGGTTTTGGGACTAAAGGACTTGAGTCAAAAGTTCCTTTAACATGTTCCTCTCTTCTTCATTCACGGCTGTTGTCCTTGGTCAGGGAAGACCCAGATTTCACAGGTGTATTTGTGTGAGTTAACCTCCCACTCGGGGGAAAGGCATCTTGTTCACTCCTCTGGCCGCTCTGCCAGCCTCTCCTTGCATCAGCCATTTGCTGCTCTGCCGGTCGCCTGCTCTGCTCAGCTCAATCCTAAGCAGGGCCGTCTCTTGGGGGGAGCAGGGCCCAGGGTCAAGCATCCTAGGGGGCCCCCGTGCACGGTCCACCCCTAGGGACTTGGCGCCGCCACCACCTGCTGGGAGCTGGGCCCAGTTGAGGCCGCAGGGAACTAGGCAGGAGCCAGGAGTGGGGATGGGGTGGGCTGGCCCCAAGGCCAGGCTCCGCACTCCTGATCTGACCCAGGGGGTCGGCCAACTGCTCTGCCCTGGCGGTGTGGTGGGCCGGCCCAGAAGCTGGGCTCTAGCCTCCCGTCCCGCCCTGCCCCTTGCCGTCAGCAGCAAGATGAAGGCACTGGGGTGGAGGGAGCAGGCTGCACGGCAGTGGGGGGCCCGTGAAAGCATGGGGCTTGGGGTGATCACCCCGCTCGCCCCCTTCCACCTCCCCAAGGACAGCCCTGATCCTAAGGGATGAACAGAAATCAATGGTATTTTTTAGGAAGTTTTTCTCGGGAACCCAAAAGATTACTTGATGATGACCAATTCTTTTCATTTCCTCTGAAGCACCCGGCACTGGCCACTGTGGGAAGACAGGATACCGGGCTAGCTGGACTATCAGCCTGACCGTCTGTATGTCTATATGTGCGTGTCCGCATGGATAATGCAAGTGTTCCAGGCCAAAGGGCCACGAGCTGGGAACGGGAAAGCTACAGTGAGATTATCAGGCAGAGACAATCGAGCAGGTTTAGAAAATGCCTGGTAAAGAATCAGGCCACTTTTGAAAATCTTGGCTAGCGATGCAGGCTGGTTCCATTTCTTGGTGCCCAAATTGCAGTGCCTCAGAGAGCCAGGGGCACCCCTCCTTTGACAAATCAGGCTCCATTATAGGGCTCAACTTGGGCCCCCAAAAAGGGAAGTCCCTCCCTGGAATCACTCGCCCATGGTGACGCTCTTGGCCGTCCAACGTTTGAGTGGCTGGTATGCGGCTTCCTGGGCTTTCTGCATCTCCGCTGGGATAGGCCGGCAGTGGCTCGAATCTGCGAGTTGGGGGGCTGCCAAGCCCCAGCCTAAAGTCTCCTCGCATTCATAAACCCACATCGTGCGGGTATTTCCTTCTTGACCGCTGGCCCAGAGAAGGGCAGGCTCTTCCTCTGAGAATTGCAGCTACTGCTTTTCTTGGCCCTGGCCCAGGGGGAGGGGGTCAAGTTACCATTGGCATCACCACGAGGGTGGGCAAATAAGAGGGGAGGGTGGACAGAGCCCCTCAGAGCAGTGGTTTGCAAACTATGGGTTGGGACCCAGCACTGGGTCACAGACCCTCCGGCATCCTCTTCTGCCATGGCTGCAAGGCTGAAATGCATTTGATCAAACATGTAATGATTGGGTCGCGGGCATAAATGCATTTTTTTCAGCTGGGTCCCGAGAAAAAAAGTTTGAAAGCCACTGCTGCAGAGGGCTCCCCTACACCACCTTGGCACCCCAGCCCCTCCTTGCATGGCTGGCCAGGCGTGCACCGCATGCCAGGGGGCTGATTCATTTCTTCCCGACCCTCACACAAAGACAGCCTTGGGAGCCTCACCTTTCCCCATTCTGCCCTCCTGCCCCCGTAGGGGGACCAGACCTCTTGATTTTATAGGGGCAGTGCCCAGGGCTGGGGCTTTTTCTGATACAGGCGCCAATCACCCCCCACCCAGCTTTTCTCAGTGGCTTTCCGATCACCCGCTGGGGGACAAGCTGTGCAGCCCCCCACCGCAGGGGGGGCCAAGGTGGCGCAGGCCCCCCAGCCAGGCGGCTCCCCAAGGCCCGGGAGGGGCAGATGGGTGTAGACGGGCCCGCACGGCCCCCCGACGGGGCGAACCAGCGCCAGCTGCGGCGCGGCGCGATTGGCCGGCGGGCGGGCTCGGGCACCAATGGCGGCGCGGGCCGGCCCAGACCCCGCCCCGGCGGCCAGCGGAGCTCGGCTCGGACGTGGTGGCCGCGGCCCCGGCTGGGAGTCGAGCCGCCGCCCGCAGGGAGCCCGCCCCCGGCCCCGCTCCCTCCGCCCAGCATGCCGGGCAGGGCGCTCCCCGTCCCCGCGCCGCTGCTGCTGGCCCTGCGCTGCCTGCTGCTCGGCGGGGCGGCTGCGGCGCTGCTGCCCTACGGGGCGTCCCGCGGCGATCGGCGGCTGCCGGACGGCGACGACGAGAGCTCGGGCGCGGTGCGGCTCCGCCGGCCCCTGCCCTTCTACGAGAAGCGCTTCGGTCAGCTCTTTGTAAGTGCCGGGCCGGGCTCGAACCCGCCGCCGTCGGGGCTGGGGGGGGGAAGCGGCCCTTCGAGGGCTTCTGGCCGTGCCCTGCCGGAGGAGTGCCGGCGAGTGGGGGCTCTGCTTAGGCAGGACCTGACTCCCCTTCCCCTCCTGGTTTGGGACCCGCTGGTCCACCGGAGCGCGGAGGCTCAGACTCGATCCCGAGGGTTGCCCGCCACCCGGTGATTGATCTGGGACGTGCCAACGAGCTTGGTGCACCCGTCGATGCTGGCGCCCGATCCCTGCATGGATCCCTCTGCCTAAGGGCGCTGGAAAATATTGTCTGCAGCTGCTTCCTCGGGAGCTCCCGTGGGTGGGGGAGCAGATGGAAGAAGCTGAGTGCTTTGTTTCCCTTCTCTGTAATGCTGGCCAGGGGAGGTCCCTTGCTGCTGTGCCCCGTAAGCGCTCCAGGGTGGGTGGAAGGACTCAGCTGGGGCCCTGGCCTGGGGCAGGAGGGAGCAGCTGGTGATGCCCTGAATGAGATCTTTCTGCAGCTGTTACCGCCTGTTGACAGCAGTCCTGTGTGAGTGGCTGGATGGTGCGGGGGCTTTGAGCAGCGTTCTTTGCCATCTCTCTGCAGATAGGGACCAATGGGATCATCTCCACCCAGGACTTCCCGAGAGAGACCCAGTACGTGGACGATGACTTCCCCACCGACTTCCCGGCCATCGCCCCCTTCTTGTCCGACATTGACACCAGCGGCGGGAAGGGGACGATCTATTACCGGGAGGATGATTCCCCTGAGGTGCTGGGCCAGGTCACTCATCTTATCCATGCTGGATTTCCAAGTACAGCTGCCGCGGCATTCGCCCCCACCCATGCCTTCATTACCACCTGGGAGAACGTGGCGGCCTATGAGGAAGTCTCTCGGAGCTTGGAGCCCTCCAAGAAAGTAAGGCCACTGTTAAGGTTAGCCACTCTGATCCCACTGGGATCCGAAGAAAGAGTACAATCCAGAAAGCGATCTGGCTGGGAGAAGGTTTCTGACCCGAAATGCATTGTGTACAAATTACCCAGGTTGATGGACCCTGGGTTTTTTGAGCAGCTGTACCAGGTTTTCAAACTAAGGTTGTGTCTACACTGCACAAGTTATCCCAGACGACTGGCGCCCAGGTGTGGGCACCTTCTATGCAAAGTCCTTCCTCCATTTCTGTGTCCTCACCATTTCTGCACTTACCCCTGTATGTCTGGGGGAGGTCCCAGGGTTCTTTGTGCTGAGATGCTCTAGGATCCCTCCTGCCCACCCCAGTCAATTGTGTCAATTACAAAACTTGTCTGACCTTGGGGGGAGTTGTGGGAAGGGCATTGGAGGCCCATCAGCAGTTGGGTGATATACCCTTCATCTTCACTGCAGTGTGGATGGCTTTTCAGGCTGAGTGAATGTGGAGTTCAGACTTTAACCCGGATCCCCAGCTGGGTCAGCTAGTCTGGGCTTAAAGTGCACCTGGGTTAACTGTGTAGTGCAGACATACCTGAAGGCCTGGCCTGTTCACTCTGATGCCTCATGGTGGAGCATCAGCTGGTCTGGAGCTCAGACTTACTGTCACCACCCAAACACCATGGTTCGTTCATAGGTTAGTGACCTATTGCTGGAGTGGGTGGGTGAGGTTTTGAGGCCTGCATTTTGCAGGAGGTCAGACTAGATGATCATACTGGTCCCTTCTGATCTTAGAATCTATGCGTTAGGCTAGAGAGTCTATAATTGAAGCTAGGACCTCACCCAGAAGCCCATCATTAGAGCAGAGGGGCTGAGGTTAGAATACCTGTCACAAAACCCTTAGGGATGGATTGTGGGCAGTTTCTTGCACAAGAAGTCCTACTGAGGTGAGCTGGGTTACTCTTGCTAGTCACCACTGGGGACAAGGGATTCGCACTCTCTCTCATGCAAACTCCAGTGGTTGGAAGCCAACGGTCACGAGCTATTATGATTTATTGGCCACCCGCAGCGTTCACTCAACGGATGCAAAGATATGGTCCCTGCTGCAGAGACCTTGCAATATAGGACAGACAAAGAGAAAACCAATCAGGTGCTTGGAATACTCCGGGAGGTGGTGCAGAAATCTCCCACCAGCCTTTGCTGAAAGGTTCCCCTGAAAATGTAGCTTCCGGGCAGTTGCTCTGCATTTATATTGGGGTAACTGAGATGAGCATCTGGCTATGAGGGACTGAGACTTGTGAGTATGTCCATAGGATTTGGCCCAGAATTTGGGATTTTTAGGACTCCAGACACTTTCTTAATGATTGGGGATCCTAGCCTCCTTTTCTGGTTTTGTTTTCCAAACTACTCGTTAACAAATGTCTGTGGGAATAGCTTTCAGAATTTCCATTGTGGGTTGATATGGCGTATAGAAAGCAGGCACCAATTAGATCTGGTCTCAAGAACTTCCTGCCGTGATGCATGTTTTTCAGTGACACTAACTGATAACACTCATGAATAGGCTGAACACTTTCAGATTCGCAGCTCTTGGGTGCCCGTGTAATTGCATGGATCTGGCCCAGGGAGGGTGGAAATTACTCTCATGATGAACACTGGTTTTACTGATATAAGCCCTTATCAAGGGGGTAGGGAGCGCCTAGTGTTGTATAGCTCTGTCCCAATAGCTTCATGTCTCCCGTGTGCCCTGCAAACCTGACTGTAGAGTGGTTTTGATTGTTGGTTTGTTTTAAAATCTGGACTTAAGAACAGTCACACTGGATCAGACCAGTGGCCCATCTACCTCACTATCCTGTCTTCTGACAGTGCCCATTGTCAGGTGCTTCAGTGGGAACGAACGGAACTACTAATCATCAAGTGGTCTTTTGGGTTGCTGAGAAAACCCTTCTGAAAAATGCCATTGATTTTTCTGTTCTCAGCTGCCATGGCATGCTTCTTGCTGGGGCATGCTAACATCAGGTTGTAATGTAATAAAAGCATAAGAGTTGCCGTCCCAGGTCAGACTAGTGTTAACACTAATCTAATCCAACATCCCTATCTCTGACAGTGACTTCAGAGATGGGCAATTATGGACTAAAGTGCAGTATTGAATTTTCTTCCTGACCCCATCAGTTAGGAGCTGGTTTGTACCCTGAAGCATGACTATTTATAATATTTATATTTGCATATAATATTTATATCAGAGCTACAACTCCACTGCATAGATCCCCTCCAGACTTTTAAAAAACCATGGTGATGTAACTCCGAATGTTCTCATTATTCTGTTTATCTATATAAATACTGTATCCTTTTTTGAATCTTGCTTAAACCCTGGACCTCAGTGGTACCCTGCAGCAATGAGTTCCACAGTTACCGACCACTCATTGTTTACACAAAACATTTTCTTTAATCAAATTTTAAATGTACTGCCTTTCAATTTCTTTGGCTGTGCCCTCGTTTTGATGGACCAATAGAAGAGCCCAATAGGGATAATGCGGAACAGCGCGGCAGTGTGGTGGGGTGTATTGTTCTGCGCTTACCCTGATGTGTTAAGAGCTTGCAGCAGCGAAGAGTGTCTCCAGAAAACAAGGCTGCCTTTGACTGCAACTCTCCTCATCCATGCAGCTTATATGCCCGTCCTGCTCCTCCATAAATGTCTTTCTGCATCTCCTCCTCCTGCTCAAGCATTCGGTGCGGGACAGCCTGTCTCCAAAGCGCTGTCCCCTGGCCTTGTTGCTCCAGGGCCCCAAGAACCTTAGAAACAGACGCTCTTTCTCTCTTTCTGTGGGGTCTTATGAGACAGCTTATCAGCTCGATCTGCTGCCTGTCCGTGCTTTGGATGAACAGAGGCGCGGTGTGGTTAAATATAGTTGCTTTTCCAGCTGTAGAAGTGCCTCTTTGCCGCTGACAATGTGCCTCTGATTCCCAGGTGAAGCAGTAACATCCACTGCCTTCCTCTATGATCTGCTCCTGCAGGTTGACTGATTGTTTTCCCAGTCAATCCCACGCTGTGCTAAGCAGGGACCAGGAGTACAGGCCTCCACTCAGATCATCTTCTTAAAAAGTCTGCAGCTGAGCTCTGTTGCTGGAGCCACCTGGTCCAGTTGTGGGATTTGGTGTCATTCCAGTGCATTTCTTGCAGGATGTTGGCCTGACACAGGAAATGCAGGTCCCCAGTGGGGTTTCTGCTGAGGATTTTTATGGCAGTTTTGCGAAAGAGTGCAATAGAAAGGGAGCAACATGTCAGGACTTCTGAACCTGGCTCCAAATGGAAGAGAAGCAAAATGTGTTCCGTTTGAAGGAGGAAGTTGCACACAGCTGTATGCATCAGGGAAAACAATCCTGCAATAGCTAATTAAAATATCAGCTACCTGTGACGTTCTGAGCACAGAGCATTCAAGGAACAACAATTTTATTGAGCTCAAGTATTCAAAAATCAGCCCCTCGCCCCACAAAAAAATAAAAATAAAAATCATAAGACTGGCCTAAAAACCATGAGACTTTTTTCAAAATGGGGTTCTCTTTATGTCCCTTTTGGATTTTGAGGCTTTCGGTTCACATTTTCAAGGTTGTCTCTATGAGAGCTGGAACCTTCCCTTTTTTAAATGGAGATCAAGAATCTCTCATAATCGCATGACTCCGGGAGCAGGGGCTTTAAAACAAACACCAAATGAGACTTGCGATTAAAACCACGAGATTTGGCAGTGCTGGATCAATATGCAGCTGCTTTGGTTAGGGGTACCAACTTTCAGCATTTCACAGACGTTTCTCCCCAGCATTTTTATTCAACGGCATGCTCTGGATCAAGTAATTGAAAACAGCAACAATGTTTGTGAGCGGTATGGGTTCTGGCACCCTGCAGAGTGAAGTGAGTTTAAATCTGACTTACCCTTAGCTGGGAAGCTGGAATTTGCCTTTCTAGCTCTTTTAACAAGTGTTAAACAGCCCGACTCCATTGAGATCGGGTGCTCTGAGCTGACCTTCCTTGTACTTTGACCTCTGCCCTTTACAGGCCATACACTGCTTTTGTGTCTGATTTCCCCCTAAGCCTTCTGGCAAACCTTACAAGCTATCCTTTCTGATTATCCTCAGTTTGTTCAGAGAGGACTTAGTGGGCAGAATCAAGCCTCGGAGGAAATTCCCTTGACTTCAGTGAAGTTGCACCAGGGATGGATTTTGTGCCGTCTCTGGTTCCCCAGCTCTGTAGAATTCCTTTTCCCTTTGAGAGCTTTTCCAGTGCAGCTTTGTTTGTGTTTCTGAACTGCCGACACTGGAGCACGGTCCTAAATGCCTGTGCGTGCGTGCATCCTTCCCCACAAACTCCCTTTATGTGGCAAGGATGGTGGCTGCCTTTGTGGAAATGCGCAGAACTCTGAAAAGAGAGCTGGGACCCTTCATTAATTGGCGAAACGATTTCCACAAGGAACGTCCAAGTGGCTGAGACTCAGCCAAACCGAAAGCTAATGGACTTGGGCGGGAATCCTACTAATAATTCAATTCTGTTTTTCATCATGGCTCTGGAAAGACTCGAAAATGTAATTGCAGTTCTTTTTCCTCCACCATCCATCCGAAATACTACATTAGGGGCTCACTATAATTAGGTATGTGTATTGCAATAGCCCTTAAAGCAGTGGTTCCCAACCTTTTTCAGTAACACGGCACCCTTCAATGAGACAAACAATTGCACGGGACACCCACTTTTTTCAGCTGAACTGATTGCTCATAAATGTCACATTTACTTACATTTATGATGGTTACGGTCTTACTAGAGAGGTTTGCAACATAGTGCATACAACAAGCGAAAGAAGGATCAAATGCATTCATGGTTTCAAATCCGCTGAAGAAAAATACACATCATCTCAATTTTGTCCTTTGGCCACCTGTGTTTCGAATGTTCACGTTTTTAATCGAAAGACCGACACCTCGCTTTTGATTTGATGATTCATTTTCACGGGTTTTATGAGTTGTAATTTTGGGGAGATAGAATGTTATTTAAGATGAAACAAAGTTTGTTTTACATTTTTTGCATTACCTTTGTACAAAATTTCATGGCACACGTGGAGAATTCTCACCAGTGTTCCGCAACACACCGTTTGAAAACCACTGCCTCACAGGACCCAGTTGAGATCAGGGCCCCCTTGTGCTGGGCATGTTACACACGAGACAGTCCCTGCTCGAGCAGCTTGCGGTCCAAAGAGACAAGACAGCGTGTGTGAGAAAGGCAGTTTTATTATGGCCCTTTCCGGCTGCGGAATTGATAGACACAGAGGATGCACCACTTGAGATCAGTGAGCCCAAAACGCAGGGGAGAAAAAATTGTTTAGGAGACTGATTCTTCTTTCCTGCTGGCGTAAAGAAGTCGCTCCACTGTGTTCAATGGGGTTATGGCTGGAAAAGGCTGGTCTGAGTGACAGGAGAATCAGGTTTGTGGATTGTCCGGGCTGCAGCAGAAATGCTCCTGTAAACCTAGAGACAAGGAATAAAAACAGCAATGTAAGGTCCTGCAGGCCAGATGAGTCCAGCATATCAAGTATGGGGTTTGCAAGACGAGATAGGAGGACCAGATAATCTGAGGCCTGGTCTACGCTGCTGGCGGCCGTCGATAGGAAATTCACAAGCAATGTGGTGTAGTTTGCATTTCGCCCGTCAACTTGCTATCTTACGCTTGCCGCAGTGTCTCCATGGGAAATGCCCTCTGGTTGCCAGGGCCGTACGCTTTTCGCGGTGTTGGATTTACGGCGTCCACCGGAGCGCACTTCGGGAACCAATCCTGCAGCAGCCCCGGCAGTGGAGACATGGTCTCTGAGACAGAGTAGCTGTGAGCGCCCCCTGAAAAGAAACGCTCTGCAGAACGTATCAGATTAAAGGTGACCCCTGGCTCTGTCGAGTTCCCTGATTTCACTGGGGCTGGGATTTCACCCCAAATATTCAGAACCTCTACAAATGCCCACCTTGTAGCTGTGCATTCTGCTAACAGAGAACAGTGTTCCACGGTTCCCTTCCATCGCGCTAGGGGCCTGGTTCTGAATTCACTTCTTCCAGCGTAGCTCCTCTGAACTAGCAATACAATGGCCAGCAACGTGGGACTTCTTTTCCCCCTCTGTTGCTCAGTGTTCTTCTGACCTAGCGTGTTGATGTGAAGCCAGGGCTTAGTGGGGAGAGAGCGTTTGGGAGCTCATGTGGAGGCAGAGAAATAAGGAAGGATAAAAGCTTCTTGGTTACGAAGGAGAAGTCAGCTGATGTGGAGGAGTTTCCTGTGTGCTCTGAAAAAGAAGAGCTGGGGTTAAAGCCAGGAAGATAAAGTAGAGAAAAAGGATGGAGGAGCCCCTCTGCAGGGGAAGAGTACATCCTGGTAATAACTCACAGGGAGTTGGGCTGTGGGGAGGAAGGGAAAGAAGTGAAATCTGTTTAGGGTAGTGTCTGAAGCGGATGAATGGTTCATACTGGAGCCATGCAAGTGACACAATGCAATGCTTGTTGTGTGGCTGAGTGCCTCTCTGTGCTGAGGAAACCTGACTGGCACTCAAGCCCCATTTTGAGGAGGAAGGGTAGGGATAGGGCTTGGACTCTGGGCTCAGTTCCTGCCTGAGCCCTGCAATTCCTGTATGACCTCAGGGAAGTCATTTAAGCTACCCCGTGCCTCAGTTTCCCAGTTGTAAACTGGGACTAATAGCACTGCACTGCCCCACGTGGCACGGGGACCGTGTGGATGAAAGCAGATAGCGTGGCTGAAGTCCTCAGATGCCGTGGTGACGAAAGCCGTAGAAGAAGGGAGAGAGATGGATGTCCAGTGTCACTGTCTTGGGTGAATTTCACCCGAGGAGGATGAACGGGGGACCTATTCTGATTTTGAGATGTCCGAGGAGCTTTGCTCAGTCTAAAAAGTCCTGCTTAGAATTTTTAGGCAGTGCTGGTGTAAATCGGCCCAGATCTCCTGGCTTCGCTGGAGCAACACCATTTACAGCGGCCTGGTGTGGGTTATGGGGTACAGATGTCTCAGTTTCCAAAGGGGTAGCCGTGTTAGTCTATTGTAGAAAGACAACAGAGTCTTGTGGCACTTTTAAAGACTAACAGATTTATTAATCGCATGAGCTTTCGTGGGAGAAAATCCCACTTCGTCAGACGCTTTGAAGATAGGAAAGTTACAGAGTGGGAGGAAATTAAATGCAGGGGAGTGTATGACATAGCATCAGGTCAGGCTGTAACAGCAAATCAAAATAGGTGTTAGGATTCAAACACTGGGGAACAGCACATAGAGGAGGGGGGAGGTCAATTCACTTGATGTAATGCGAGAAAAATCCATAGTCCCTGTTTAACCCCAAGGCAACTGAGTCAAATTTGCATATAAGTTCGAGTTCTGCAGACTCTCTTTGAAGCTGTGATTTGTTATTCATCTGTGTCAACACAGCTATTAACAAGTCGTTAAGGGAGTGAGCAGGTTGTCTCAGTGAGACCCAGGGAATGCTTACTCCTGTTCCGAGGAGTTAGCGGCTTCCTTTCCAGTGCGTTGGGTGTTGTCTACACACCAGAATTGCACCAGCTCCTAATTGCCGATGTAGTTACACCAGTATGAACGTGCTTACATTGGGATATATTCTAGTGAATGAGAAGGGGAATAAGCAACGCTGGTCCAAGGCGCCTGTTCACTGGTAGAAGGCTGCCCACATGTGCAGTTGTTCCGGTAGAACTGTACTGGAAGAAAATTCACATCCTTAACGGTACAAAACCTGTCTGTAGTTTAGGGCTGTGGCCACATCTACACTCCTGTTTCTGCAGGTTGAGCTGAGTCGGGGTGTGAAGAGGTCTGATCCCTGCCCTACCGAGCTGTGCCAGCGGAAACCTCTAGTGCAGTTGGCTGTAAAACTGCCCTTTTGTCGGCAGAGAGGATTGACTCTGGTGCTACGAACTGTATTCTCGTGTATTGGGAGTAGCGCCGCTCAGGGCCATAGCATGCTGTGGGAGACATGGGCGCTCGGTGCTGGTGAGGGCTCAGCTGGGCTCCTGTGTCCAGTTTTGGCCCCGATGCTTCAAGAAAGACGCAGATAAGTTGGCGAGAGTCCAGTGGAGAGCAGCAAATGGATAAGAGGTTTACAGAACCTGACCTATGAGGAAAGGTTGAAAGAATGGGGCTTGTTTAGTCTGGAGCAGAGAAGGCTGTGGAGGGGAAATTATATCAGTGCTTATAGACGTCAAAGGTTGTTCCGAAAGACGGCAATCGGTTGCTCTCCATGTCCATCGAGAGCAGGACAAGAAACGGCTTGATCTGCAGCTGGGGAGACTGAGGTTAGGTGTTCGGAAAACTTAAGTGCAGCTGCGGCCTAGGGAGGTTGAGGAATCACCATCCTTGGAGGTTTTTAAGATCAGGCTGGACAACCACCTCTCAGGGGTGGTTTTGGTATATTTAACTCTGCCTCCGCATGGGGACGTGGCCCCCTTCTCGAGGTTCCTTCCTGCCTGCATTTCTATCATGCTATGACTAGAGATGCTCCAGGTACAAATGAGCAGAATCTAGCTTTACGTTAGTTATAATGTCTTCTTGTAGGCAGCAGATGCTCAGACATCACAGGGACACTTCCTGGTTCAGAGGGGCAAATTCAGGTGTCTCTCCGATCTCGGTTGGACAGGACGTTGAGGCATCGCAGCTCCCTGGGGGGTCAGGATGTCACGTTTGTCCTCATTGATGCATACATAATCCCCTGTTTATGTAACGAGGTTCCTCCACATCCTGGCCCCAGCAAGTCACATCAGGGGCTGAAAGCCTTGGGGGAATCGTTTATGTCTGAGCATCAGACCAAAGTGAAAGGCAGGTGGGCATTGTGAGAGAGAGAGACGCGGATTCCATGGTCCCCACACGGTTTGGTGAATAATCTCTATTCCCGACTGCAAACCTGTTATCCTGCCCTTGGTCTGTCTGTCTGATGTCCTCACTGGTGACTGCCAGCTGTGCTCCCTAGGGACTGTGAGTGAGGCCAGCAAAATTGTTTCACATGTAACGTCTGGAAACGGAGGCCTAATCTATGAACGGATTGTGAGTCTCCTGGTCTGACTGGCTAGTGGGTGGTAGAGGTTTGAGGCTGGAGTTTCCACTGTTTGGAAACTCCTCATGATGGGGTCATGCTGGTTTGAACTGGTCATCTTCTCTTTTTTCCGAAGAGGATCATTTGCAGCAGTTCCACAGAAGGCTCATTAAGCTGAATTTAAGCCACATCCCGTTGATCCAACGAGCCATCTCTCTCCATTACAGAAGGAGTGACTAATAATAAATACAGAATGTGCTGTGGTTTGCTTCTTTTCGATTCCCACAGCAATCTTTGGCCGCTTTCCTGGGAGGGCTGATGCAAGAATTCAGTGTTAGGATTCAGCCTAACAGAAATCCCACAAAAAGTGGAGGCACACACTGAATTTGTTCCCCTGTACACAGCAGTGCCAGGTACCAACGGTTCCGACCGCACATTGAGCCCCAACTTTTCACAGGGCATTTCCTATGGAATGCTACAAGATCTCTTTTCACGGTAAAAGCTGCTCACCGCACGCTTTCTGTACTGCCAGCTAGCCTCGTTCCCTCCTTCTCGTCTCTTGAATGCCTCGTGTGTGTGTAGTTGAGGGAGAGTTTTCTCACCTTTCTTGTTTTAGACACACAAAACATATCTCACACATGGATCATCCTGCGAACATGCAAGATTGCGACACTGTTATTTTCCTACTTTCCAAAGGCACCGATTCTCTCTTCAGGGAAAGACGTGGAGGTTTGTAATCATTCTAATGCCAGACATAAAGGAGGAAGACGGTAAGAGAAGTTGCTATAGACACCTTTCATTTTCCAAGGATCACAAGGGAATTTCAGAGGGGTGCAGTTCCCTTCACCTGCCGTGAAAAGCCTAGCTGTTGCTCTGACCTCTCATGTTTTCATCACAAGAGCTGGCACCCACTCTGGTCCTACTCACCTTTGATGCCCTCTTAGTATAACTGCTTTAAAGTAATTGCATCAGAACCAGTCTCGCGTCCGGGAGATTAGTTTTGTATCCCTCATTCCAGGGCTTTCTCTTACACATCCAAGCCTTCGCAGGGTACACAATTGCATCTCATGTATTTGTGGCGGTGTTTTCTTCTGCAGGTGAACACCTTCCAGGCAGTCTTAGCCTACGATGACTCCGATACCTACGCCCTTTTCCTTTATCCCCCTGATGGACTTCAGTTCTTTGGGACTCGACCCAAAGAGTCTTACAACGTCCAGCTTGAGCTGCCAGCCAGAGTGGGTTTCAGCAGAGGTGAAACCGATTACCTAAAGAGGGAAGGGCCGTATTACTCCGTCACCAGCAACGAGCAGTCTGTTAAAAATCTCTACCAGTAAGTAGCATGAACAGGATCTCGTTGAATGGCGATTGTACAGCGTGGCTCTGTCATTAGAGAATACCCCATATGGCTGAAACGTGTGAAGCTGTCCCAGCTAAAAGAAGCTGGGAAAACATCTCATTGGGAACCTGGCACACAGAAACATCTACCGATCCCATTGCCTTGATGGTTGATTTCCTACAGTTTACCCCTGTTCCCAGTGGTTAAAGTATAATTTGACGGGCCCCGGAACCCTCCTAATCTCCGGGTCCCCTTCGCGTATTGTCTGGGCCCCCTTCATGCATGGGCTGGCCCCAGCTCAGGTAGCCATTTGCAACCGCTTCTCAGTACCACATGCATCGGTTATCGCTCCATAAAATATTTGTAATTTTATACGGCGTTTATGTCTCTAGCAATTATTGTCACAAACTAGCAAACACTGCATCACACAATAAGTATTGTGATTAACAATGGTGGGGCGTGGGACCCGCCAGCAGCCAGGACAGGGTGGAACATGTGTTCTGCTGGATTCTTCTATTTTTAGGGGCCCCGGAACTCTGGCCCCTCAAATTTGTGGGCCCCGGAACTGCGTTCTGGTGCATTCCCCCTTACTTTAACCCCTGAGCTGTTCCTGCATTGAAATACGGACTGGCTGAGTCAGTTTGGCTGGCTTGGAAGACATAATAGATGCCGCTAAGAAATGGAAGATGTGAAAACAAATAGGCTGGGTGGTGTATTGACGCTGGCCACGCCCATGTGCTGGGTGAAGCCCTGGCTCTACTGAAGTCAATGGGACTTTCGCCATCGATTTCAGCGGGGCTGAGCTTTCCCCTGTTACTGCAAGTGCTCCTCAGTGCTTTTGATGAAATGCAGGCTTTGGACCACAGGCTATTGTTCTAGCCCCTTGACCGCTGTCTTCGGGTGCGTCCAAGGCTGTTACAAAGAGAACAGAGATCGATTGTTCTCCGTGTCCACCAAAGATAGGGCCAGAAGTGACCAGTTAGGGAGACGTAGGGTAGGTGTTTCTAATTATTCGGATAGTTAGGCCACCGGAGGTTTTAAAGAACAGGTTAGACAAAGATCTGTCGGCCTTGTTTAGGAACGGACTAGATGACTTTTTGAGTTCCCTTTACCCCTCTGTGTCCATGAGAAAGTTAGAGAGCGCAGATTCGGCTGCTAAGGACATGATTGTGGTGTCACAATCTCCTAAAGACTTCAGTAGGGCTGACGTTCACCCATGTTGAGAGGCAGCCTGCCAAAACTGGGCTTATATGATACTTGCGTGTCACATAGGCCTTGTACTGACCCTCTGCACAGTGGGGCAATTTCGTCCACACAATGGGAGCTGTTGAGCTCACGAAATGGCAGCTGTTACATACATTATCACTCTTATCAAGGACCAACTGTTTTCTGGCCCGCAGCTGACCAAAGCAATAAAGAACAAGGGAAGAAAAAAATGCAGAATATGTGGCTATAAAAGCATGACTGTTTTTAAAGAAACTGTCTTTTTCCCACAAGGCATTAGTGCCTTTTAAGGCCTGGAGCCGCTCCCATAGCAGGCCGAGTATAGCTGGTCAAACTGAATCAAAGAAACAGCTGTGAAAACGTATTGAGTGAGAGTTTGTAAAAAAAAAAATCAGGTGTTTTGATTTTTTTTTTCTCTTTACATAGTAAAATATTGACCCTCTTCTGTGCCAGAAAGATTAGTGCCACCGTTTTCAAATGGGACAAGGGGTTCCAATTTAAGGGAGGCCCCTAGGGAGGCAGTGTTGCCTATTGGATAGAATACGACACACGGGAGACCAGGCTTGACCGCTGGCCTGCTGGATGACCTTGCTCAAGTCACTGGCTCTCTTTGTGCCTCCGTTTTCCCATCTGTAAAATGGGGATAATCACACTGCCTTCCTTTGTGAAGCATGGAAAGATCTACTGATGAAAAGAGCTAGGGAAGGCCTATGTATTTTTATTTTATTTTATTTATTATTAAAGGGGCCTGTTTTTTCAGAGGGTGAGTAGTTAGCAAGGTGTTTCAGATTGGGCCCTCCCAAAAATCAAGGCACCTCAAATCAGTAGCCACTTGCAGCTGTAGCCCAGTTCTACAGTCTTTTCTCAGGCAGCTCTCCCCCTGAGCCCAGTGGGAGATTTTGTCGGAGCAGGAGCCGCTGGATGGGACGCTCGGTAATTTGTAAACAGCAGTTGCATGTAATTGTTTATAATTGTATCTAGGACCAGCAACTCAGGGATTCCTGGCGTATGGGCCTTCCACATTGGCAGCACCTCCCAGCTGGACAATGTCATGCCAGCTAAAGTTGGCGAAAAGCCTTCCGAGGAGCGTTCCCTGGGAACTCTGGCAAGCACACTCAGCAGTTCCCCCACGGAACAGAACGTCCTGGACGCCGACTACCCTGATGAGATCATAGACTACGCTGAGCCCTTTTACGATGAGAACGAAGATGACGACATTGTGTACCTGCCCATGGGGCCAACGCAGCAGGTGCGTGATGCTTATAGGGGCCTTCATGCTTCCTACAACGAGCCAAGACACTCCGGAGCTAGCCTGGATTTGGAGCTGGAATCCACATTGCCGTATCCAGCCTCCAGCCCTCACCCATCCTATCCTGATGTGAAATCTGTGCTGCCATACCCCGTGATGAAGGAAGGACCTTCCCTAGCATCTCCTTCATCAGAAGATGACGTGGAGTCCTCCCAAGAGACAGGAGTCAGAACCCCTCCCTCACTAGAGACCAGCGATAGCCTGCTGGAGCTAACAACCGAGGGGCTGCCAGAAAACCCGGAGAAGGATCACATCCAGCCCTATCCAGACAGTGGTGCTGCACCCTCTGAGATGGACATCTACCCAGAGCATGAGGTCATCCTCCAGGGCTACCCAGAGAATGCCCCTCCCTTTAATCGTGGGCGCCAAGTCGTTGGCGTGGACGAAGATGTTAGCTTTAACCCGGATGGTAAGTGATTGTGAACCCAGAGTGTTTGTAATTTCATTCACACTGTTGGGTTTCTTCGTAGCTCACAACATTTATAGCGTTCTTCAATAAAAAGACGTGTTTGTTGATTAGGAAATGAATGAAGTTAAGATTCAATGAGCCAGACCTTTCACTAACGGCAGCTGGCCTCACTGTGTTGAAGCCAGCTGCTCTTAGCAGTTGACTTCTACTGAAGTCCATGGAGCAGTGCTGTTTTTCACTCGCTGGTCCATAGGGACTGATTGAACTTGGCCACATCCTGCAGCACTTTGAGTCTCTCGTATCCACTGAGCAATAAATTATCTCCCGGAAGCTGAGCATCCCAACGGTATGACCTGAAAGCGAAGTGACATGAGGCCAGATTCTGATCCGCTTCACTAGAACAGGAGTGGCTACATCAAAGGGAAGGGAGATTTAACTTCAGATCACGAGTGGGGAGGTGGAGAGAAAACGTAATCTAGTGGCAGGGTTAGTGAGTGATCCTACTGTGGCTTTGGGCTTGTGAGAGAGAGATCTCCTGGTAGGGAATTGACTGCCAAGGGGCCAAATTGTCCCAGTGCCTCTAATATTTTGAAATCTTATTTTTTTGACATCCTGCAGTAAGAGTTTGTGGGGACAGGGGAGCTGCGTGGATTCTTAGAGGAATTAATGGATCCAGTGCAGCGTGAACACCACACTTTCTTCTGCTTTAATTTATGCTCCACAGGTGAAGATGTTTGGATTATTGAAGGGTTTGAG
>ML685781.1:16677634-16729134 GCA_007922175.1 Pelusios castaneus
ATATAAAATATTTAAGGGCATGGGAAACAGGGCAAGCTCCCTTGGTCCTAAATAACCTGGTGAGGGGGAGGGATTTGGGGAGCAGGTAATAAGTCACCAGCGGTGGAGCCATCTCGAAGTGAGGTAGTGTCTTTCTGTGTTGGCTGGCTCAACACGTGTGTCTGTCCGTAAGACAGCTGGCAGGAACGGCAAGCCTCCAGGAGCACTGCCAGACCTCCTCCTGAGTGGTGAGGATCTGCGATCACAAGAGTGACAGCGAAAGAGATTAAGGAACTGTTCTTAATGTGCAGAGCGAGAGATAGGGAGCCGGGGACTCCAGCCCTTCTGAAATCTGAGCCATGATGTTTACCAGCTGCCGGATGAAGTGCGTAGCCTGGCTGTTTGGTGGGAATGAGCCGCGTCCGAAAAAAGCTGCTCAAGAAGGTGGAAAGCAACAGCCTTCAAAAATCAAAGCTGGTAGCCATTGCAACAGTGCATGATTGAAAGCTGGCCTTTTCCGAAATAAACATCCGGCTCCATTAGCACGTTTTCTGGGGCCCAAATCTTTGAAGGCCCTGAGGCACGTGGTAGCTGTGTGCGCATCCAAAGTTTGCCCAACACTGGGCCGAATTCACCCCAGGTGCGACTGCAACACACTCAATTACTCTGGCTCTTCTGTGGCGATTCCCACAAAGACTGTGGTTTTGTGCCACTGAATGGTGGCAACCTGAAAGGGCTCCCAGTCTGCCCTGGGCCCATGCAATGGTGATTTCAGTTGGGGCAGAAGATTTGGGTGCTAATCCCCGGTCATCTTCCCTTGGCCCTAAGCCCCTTTGAACGTCCCAGCCTATGTCAATTGTGGGCCTGTCCTTTCCTAGAGCTCGTTGTGTGTGGAGGGGCCAGAAAGGTGCCGGGTTTGATCATTTACCCACTGTCCTGTCCCACCCCAAGTTTGCAGCTGTGAGGAATTCACCCATGTGGATGGTGGGCGCTGGCTATTTCCAGACGCTGTGCTGGAGTGGCGTTCACAGGTTTCCTGTACCACTGCAGTTCCCCCGGGAATGGATTTTTCCACGCCTGGGTCTCTACCAGTGAAACACACTGGCTCTCTCTCTCGGGTATTTATACGGTTCCTATCGTCTTGCTCGCCAGGGGAACACCTATCCTGTTCACTGGTGGGAAACGTGGTTAACATGCAGGACCTGATCCTGCTGCAGGCTAAATTTTCTTTGAAGTCGATGAGTTTTATCTGTGCTTGTGCAATCCCTGCCTGCTTGGTGGGGCACTTATCCCCTCTAGTGGCACCTAGCCTAGTTGGAGATCGATGAGTGAGCAAAGAGGCACAGGGGCTAATCTCAGGCAGTAGAGGCTGGTACCCTGAGCTTCAAAGGTCCCCAGTTCAATCCTACCTCCCGATGACCGTGGCCTGTCAGTGTCCCAGCAGGACTGTAGGAACCCACCTGACTTTGAGGGACAGCTCAAAGCTGACACCGTGGCAAATGGTGTCAATTCCCTTTGGGATATGTTCTCTCCAGCTTTGCTAGCGGAGTGTTGTGCGAAGGCCCTCCGTACTAACTTGTGCTTTCGGTGCAGTGTTCACGTACAATCCCTCCAGCAAGGAAACCTGTGAGTGGAACCACAGCCAGTGTTCCCAGCATGCCTTCTGCACCGACTACGCCACCGGTTTCTGCTGCCACTGCCTGCCCAAGTTCTACGGGAATGGGCGACATTGCTTACCAGAAGGTAAATTGCAGCAGGGTTTTGCGGGCTTCGGAGTTTCTGATATTGAGTGGTTCTTTGAGACTTTCCCGGGGTGTCTGTCATCTTCTCAGGGGCCGTACACCGTCTGAACGGTAAAGTGAGTGGGAATCTGCTGGTGGGACAGACGCCTGTACGTTTTAGCGCCGTTGACTTACATGCCTATATCGTTGCGAATGACGGGAGAGCCTACACGGCCATTAGCCACATCCCTCAGCTGGCGGCTCGAGCTCTGATGCCGCTGACTCCGATCGGAGGTCTCTTCGGCTGGCTTTTTGCTCTAGAAAAACCTGGCTACGAGAACGGTTTTAGCATCACCGGTAAGTAGAACGCGTCGCGGTTGAGCATGCTGAGCAAACGTGCTGTGAGCCGGTGCCCGTTGACGTAGGGGGACTCTTAAGGGTGATAGGCCTACCTTGGAAGAGCTAATCATTAAAAACGCTGAGGGCCTTCTAAGGCACTGCGAGTTTTCATCTTCTGAATCTCCAGAATTATGAGGCTGGTTCCATCGACAGAGAAAATGAATTACATGCGGGGACTGTGGTGGGATCAGCTGCCTCCCATGCGCCCCCTCATGGCCAGGAGTGCTTCTGCGGCGCTCTGCTAAGAGTTTCTCCCCTCTTCAGGGCTCTCCCATTACATTCTTGCCAGTCACGCAGGCCGTCCTGGCCTGCCTTTTCTTTCTTTTTCCAATACCGCTGACCAGAACTAAAAACAACAACCTACTCATTTAGCCTGCCTTGTTTAGGCTCCATCTCCAGCTTACTGCCAGCCCTCCTGCCACTGGTCGTCTGAGGAACAACCACAGCCCCTCAGCATGGCAGCTTCCTGCTGCCCATAGGGTGGGAACCCCCTGGTCTAACCCAGGTGTGGCTCCTTTGTAATCGCCTTGGCGAGCCCTTGCACCTCCGCCACCCCGTTACAGAAGTATGGCCAGATTGGTGTGTAAAATGGCTACTTATTCCTTAAATTTTCCGTCCTCTCCTCACACCCAGTGCCTTTCAACCCTGAGCACCCTAACCCCCCATTCCTCCTTTCTGTTCCCCTTCTGTGACACCCACCACCTTCTGGCTGGTGTTCTCTGGAGCACTCCTGAAGTGGCTGCAGGGTTCACTGCAGCAGCAAGAGGCATTTTCCCCTTTTGGGACACAGGCTCCTATCTAGGGGAGTTAGGCGCTTCAGTGCCTCTGAGGATTGGGGCTTAAGTGTGGTACGTCCAGTTGCTTCCAAGGACGTGGTGCCTGGGAGCTAAGGCCCGAGGCAGAATCTCCACGCCCATGCAAATCCATCCCACCATTGTCAGCCCCAGCCTTTACGCCCAAAACCTTCTTGCCAAAGAAAGTGTTCCTGAATGCGTAGTACAAAGGTGGGTTTGGAATCCCAGGCTACGTCTACACTTAGAAAGTTAAGTCGACTTTATGTTGACTGTATTAAGTTGATTTAGAGAGTCTACACTAGACTCTCTAGGTCAACGGAGAGGGAGCCTCCCCAGGCTAGGGGACCCGCTGCTCCCGGGGAAAAGGGAGCCGCGGCTCCCTGCCAAGAAGGAAGCCGCCTGTGGCTTCCCCCCAAGGACAGCCAGCCGCGCACGGCTGGCTCTTCCCGAGACAGGGAAGTCGTTTCTGGCTTCCCTGTCCCTGTGGGGAGCCCCTTGTCCCTGGTGGAGCCGCGGCTCCCTTCTTCCGGGAAGAAGGGCTCCCTCTAACTCTAGGACGATCTAGGGCATTTAGGTCAACTTAGTGCTATTCCCTGTCTACACTGGCTTAAGTCGACCAAAAAGTAGGTGTTATTAAGTCAACTTAATAAAAGCCCAGTGTGGAGGGGGAGTAGGTTAGGTTGATTTAAGCCTCCTTAAGTCGACCTAACTTGTAAGTGTAGATGCACCCCCAGCGACTAGCAGCAGCGATCTGTTCTGTGCGGGGTTTTGAGCCGGATGTGTAACGGATTCGTTTCCCCTGTGTAGACGTATGTGATGTGGTTCTCCACTCGCCAGGTGGTGTGTGTGATCTTGGCACATACTGCTCTTTAAAACAGCCTCTTGAATTAAATTCTTCAGCAAAGATCAGTATTACTGACTGGCATTTTTGGTGCTAACTTGTGCTTTCTGTCTCAAATATTATATATGATTTGGTAAAGAGATCATGAATTGATCCATTAAAACTTCTCTAACGGGGCTTGGTTTTCTTCCTTTCTTTTTTTTTGTAGGTGCTAAATTCACCCACAATTTGAAAGTCACCTTCTACCCAGGACAGGAGACGGTCCAAATAACTCAAACAGCTGATGACCTGGGTCCAGAAAATCACCTAAGCATTAAGACACATATTCAGGGCCAGGTGCCTTTTATTCCAGAGAATTTTACCGTCCACATAGCCCCCTACAAGGAACTTTACCACTATTCTCATTCAGGTATGGTTTAAGGTACCCAGAATCTCATTTGCTGTATGTTTTGTTTTGTAGAGCAAACGTTATTAACCGGCTAAAGTCTTGCGAGTGCTGATTGTCTACAATACGTTGCCAGACGCATGGGAATTCTGCAGTGTTCTGCAGAGTTTTTTTCCCAAGTAATCAGTGGCTTTTTAAAAGTTTTCCCACCATTATTTTCAGAGAAACTGATCCTTGTAGGGCTCATGTTTCCCCTTCATTTGGGGATACCTCCCTCCTTTAGGCAGAAGGACTTGGTGTACTTGCGGAACTCCATGCCTCATGAAACTTCCTTCTAGCCAAAGAGGGCTGGAGCAGAGGTGGAATCCAAATTTCAGATCTAAATCCTGCCCTGAATTTTTCACATCTTTGAAGGGATCAGTCAAAAGCCAGGAACTGAGCAGCCTGGAATATGGAGGTGTTTGGAATCCAAATCTGAGCCCTGACTCCAACTTTGTAGCCTGAGGTTAGAGTGGCTGCCATTGTAGTGCGGCTGTGTGATCACCCCTGGTGCTGTACACGCTTGCTCCAAAGTGAAATCATTAGGTTTTCTGCATGGCGGTGCCAAGGGCTACCTCTCCTAAGTGAGACAGTATCGGTAGTCTAATTGACAGCCAGTATCAAGTGCAAGGCCCCAGGGGTCGGTTCTGGTCAACATCTTTTTTAATGATCTGGAAGCTGGGGTGGGAGAGCAGGTAGTTTGCGGATGATAATAAACTGGGGTAGTGCTAGATACAGTGGAGGACAGAGATGGGATGCGACGGTGACCTTGACAAATTGGAGAATTGGGCCAAAGGAAATCTGATGAGGTTCAAGTGCAGAGTCCTGCCCCACGGCTACCGACTGGGGACTGACCAGCTTGGCAGCGTTCTGCAGAAAAGGACCTGGGGGTTACTGTGAATAAGAAGATGGATAAAAGCCAACAGTTGGCCTTTTTGGCAATAAGGACACACAGGACATTGGGCTGCACCAGGAGGAACATAGCCAGCAGATGGAGGGAAGTAATTATTCCCTCTATTTAGCACTGGGGAGGCCACATTTGGAGTACTGTATCCAGTTTTGGGCCCCCTGCTAAAGAAAGGAGGTGAACAAATTGGAAAATGTCCAGTGAAAGGCAACAAAAAATGATGAGGGGGCTGGAGCACATGACTCATGAGGACAGGCTGAAGGAACTGGGTTCGTTTAGTCTGCAGAAGAGAAGAAGGAGGGGGGATTTGATAGCTGCCCAAAGGCGGCGTCCAGGGAGGAGGGAGCCAGGCTGTTCTCAGTGGTGGCAGATGGCAGGATGAGGAGCAGTGGGCGAGGTTGGATATTAGGAAAAGCTTTCTCACTAGGAGGGCGGGAAGCACTGGGATGGGCTACCTGCGGAGGTGGTGGGATCTCCATCCTTAGGTTTTGAAGGCCCGGCTTGATGAATCCCTGGCTGGGATGGTTTAGTTGAGGTGGGTCCTGCTTTGAGCAGGGGGTTGAGCTAGATGATCTCCTGAGGTCCCGTCCAGCTCTCATCTCTGGTTCTACGCTGATGGTCATCAGTGCACAGAATTAGTCGGTGAAAACACAGTCGTATTTACTCCTTTCTTTGTCGTTACCTCACTTCCCCTTGGTCTCACCCCGTCGCTGTCACCCCTTGGGGCAGGGGTGCCAAGCTTGGAAACCGCCCAGCCTGGCAGGGCCTTTAGGTGCTAGAGAGGTGCAAATCCTAACAGTTCCTCCAGCGAATGCATGCTTGCGTGACCAGCCTCCTTCGTGCTCTTTCGCAGCTGTGACGTCCACGGCTCACCGGCAGTATTCCCTCACCCTTGGACGCATCAACCGGACCTTTGCCTACCAGCTCCATCAAAACATTACCTACCAGGACTGCGCGCCCGCCCGCCAACGCTGGGCTGTTCCTGCCGTTCAGCAGCTGAGTGTGGACCGCGTCTTCGCCTTGTACAGCGACGGGGAACGTGTCCTGCGCTACGCCATCGCCAACCAGATTGGCTCCAGCGAAGGTGAGCTCGGCCGAGGGCTGGTGTGTCCATCTAACGCCTCATCGCTCTGGGCTAGGCTGTGATTTGAGGCTGGCTGTAAACAGGGCAGTTAACAGACCTTTCCTGCTTTACTTTGGGCCCCGGGGGCTGCGATTTCCTAGCAGCAAATTGCTGCCGGGGCTCAGGTGGGCGCAGCAGCCCGTACAGGAGGGTGAGGGGAACTTTTACACCCCGGCACAGGCGTGGTCCCAGTTGCGGGCTCGCCCTGTGTAATGACCGGCGCCCCGGTGGGATGGTGGGTTCATTTGCAGACGGCTCTTGCCCACTGTAAAGGGGCACAAAGCTGCCACCGGGGCTGGTCCGAAATAACCACGACGTGTTGCGTCGCGCAGTTTTTTTCTCGCCGCTGACAGGTAGAAATCTGTGCTTCGGTTGGTTTGTTGGACATGAAGCCCCTCTCCACAGCTGTGGAAAAACTTTGTGATGGGTCAGGTGCAAAGCAAAGACCCCCCCCCCCATCTCCTCCTGCCTTCTCATGGCAAGGGGCTCTCCCTGCGTGCTGGCATATTCAGTGATATCCCAGCGGCCTGTAATTTGAAATATATCAATAGATTTTAAGGCTGGAAAGGCCCAGTATGATCATCTAGTCTGACCTCCTGCACAACGCAGGCCACAGAACCTCCCCCGCCCACTCCTGCAATAGACCCCCCACGTGTGGCTGAGTCATTAAAGTCCTGAAATCCTGGTCTCCAGACTTCAAGGTACAGAGAAATCACCAGCAAGTGACCATGCCCCACACTACAGGGGAAGGCGAAAACCCCCAGGGGCCCTGCCAATCTGACCTGGAGGACAATCCCCTCCTGACCCCAAATATGGGGATCAGCTAATCCCTGAGCATGTGAACGCCATGAACACCATTGCCCAGAAACCTGCTGCTTCTTCCCACTTCAAAACTCGAGCCAAGAAAATGGTGACTTCCCGCCGGCTTCATGAACTCTCCCGATAGTCACCTTTGGCTGTACTACAGAAGCAGAGCAGCAAAAACGGGGATTTTTCCACCCAACTCTACTATGGCTGTGTGCTCGGACTGCGTCAGAGGAGAATGGAATGGCTGGGAGGAAAACCCAGCTGCAAACAGACTTGGTCTCTCATTCAAAAATGGATCAGGCCATCCGGGTGTTACCAGCCTAGCCATTCCGTTCCTTCTACAGCAAAAGGTGTGGGTGTGGGTGTGGTGGGCACAGAGCTCTAATCCAGGGCTTGTCGGCATCAGTGAAAGACTCCCTGGACATTGGATCAGGCCCCAGCGGTGTATGCATCATTACCTGTTGGGTTGTGTGTCTCCTGCAGTGGTAAGAAGCCAGAGGAGAGAGAAGGTCTGAGAATGGGTGTGGTGCAAATGTGAGGAGGAGGAATGCACCCACGGGAGAGTCTGCTAATGGGCAGAATGGTGGGTGGGCGGTTAGCTGGGGTGCACTTGTGTTTCTCCGTTTCCTGCTGCCAGAAGAGTGGAAAGCTGGTAACCTTGTGTTCACAAGAGGAAAGCCAAGCGCCTGGCCCTTCCCCAGGGAGTTATCGCCTTGGAAGGCTGTAGAACAACACAGCTGTCTGCACCTTCTGGGAACCTCATTGTTTCCAGGAGGATGGAAAAACCGGCTGTGTGGGTAATTTTCTGACCCCCATCTTCCCCTCCTGACCATGTGGAATTTATGGAGTATGTTTCCTCAATAAGAGGGGATTGCAGAGTTCTCCCTCCTTTCCCAGGTGAAGGGAGTTAGGGGGTGTGGAGCGGGCAGTACTCAGTTTAATGATCATTCCTTGAACAAAGCTTTCCTCAGCTCCCTGCTCAAAGTAAATTAGTCCCAGATCACGGGGTCAGGAAGTCAAGCTGTTTTAAGACAGGCTGTTGTAGAAAGACAACAGAGTCCTGTGGCACTTTTAAAGACTAACAGATTTATTAATCGCATGAGCTTTCGTGGGAGAAAATCCCACTTCGTCAGACGCTTTGAAGATAGGAAAGTTACAGAGTGGGAGGAAATTAAATGCAGGGGAGTGTATGACATAGCATCAGGTCAGGCTGTAACAGCAAATCAAAATAGGTGTTAGGATTCAAAACACTGGGGAACAGCACATAGAGGAGGGGGAGGTCAAATCACTTGTTGTAATGCGAGAAAAATCCATAGTCCCTGTTTAACCCCAAGACAACTGAGTCAAATTTGCATATAAGTTCGAGTTCTGCAGTCTCTCTTTGAAGCTGTGATTTGTTATTCATCTGTTTCAACACAGCTATTAACAAGTCGTCAAGGGAGTGAGCAGGGAGATTGAAGTGTTCCCCTACAGGTTTTGCAGTGTTGCAATTTCTGATGTCAGATTTGTGTCCATTGATTCTTTGGCGCAGAGACTGTCCTGTCTGTCCAATATATAAGGCAGAGGGGCATTTCCGGCACATGATGGCATAAATCACATTGATGGATGAGCAGGTGAACGAACCCTTGATGGAGTAGGTGGCATGATTAGGCCGTGTGATGGTGTCATCAGTGTAGATATGAGGGCAAAGGTGGCAGCGTGGTCTGCTGCAGGGCTGTGTTCCTGCTTTAGTGTTTCTGTTGTGTGATCTGTAGTTGCTGGTAAGTATCCTTTTAAGATTAGGGGGCTGTCTGAAAGCAAGGAGAGGTCTGTCTCCCAAGGCTTGAGAGAGTGAGGGATCATTTTGTAAAATAGGCTGTAGTTTTAACTATGGATTTTTCTCGCATTACAACAAGTGAATTGACCTCCCCCTTCTCTATGTGCTGTTCCCCAGTGTTTGAATCCTAACACCTATTTTGATTTGCTGTTACAGCCTGACCTGATGCTATGTCATACACTCCCCTGCATTTAATTTCCTCCCACTCTGTAACTTTCCTATCTTCAAAGCGTCTGACGAAATGGGATTTTCTCCCACGAAAGCTCATGCGATTAATAAATCTCTTAGTCTTTAAAAGTGCCACAGGACTCTGTTGTCTTTCTACAATAGACTAACACGGCTACCCCTTTGGAATTTAAGACAGGCTGGAACGGGTGCTTCTATTTGTTAGCCGAGTGCAGTTATGGGCTAGATGGGGAGCCTTTGAGAGCGAAACCTGGGCCAAAAGTGAGTGCTTCAGAAAGTCAGTGGTGGGAATGTCATCACAGGAACGTCTCCAGATCAGGAGCAGGCAGCAAGCTAGCCATGCCCGTGTTTATCCAAGTCTCCATAGTTCCCCCCGGTCTTAAGCTGACTGCAGAGACAGGCTTGAACGTCCAGGTCCCAGCACCCCCGGACTTTGGGGAGGTTCGGATCCATGGACAGCTCCAATCTCAGGGGCCAGCCCGTATTGGCGATTCACCCTGCCCCACGCTTAGGGACGGTCAGTGCTGGCCTTTGACTTTGTGGCTGGGATTTGTCGGCGCCGACAGCCGCAGACGCCCCAGCAGGCCCCCCCTAAAGCCAGATGATGTGTGCCAGAGGGCTTGTCTCCATTAGGCCGGTCCCAGGCCCTCTTCCCAGGTGGGCCACCCGTGTCACACATCCCAGCCTGCTGGGAGAGCAGCCATTGCGGCCTGTGCAGGGGAGGAGATGGGCGCGGGGATTAGGGTTAGCAAAGGAATTAAGATGCTGGGTGGGGCCGCTCTGACACCATTGTGCGCCTGGGTCTTCCTGCACCGCTCGGACACGATTCTTCAGATCCGCACTGCCCTGGGACACTTCGCCCCCCCGTGTCCGACGCATCAGGAGAGCAGGCTGTTGGGGCGAGGTTGGCCCGGCGGGCTCAGAACGGCACCTGTCCGCTGTGGGCACGAGCGATGCGCTGGGCCAGGGGCAGGCCGCGATGCATGTCTGCGTGCCTTGGAAGGCAGTGCGGTCTAGTGGGCAAAGCCCCAGCCTGGGAGTCAGGAGAACTCTGCCACTGACCTACTAGGTGCACCTCCCTTGTTTCCCCTCCTGCCCATCGTCTGTGTAGACGGTAAGCCTTTCGTGCAGCGCCGGTCACCATGAGGTGCTCATCTGTCTTCTCCGCCGATACAAACACCGTCCGTAAACGCCTCATCCCCGGCTGCGTTTTGCTTTCTTGCCGATCTAGGTGACGACCCCGGGCCGGTGAACCCCTGTTATGACGGCACCCACGCGTGTGACACCACAGCGCGCTGCCAGCCGGGCGCCGGTCTGGCTTACACCTGCGAGTGCACGGCTGGCTATCGGGGAGACGGCAGAGACTGCGTGGGTACGTGGGGGACGCGGGTAGCGGCTTCTGGCCCGCTCGCAGGCTTGGGCGGGAGGCAGGCGGGATGATCTCCAGCTGGTTTTCTCGGCACGTCCTTCCTGCACGGCTTCCGGGGGAGTTGGAATGATGCTCAGCGAATGAGAACGTACCCAGCTCCTTCCGTCCAATGAGCTCCAAGCAGGGTAATTGGCCTGATCGTGGGGAAACTGAGGTCCACGGTGGATACGGCCCTGAGCCGCACAAATCCTTCAGTGCCTCTTTAGGTGACCAAGCCCGCCATTTAGGCGCTGCCGTTCAGCTGCTGTCTAACCCAGGAGGCGCCTAAACCCCCCAGGCTCCTGCGTTTCCAGTTGGCATTTGTAAGGCTGCCCACAGCTACCGGACTGCTTGGAGCCCTCACCCTTGCAGGGTTCTCGCCGAGGCAGGGCCTGGTCCCATGGATGTGTGCAGAATACACCTTGGGCTTGATATCATCCAGGGCCCACAGTAGGAGGGCCGCCAGCTGGCTGTGGGGAAGTGTAGGGCAGGAAGGCAAGTTAGAGCAGCCAGCCGAGATGGTTTCGGCCGCATGGGCCTGGGCTGGTTCGGCGACTGACCCGGCTCGGGGCCCATCTCCAGGAGCAGGTTCGCAGCTGCGGATCCAAGCAAAGGGAGGTGCCATCTCTGGCCCGTCAGCCTGGAACACCAGGTCAGCTTTTCGGCACCTGAGTGCCCCCACCATCCTCCCTGAGCCCCTCTCCTTGGCATTTCCAGTCTTCGCAGCACTCTCCTCCCCTGCAGCTGGATAGCTTCTGGGCACCTAACTCAGCCAGGGCATTGCCCCGGGAGCCTGGGGCCTGGCTTGGAGCCGATGGAGAGTGATGCTGAGCAGGTCTTGGAAGCTCTGGGCCTGTGACTTGGCAAAAGCCACATGGTAATGCAGTAATACTTCCCTGGCGGGTCACATCTTTCACCCAGAGAACGCAGCAGCATCTCCCCACTTTTCCAGAAGGGGAAACTGAGGCAGGCCACTAGACTAGGTCTCCTGAGTCAGCCCTTTGCTCTGCCTCCTTTGTGGGCCCACGGCAGAGCTAACAATAGACCCTGGAAATCTAGCGGTGCTGGGCCTGGAGCTAGAGAATTGGAATCCAAAGTTTCCGGGGGCTTGGCTGGGGATTTGGCCTGACTCCAACCCTGTCATTCTGCTCTAATTATGCTGAACATTTTTAGAGGAGAGGAAAAAAAGTCTTCCAAGAATTTCGCTGGAGGAAAGGAAATTATAGACACGTGTTTGGTGGGGAATGGGAAGTTCTGGGCTTGATTCTGCCCTGCAATTGGGGAGCGGTTTCGCTAACGTCAGTGGAGTAAAGCTGGTGTGAGTGAGATCGGGATTGAGCCCCGCGCATTTAAGGAGAGCTCATGGTTTGCTGCTCTTGAGCTGATGTTTGTGGAAGAGCTTAGGAACCATTAACAATACTTCTGCTCCCCCTTAAAAACATCTGCAAATGTTTATCTCGCTCTTTCTGGTGGACAGGGGGAGAAATGGTTGGACTGGGGAGGTGGCTCAGAAGGGAGACGTTTACACTCATGGTCAGATGATTTAAATGGAGACCGCTGTGCTAAGTTGCCCGGGAAGCGTCGGAGCAAACATACCCATCCGTGTCTGCCGGCATTTGTGTAACTGGATTCTTCTCTCCCTCCTCAGATGTAGACGAGTGTGCGGAGAGCTTCCACAGATGCGGCCACGGCTCCGTGTGCATAAACTCACCGGGCAGCTACCGGTGCGAATGTCTGAGCGGATATCAGCTGGTGGTGGACAGACACTCGTGTGTGCGTAAGTGTCAGGCTCGGTTGCGGGCTCCCTCCACCCCTCCATGCTGTATGTTTCCTGGATGCTAGAGTCCGTGCCAGAGGCTTCTTTCCCAGGAACCTGCTCCCATGGGGGTCCGCGGGAACTTTGCCATCTCCTTTTCATTGAATCAAGATTCGGCCTCAGGCACTCGGCGTACATTTCCAATCACTTCCCAAAGCTGGGAACATTTAGCGCCCGAGTGGCTACCCACACTCGCCCTGATCAGCTCTGCACTCACGTGAGCTGCCCCAGAGATTCCCAGGGGACTGCGTCCACGAGTAAGTGTCAATTAACGCGTGCCAGGGTGATGGAGTTAGGACCGGATCCTCAGCTGCACCAGCTTGGCCCACCTCTGGCCTTCACTGCAGGGTTAGTCCAAGCTCTTCCCCAGGGCTTCACCCTAACCACCACCTGTCCAGACATGCGACCTGTTCAGGGGTGCTTTCAACTCGGGCCAGCTGGTCCATAGTAGCTCCCGGCGGCTGCTTTCACGCCAGTGGCTACCCACTCTGATGAGGATGCAGGCTGCATCACTCACGTGCTGAGAGTCCTCCAGCTCCTTCCCACAATGCACTCTGCCTGCCCATGGACAGACTCCCACCGTTCAGAGCGGCTCAGCTCACTGCACACCTCGGGCACTGGGCTGTGCCCGCAGACGTCCTAGCGACGTGCTGGGGGGAGTGCAGCACCAGTGAGGACCCAGTAGCATGCCGGGTGGCGACTCCTCTAGCTAGGTTAACGGGATGCTCGGACCTGCCCAGCTTGAAGCTCGGCCCTGGGCACCAGTTGCCCGGGCTGACTCTGCAGTGCCCGTGACGGTGGGATGTGGGCAAAGGCGGGTTTCCACCACCTTCCTGCCCACCTGGTCCTGGCTCATAGCCCGAGGGCTGGAATGGCCCCCAAGGGCGGTGAAGCCAGCGTACTCTGGCCCTGCCACGCCTTTCTGTACTGTGGGCGTGCAAACACAGAGATGGGGTGGCCGGAGAAGCCGGGGAATCTTCTAGGCCCATTTGTTGCAGGGCAGTGGGATGGACGGCCCAGACTAGCTCCTGGTTAATCATGTGATAATGTAAAACCAGCTCCCACCGGAGAGGAGCTTTCGCTGTAGGAAATCATTGTGCCTATTCTGTTGACTGGCAGACAGCCCCGGGTCTGTCGTCCAAAACGCTCCGATGAAACCATCTACAGCAGCACACAGACGATCCGCGGCTGCCAGGAGCCAATATCTCCGGCGGCCAGTGTTGGGACACTAGCTGGAAAGGGCTCCGGGTTACTACATGCTTTCCCCGCTGTCTGGCTGGCAGCTCACGGTCTAACTGATCCAGGATCTGCAAGGAATTCCCTCTGCGAGGTTTTCCACCAGCACCGTAGGACATGGGTCGTATGGAGGTTGAAAGCAGGGGAAATGGTGGAGTCTCTGGCACGTGATGTATTGGCATCGTGATTTGAGGACGCCGGCGCGTATGGGCCCATCACGGTGGGCAGGGAAAGTCCTGTGGCCTGGTCAGACTAGCTGGTCACGATGGTGCCTTCTGACCTTCACGTCTATGAGGGTGAGTCTCAAAGGGCATCTCCAGCACAGCCACGGACATTGTTATCTCCTTTCCTCCCCAGCAATTCCCCCACCCTCCAACCCCTGTGAAGACGGCCGGCACACCTGCGCTTCGACCGACCGCGCCCGCTGCGTTCACCACGGAGGCGGCTCGTTCTCCTGCGTGTGCCTCGCTGGTTATACAGGCAACGGCCATAATTGCTCTGGTACGTATTCTCAGTCTGGCCTGGCAAGAGGAAGGCGGGTTCCCCTCTGACCTTTCTCCCTCTGGGGCATGTCCGCATCTGAACCGCTGGTCTTTACCCAGACAGGCAGGTGGAGATACCGGTTGTGCTGGTGATGACAGCAAATTTGAGATGGATTCGAGCTGTGAAATCAGGATCTGGCACTCTGACATGGCCTGCTCAAAAGAGAATGGCTGTTGGCAAAGTACAGCCGCCTCTCTGGGTTCAGATTGTGAACTCCCCTAGAGGCCCTTCGGAGCTGAGGGTCTCTTCTGGGCCCCTCTCCACACCGAATCATAGAACCAGGGCAGATCAGGGCTGGGAGGGACCTCAGGATGTATCTAGTCCAGTTCCTTGTTCAAAGTAGGATCAACCCCAACTAAATCATCCCAGCCAGGGCTTTGTCAGGCCGGCCCTTAAAAACCCCTGTGGTTGGAGACTCCACCATGTCCCCAGATAACCCATCCCAGCGCTTCACCCCCCTCCTAGGGAAAAAGGTTTTCCTAATATCCAACCCAGACCTCCCCCACTGCAACTTGAGACCATGGCTCCTAGTTCTGCCACCACTGAGAACAGCCTGGCTCCGTCCTCCCTGGAGCTTTCAGATAGTTAAAGGTGCTATCAAATCCCCCCTCATTCTTCTCTTCTTCTGCAGCCTGAACAAGCCTAGGTCCCTCAGCCGCTCCTCATAAGTCATGTGCCCCAATTCCCTGCCCTGCTCTGGACATGCTTCAATTTGTCCACACTCTTTCTATTGTAGTGGGCCCAAAACTGGACATAGTATTCCAAATGTGGCCTCACCGGTGCCGGATAGAGGGGAATAATCACGTCCTTCCATCTCTAGCAATGCAGCCCAATATGCTGTTAGCCTTTATGAAAATAAGGACACACTGTTGGCTCCTATGTAGCTTCTTGTCCACTGTAACCCCCAGTCCGTTTCTGCAGACCTGCTGCCTGGCCAGTCGGTTCCCAGTCTGGAGTAGTGCCTGGGATTCTTCCGTCCCAAGTGTTTCACAAAGCCCCGATTGGAGCAGGGCAAGGTGTAGAACCGATCTGGTGTTAGCCTGCAGCTTTTCTTGTGCTCAGTGGGTTCCAGGTCTTTCAGGAGGGGCAGGGCAGAGAGGTGGGGGGGTGTCTTGGGTGGAGTTTGGTGATTGGAAGCTGTAGGCAGAGATCTCAGGACTCAATAACTACTTGAGCCCTGGTTCCTGGACCTCTGTACACACCTGCCTCTGAGTCTGGGGCACACGGCACGTGCCTTGAGTGGCCTGGTGCGTCAGAGAGCTCCCGGGACCCCAGACGGGGCGACGGCTACGCCCTTGAGAGCGGCTGTGGGATCCACTCGGGCTGGGCCTCTGAAGCTCCGTTCCCTGGGAAGGTTGGGTGAGGGGAAGAGGGCACCCCATGTGCCTTCCTGGAGGAGCTGGGCCAGCAGTGCCTTGGGCAGGATGCATGGCTGGAGCAAGGCTGGATCTGTCTCCTCTTTGCCCTGGGAGGTGGAGAGGACTCCCCCAGCTGGTGTGTCCAGTTGGGGCATTGAGGGGTGAGGCGAGCGTAGTGTATCGCTGGGATTAGCCACGCGGCCTTGCTTGACTGCTGTGTTACATCACTTCCACCCCGCCATAACTCGCTGCTGCCACAGATATCGTGGTGGTTTTTTCTGGAAGATGCACAGTGACGGGGGCCATTTTAGAAGCTGAGGCAAAGAGATACCAGCTGAAAGACAGTGTCATACAGTGACGACTCAGGCCCATCCCATCCAACACACCCAGCCATCCTTTGGAGTGAGATTCATAGACTCCTAGAAGATGAGAGTTGGGAAGGACCTCAGGAGGTCATCTAGTCCAACCCCTACTCAAAGCAGGACCAACCCCAACTCCTGGGATTTAGCAAGCTGGGCCTTAATATCCTCTAGGCCAATGGTTCCCAACCTTTTCAGTAACACGGCACACTTCAATGAGACAAACAACTCCACGGCACACCCACTTTTTTCAGCTGAATTGATGGCTCATAAACGTCACATTTACTTCCATTTACTATGGTTACCGTCTTACTAGAGAGGTTTGCAACATAATGCACAATGCATAATGTATAATGTAACAAGCTAAAGAAGGATCAAATGCATTCATGTTTCAAATCTGCCAGAAAAAAATGCACGTCATCTCAATTTTACCCTTTGGCCACCTGCATTTCAAATGCTCAGACTCGAAAGACCGATCCCTCGCTTTTGATTTGATGATTAATTTTCCCGAGTTTTACAAGTTGTAATTTTGGTTGGACAGAATATCGTTTAACAGGAAACAATGTTTTACATTGATTTTTCATTACCTTTGAACAAAATTTCCTTGCACACTTGGGCAGTTCTCACGGCATACCAGTCTGCCACGGCGCCACACTGGTTGGAAACCCATTTCAATGCTTCTCCACCCGCGTAGGGAAAACGTTTTTCCTAATATCCAACCTAGGCCTCCCCACTGCAACATGAGACCATTTCTCCTACTTCCGTCATCTGCCACAGCGGAGAACAGCCTGGCTCCATCCTCCCTGAAATCCCCCTTCAGGTAGTTAAAGGCTGCTATCAAATCCCCCCTCACTCTTCTGCAGACGAGACAGCAGTGTCCGCCATTCTAGATTCAAGGCACTCTGTGTGATTCCTGTAAGGCTTGGAGCAGGCTGGGTTCACTGCCCAGGCCTGTCTCTCGCCAGCCGCTTTCTCCTGCTCGTTACAGCTCAGCACAGCTTGGCCGGCCTGGTGCAGGTGTGTGCTCTCGCGATACAATTGCGAATCCCTCCTTTGCTTTCATCCGCCCGCAATGGCTGAGCATGGAGCGAGCCCTGTGACGGCCGGGCGACTGACCACCCCCACGCAGGCAGGCCGGCCAGCGCTCTGGCATCTGCGCCTGGTCCCCGACGTGTTTCTTCTCCTTTCTGCAGACGTGGATGAATGCGCTGAAGGCAGGTGCCACCAAGCAGCCACCTGCTCTAATACACCCGGCTCCTTCTCCTGCCGTTGTGAACCAGGCTACCACGGAGATGGCATCCAGTGCACACCTGGTAAGGGCTCATGGGCTGGCGATTGCTGCAGAAGGCTGGTGCGGTGTGAACCTCAGGACTGGAGCATGCCCGCTCCGGTGGGCCGAGCATTGGCTTCTTTTGAGGAATCTCTGCCGAGCAGGCTGGACATGTGAGGCCGGTTCTCTTTAGTTGAGTGCGCTGGAAACATGTTTACCAGGCGCCTCTTTCTATTGGCTGCTCCACTGGAGGATAATTGCCTATTACTGCTACCAGCCGTGCTCCGTTAGCTCAAACAGAGAGGTCCCAGGGTCGGCCCCCGCTGATACTGGGCTGAACAATTAAGGAGACGTTTAGCAGGGTGATTCTGGTGTGCCCGGCGCTATTCACTGCAGCGCGTGGGTAGCGAGTGTAGATGCAATAAAGCTCAGCTCACTGCTTTGGCCAGTGTTCATCACGGGGGCGGGGGGGGTGGAGGGCTGCCCTTTCCAAATGTGGGCAAGTGAAAGAAGCCGGCTGGCCAGGTGGGGAGGGCACTTGGGAGGTCTGTTCCCGACTGCCGCTGACTTGCCGCATGGCCTTCCTGTGTGTCTCTGTGACTCAGTTTACCTGCAGATGGGGGTTCGCACTCTTTGCCGCCCTCCCGAAGGCACTTGGAGGCTGGGGCACGGCGTCGAGTGACCTCGGGTGGGCCGGGGTGAAAGGTCGGCCACGAGCATTTGGCTTTGACGTCTTAACCAGTGGTTCTGTTGCTGTGTGTTGCACCCTCTTGGCAGAAACCACCCCGCGACTGACGCCGTGCGAACAGGAGCGCCACTACCCACAGCCAGGGATTGTGCCCCACCCAGGGCGCCATGAACCCCAGTGCGACGAGCAGGGGAATTACAGGCCACTACAGTGCCACGGCGGCTCTGGCTTTTGCTGGTGTGTGGATGCTGCTGGGCGGGAGATCGCTGGGAGCAGAAGGCCCCCGGGTACGGCCCCACCACAATGCGGGACACCAGGTGAGCGATTCCCTGCCCTCCTCCAGATAATGTCTATAATGGGCTCGGTGGTGCTTCAGCCGGGGCCACCGTCTGATCAGCACATGTACCAATTCAACCAGCTTTTCGACGTGACCTGTTCCTGAACAGTACAAGCCCTGGCCCCACGGGGGTGGAAGTAGACGCAAAGGAGCTGGAGATACGAGTCCTTGATTGGGGGCTGATGTTGAGGCGCTGAGTTCTGTGCCTTGCCCCTCCCTCCTTCACTCACATTTGTTGGCAGGGGGGCCAGGGCAGTGGCCTGGGGGCCGGGTGACACGGGGTTTCTTTCCATCCCTGCCACTGACCTTCTGTTAGTCACTTTACCTCTTCCGAGTGTATGCTCTTTGGGGCAGAGACTGCCTCTCCCTGTGAGTTTGTACAGCACCTGGCACGCCAGAGCGTCTAACGGCTATTGTAATAAAATGCTACAGGCCTGGGCACCGCTCAGGCTCAGGCCCCTCGTGGGAGGCGTACTACCGCCCCTCGACTGATTGTTAAAACAGATCTAAAACAACGAGAGACCTGTGGCACCTTATAGACTAACAGATTTTCTTCGGCATAAGCTTTCGTGGGCTATAACCCACTTTGTCAGATGCATGAAGTGGAAATCAATGGAGAGGTGTATATACACAGGTCAGGATGGAGGATGAAGTCAGTGACTTTGCTAACACTTGCCCTCCTCCACCCTGGCCTGTGTATATACACCTCTCCTCTGTGATTTCCACTTCATGCATCTGATGAAGTGGGTTAGAGCCCACGAAAGCTTATGCCGAAGAAAATCCGTTAGTCTATAACAGGGGTCTGCAACCTGTGGCTCTGGAGCCGCATGCGGCTCTTTGGCTGCCCCCTTGTGGCTCTGGGCTCCCCCAACCACCGGGGTACCCTGCAGGAGGCCCATGCCTGGCTCTGGGCTTCCTCCAGTCACCAGGGACCCCACGGGCAGCCCATGCCAAGCTCCAGGCTCCCCCCCTGCATAAGGGGACCCTGCGGCAGAAATCCTGGCTCACCTCCCTGCACCTCCCACCAGGAGGCTACACCCATTGTGGCTCTCAAAACACTTTGTTATTGAAGGAATTTTCAAAAATGGCTCTTCTTATCTTTTGGGTTGCAGACCCCTGGTCTATAAGGTTCCAGGGGAATCTCGTTGTTTTTGCTGTACACAGACTAACACGGCTGCCCCTCTGGAAACAGATCCAATTTGTCGGCCGTGGAAGGTAAAATGTGTGGGATGGGGGTTGAGCGTGTGATGTAACGTGCACCCTCGGCTCCTGCTGAAGTCAGAGGAGGCTGAAGGCCCAGATGCGGGAGGACACTGCAGGCCATTGAAATCACTGGAATTTGACGAGATGAGCGTCCGCTCCCCCGTGCTTTTGGGGAGGAAAAGAGGTCATTGAGTTAGGAAGCGCTTCAGTTTGATCTTTTCTGTTCCTTCTCCTCTTAGAGATTCCAGCCCCCACACGAGAGCCTTTCTTCGCACCTGATCGTGAACTAAAAGCAAAGGCATATGCTAGGGAGGTTGTGATATGTCTGGTGCTCATGCCTTTCCGTCAGCCCCCGCTCAGAGCTGCATCATTCCAAAAGGAACTTCTCCATTCTTCCTTCCACTCCCACCCCTCACGATGCTCTCTGGCCGGCTATGTTTTGTCTTTCTGGGCACACAGTTGGGGATGGCTCAGCATTCGCAAGTTCCAAATTGCACTCGGATCAGCAGCTCTTCAGGGTTTAGTCTGGGCAGGCAGTTTACAGGGACCAACCCAGATTCAAATGACCTTGGAAACACCTTCTGTCCTCCCGTTGGCCGCCTCTTTTCTGAAGCAAATGGAAACATCTCTGCTAATCGCTATTGATCTCCACAGATGGCATTGCACTGGTTAGAATTACCCAGGCTGGGAAGAAAGCACCCTCAAAGAGACTGTCTTCTAGGGAAAAGTTCCAGAGGGGAGCCGTATTAGTCCAGTTCAGCAGAACAAACCAGGAGTGCGGCACCTTTAAAGACTAACACATTTATTTATTGCACAAGCTTTGGTGGGAGAAAATCCCACTTCGTCAAATGCTTGAAAATGAAAAAAGAGTATAGGAAGGAGGGATGCACTGCTTTTATCTTATTTATTTATCTTATATTATTTCCCCCCATTTTCAAGCACCTGATGAAGTGGGATTTTTCTCCCATGAAAGCTCATGCAAGAAATACATTTGTTAGTCCTTAAAAGTGCCACAGGCCTCCTTGTTTGTCCCAGCGAAGCTATTATAAACCGGTCTGGGCATGCTTTATATGCTTGCAGATTTTCCATGAAGATCTACAGTTTAATTATTTTGGGTGCTAAACCTTTTCTTAGCTTCACTGATGGGCGTGATGCAGAGAGTAAACCTTGCAATGCGGAGTCTGTGTTAATTGCTTGGGCGCACGTCGTAAGCTCATTCCGGCCCTTCTTCCATCATAACCTCTTATTCTTTGCCCTAGAGCCCACCCAGCGACCACAGACCATGTGTGAACGCTGGAGGCAGAGCCTTCTGGAGCATTATGGTGGCAGCCCGCGTGAAGACCAGTATGTACCCCACTGCGATGCTCTGGGCAATTTTCACCCGCTGCAGTGCCATGGAAACAGCGGCCATTGTTGGTGCGTGGATGAAAGTGGCAGAGAGGTCCAAGGAACGAGATCGGAACCCGGTGTTCCCCCTCCGTGTAAGAGCACAACGATTTGCTGGGGAAGAAGCGTGTTCTCTCACGCTGACGCGCCTTTCGTTTCAGGCAGTCACCCGGCTGCCGGTCTGATGCTAGCGGCTTTACATGGCTTTACAGTATCGATACGAAGACCGGCCTTGTTAGATCAGAGGATATAACTGATTAAGGCCCTTATCCCGCAGTGGAATCTGTGCGGGATCAGGCCCTACATCCGTAATTAGAAAGCTGCATTGTAATCCCCCCAACAGTGTCCCGCATGGTTGATTTCAGCTTTGTGCGACCTGAGGAAGAACTGTGTGGCTCTAAAGGGTGTCTCCCGCACCCCTAGAAACTGGTCCAATGAGAGATCTCGCAGTCCCGGGCCAACCCCCAGCCTTAGTCTTAGAGCTGGTGGGAAAATTACCCCTCACAACCAAGTTTTGAGAATAGAGGGTGGGGGACGAGGAGAAAAAGAGATTATTTCCCCCTCCCACACACACGTTTTCCAACTGGGCCTGGGCATGCTGGGCTCTGGTTAGAACAGCTGATTTTCCCCTGCGCGAGATCAAGGCCCCAAGTGAGGTCTGGCAGGAGCATAATGTTTGTGTTTGACCGACAGGTCTCCCCAGTCTTGCTCCTCCAACTGTTCGGCCCTCTCCGCGTCCTGATGTGACTCCGCCCGCCACAGGCACCTTCCTGCTCTACGCTCAGGGACAGCAAATAGGCTATTTACCTCTGAACGGCACGAGGCTTCAGAAAGAGGCGGCGAAGACCCTGCTCTCTCTGCATGTAAAGTATCTTCTCCAGAATGCGTTGTAAGGGTGCCGTTCTATTCTGACCCGGCTCTACGGCATCTTTCTCTTGGCCGATGTGAAACTCCACGGGGTGTCGTTTGCAAATCAACACGTTCCGTTTGCCGAAACCGTTGGAGGCTAATCAATTGTGATGTGCCCTAGCTCCCACCAGAGGGAGACAGAACACACCACCGAGAGGCCATGGCTTACACGCGCCACCTAGCCAAGGAAGCACATCTTGAGCCTACGGTTTTCAAATTCAGGTTCCTGTATGGGCCTGCGGTTGTAACACATGGCCCTGGGTGTGTTGTAATCGGGGGGACTGACCCTAAAGTCCCCGGCTGTGATTGTATGTGCCTCTGCTGGCTGAGTTGAAAGACACAGGTCTTGTAGACGTAACTTTAGTAGACTTTTTCAAAGGGGTAGCCATGTTAGTCTATTGTAGAAAGACAACAGAGTCCTGTGGCACTTTTAAAGACCAACAGATTTATTAATCGCATGAGCTTTCGTGGGAAGTGGGATTTTCTCCCACGAAAGCTCATGCGATTAATAAATCTGTTAGTCTTTAAAAGTGCCACAAGACTCTGTTGTCTTTAGTAGACTTATCAACCTCGATGTGGCCCAACCGCCACTAGAGGGGGACAAAGATGTCAGCCACGTCCACACTGCGTGGTGCTAAGGATGATTTCATTTTTTCATCTCTCTCCACCTGAAAACATGAAATCTTATTCTGAGGCGTGGTGGTTCCACCTACCAGAAAACAGGAGGCAAACAGTGTCCATGATCGCTGTTATATAAAACACTGCCACTCCTCTTTCCCAGTCACTTGCTTCCTCTCCCCCAGAAACACGGAGAGCGTCCTGTTCCCTCCTCTCAATGGGCTGCACTTCTGTTCTCCTTTCCTCAGTTTGTTTTTAAGACATTATCCACATGGTCACTCTGTAAAAGTATCTTTGAAGGCTCTGGAGGAGATTGACTCACTTGTGTGGAGGAGAGCAGACAGTAACAGCCATTCAACTCTTGCTTCAGATGCTCAGTTGAGAAAATATTTGAACCTTTCCACAGTTCATTTCTCCTTTTTATATCTTTTTTCACCCTCCTGTTAGAGACAAGCCACTTATTCATCTCATCTCAAAAGATGCCAGACAGGCAGAGAGAAACTAAGAATTGAGGCGTGACCATTCATTCTATTTCTTATAGAAAAACATACTTAATTTTGGGAGGGAATATTAGACAGTTTACGATGGTCATCATAACATGTTGGCTTCAACCTTGTAGAAGTCTTTGCTTCGTCCATGAAGGGTGTGTCAGTTTGGGGTTTGTTTTAAGCCCCGCTGGGGATGGCCATGTGCCTTGGATATCTGTCTTAGATAAGAAATCCCAAATTTTTCAGTACAAACCCTTTGGCCGTGCAACTAACAAAATCTGGACTGCAACATACAAATGAAGTGTTTCTAAATTCTTCCCTCTCAAGTATCTCTTCCTGAACAAAAGTTCAAATTCTCTGCTGGGGTAAATTCAGGCCAAATACTCAGCTGACAGTAAGCGCTGCAGCCGCTTACAGCAGCAAATTTGGCCCATCTCGTTTAATTAAAATACAGCCACACGGTTTGCACTCGGATGTTTTCCCACCTTGTCTCTGCGCCTGGAAAGGCTGCTCATGTTAACCAAATTGCACCCAGCAACACGAAAGTGACAAACTGCAGCCAGACCAGCCATGCAGGACCGCCCAACTCAGCTCTGCCTCCCAGCAGTTGCAGCTAAATAAATACCTTTTCAGGGGAAGAGAATAACTAAAACACACATTTTCCATCCTCGCAGGGCTCCATAGTGGTTGGACTTGATTATGATTGCCGAGAAGAAATGGTGTATTGGACAGATGTTGCTGGTCGGACAGTTAACCGAGCAAGTTTAGAACCAGGGGCTGAACCGGAAACCATTATTAACTCAGGTAAATCACCGTTGCCTTTGGATTTAACATGGCATGACGCAGGTCTCCCCCTCGCAGAATCACAGTGGGGCTGGGGATGAGACAATTCCATGTTCTGATCGCAGCTTTGACTTGGTTACGCTCTGTAACCTCTGGCAAGCCACTATATGCCTGGCTGTCCCAATTAGCTGTCGCAAATTATAGTAGACTGGAGGGAAGGGGGTGGCTGTAATTCCCTAGCAAGCTGGAACAACAGGGATACTACCAGACTGCTGTACTGGGAGGAGTTAATTACCTGTAGTACAAAATTTTAAGTACTGTATAAATGCGAAGAGTGTTTTCATAAACTTCTCCCTTCGGCACATGCTCCTTTTTGCACATCTTCCCAGGCCTGATGAGTCCTGAAGGACTCGCCGTCGACCACTTCCGCAGAACCATGTTTTGGACCGATAGTGGCCTGGACAAAATTGAGCGGGCAAGGTTGGACGGTTCAGAGCGCAGAGTTCTGTTTGACGCAGACCTCGTGAATCCGCGCGCCATCGCGGTGGACGCAGTTCGAGGGTAAACGAACCCGTGCTTTGTAAAAGGCTGTGTTCTCACAGACTTTTGTGTTGTTACGTGCGCATGGTGGGTTAGAAAGAAAGCAGAGATTCAACTACATGACAACGGCCCACAGTGCTTGAAAATATGAAAAGTCAGATGCAGAAGTCACCACTTGCATCAGCCCATAGTGGAAGCTGTAGTGTAGACAGGGCTCAGTAGGGTTAGCCAAACCCGGTATTAAACACGTCGGCATCCTGGCTCCATTAGAACTTCCACCATTGGAAAAATACTGGTGAATTAGTGACCGGAATTTTCCTAGTGTAAATGCTGCCCTCTACAGTCATTTATTCAGCAGCAGCTGGCCACGATAAAACGATTTTTGCTCTAAATAATATCAGTAAATGCTACACAATTGCAAAGCACGAGTGGCAATGTCTGGAATCGTAGCCACCTCTCTCTCTTGTAAAAACAACGAGAATCCTGTGGCACTGACAGATTTTCTTCAGCATAAACTTTCGTGGGCTATAACCCACTTCGTGTGGAAATCTCTCTGTTGTGTGCATACTCAGCTAATTGTTCCCTGAAGTATGTGTAGGAAGAAAGCTCTCAGCAATCAGAGCGTGTCACACTTATTTACATACCCTTATTTACTATTTGGCTAAATTTGCAAATTATATTGCCTGACTGCCTTCTATGATGAGATGACTGGATTTGGGGATGCGGGAATAGCCATTAACGTGATATACCTTGACTTTAGCAAAGCTTTTGATACGGTTTCCCACAGCGTTCTTGTCAGCAAGGTAAGGAAGTATGGGTTGGACGAGTGGACCGTAAGGTGGACAGAAAACTGGCTAGATCAACGGGCTCAGCGGGTAGGAATCAACATCTAGTTGGCAACCAGTAACAAGTGGAGTGCCCCAGGGGTTGGTCCTGGGGCCAGTTCTATTTAACTTCTTCATTAATGATCTGGATGATGGGATAGGTTGCATGCTCAGTAAGTTCGCAGATGACACTAAGCTGGGGGGAATGGTAGACACGCTGGCGGGCAGGGACAGGATTCAGGGAGACCTAGACAAAGTGGAGCATTAGGCCAAAAGAAACCTCATGGGGTTCAACAAGGACAAGTGCAAAGTCCTGCATGTAAGACGGAAAAATCCCATGCACTGCTACAGGCTGGGGACCGATCGGCTAAGTAGCAGCGCTGTAGAAAAGGACCTGGGGGTTATGGTGGACGGGAAGATGAATATGAGCCAACAATGTGCCCTTGTTGCCAAAAGGCCAATGGCATATTAGGCTGCATCAGTAGGAGTATTACCAGCAGATCGAGGGATGTGATAATTCCCCTCTATTCGACACTGGTCAGGCCGCATCTGGAATACTGTGTCCAGTTTTGGGCTCCCCACTACAGGAAGGATGTGGACAAATTAGAAAGAGTCCAGCGAAGGGCAACAAAAATGATTAGGGGGCTGGGGCACATGACTTATGAGGAGAGACTGAAGGAACTAGGCTTATTTAGTCTACAGAAGAGAAGACTGAGGGGAGATTTGATAGCAACCTTCAACTACTTGAAGGGTTGCTCCAAAGAGGAGGGAGCTAGGCTGTTCTCGAGAGTAACAGAGGACAGAACAAGGAGCAATGGTTTCAAATTACAGCTGGGGAGGTCGAGGTTGGATATTAGGAAAAACTTTCTCACTAGGAGGGTGGTGAAGCATTGGAATGGGCTACCTAGGGAGGTGGTGGGATCTCTGTCTTTGGAAATATTTAAGGCCCAGTTAGACAATACCCTGGCTGGGGTGATTTAGTGGGAGGGGTCCTGCTTTTAGTAGGGGGTTGGACTAGATGGCCTCGTGAGGTCCCTTCAAGCCTTAAGATTTTATGATTTCTATATTCAGTGTTCAGATTTAAAACACTATTGAAAGCTTTGAATCTTGTGCAGCTTTGGAATACATTTTATGTGAAGATAAACAAGGAGTCTAGTGGCACTTTCAAAGACTAACAATTTTATTTATTTCATGAGCTTTCATGGGAGAAAAGCCCCACAGAAGCTCAGGCATTAAATACATTTATTAGTCTTTAAAAATGCCACCAGACTCCTTGTTCGTTTTGCTGAACTAGACTGACACGGCTCCCCCTTTGGAATTTGTCATATACGTACATCCATACAAGCTATCTAGAACATTAATGGGACTAGCCCTAATTAAGAAGAATAGCTTCAGTTTACTAATTGCAAATGATCAGTTGTAAAAACATTCTGGAGTTTGTTCAGCTTGCCGTAGAGAATTTCAAATTGTCTAGCGATCCGTTCTGTGAAGTAGAGTGAGAGGGTGGGAACTCTGATTGCAATCCTGTTTGTTTTAAATTGGTTACCCTTTATAAATCCTTAATGTGGCTTGTTTAATGGTTCCTCCCCCACACAGCAATCTTTACTGGACAGACTGGAATCGTGAAGCACCAAAAATTGAAACCTCAACCGTCGACGGAGCCAACAGAAGGATTCTGGTGAATAAAGACATCGGCTTACCGAACGGCTTGACTTTTGACCCCTTCTCTAAACTGATTTGCTGGGCAGATGCAGGTAATTTTGAGCTAATATGGATCGAAACCAGTATCCTAGAAACAAATCACACCTATAAAAAAATTCCCCAGATCCCCTTTCTTACCTTCTGGTATCCCCCTGTCGATGATAAACAGGGAGGGAAACTTTTTCAAATGTTGCCTGTCTAAGTAGGACAGATTTAAAAGGCAAAAATACTGATTTCTGAGAAATATCCTAGGCTGGGGCTGCTTAATGTTATTTCCAGTGAACTGTGTGAGCTGGCCTGCACCAGCTACAACAGAGGTGTCAAAGATGCAGCCCTGGCCCCCAAATCTCTTCCATCTGGCCATGACTGCGCTCTGTGGGACTGCGCTCTCTCCTGAACAGAGAAAGAGAGAGGTCTTGCGTACCCAGCGCTCCATGATGCTGCCTGATTGCCCTAGTATTTCATTTATGGTATGGCCCACTTGAAGTACATTTAAGTCAAATCCAAGACACGCTAGCAAAAGAGTTTGACACTGCTGAGCTAGAAGCTGGATGGATTTTCCTCTTCTGCGCACACAGCTTTATGAGCGTGAGGGGTGGTGGGCAGACCAGCATTAGAGAGGGAGCATGTCGAACAAGGGCATCCAGCGTAAAGCACTGGAATGCAGAAGAGAGATGGACGCTGGCTAGTGAGAGATTTCTTTTTGAAGGAGAGGTATTTAATTTCTAAAAATGGGATACCATCGGTCTCTCAAAAGTGTGCCTTATTTGGATTTCTCCACAATTCTTTTGCATGCTTTTTAATTAGCATAAATATTACAATTGCAGGGCAATATTCCACACACAACCGCAACTACTCCCCTCACACGAACATATTGGCTACTCTAAATAAGCTGTTGCTAGATAGAGAGGGTATTTTCTGTCTACATAGCAGCACTTAAGGAGAATGCTTATGCAGGAACATTTTGTACTGCGCCGGTAACATTTAGGGTTGAGTCGAAATGGACCTTTCAATTAATACTGTAGCTGTGACACACCGCCTCTGCCCAGCAGCACATATACCAGAAATAAAAACTGCTTTTCTTTAGATCCCGGTAGCTGATCAAATGCTGAGAGCTGGATGTAGAGGTGCCCAGTTAAATTGGAAATTCCATTTGTGGCACTATTCTCGATACAGAATCAGTTCCCCTAGCAGAAAGAAAACACTCAAGAAAACCAAAATTCTACTCAACCTTCACTGATCTGAGTCTCTCCCACTCAACCCCCCGCACCCACACCATGTGGATTTTCAGTGTCTTTGGAAGGAAGAGAGCTAGAAACACTTCTACTAAGGGGGAGCCGTGTGAGTCTAGTTCAGCGAAACAAACAAGGAGTCCCAGGGCACTTTTAAAGACTAACAAGTTTATTTATCGCATGAGCTTGCGTAGGAGAATATCCTGATGACGTGGGATTTTCACACAAAAGCTCATGTGATTAACAAATTTATTTATCACATGAGCTTTCGTGTGAGAATCTCACTTTATCAGGATTTTCTCCTACGCAAGCCCACGTGATAAATAAACTTGTTAGTCTTTAAAAGTGTCACAGGACTCCTTGTTTCTTTTACTCAGGGAGGTTCTGACTATTTTAATCAGTCCCAAGTATGCTGTGGCTTTCTAAGCCAAGGAAAACGCCACGGCAAATACAATATTTCTCACCTAATTACATGTTTGCTTTGTAAAAGGTACCAAGAAGCTGGAATGCACGTTACCAGACGGAACAGGCCGGCGTGTGGTTCAGAACAACCTCAACTACCCCTTCAGCATCGTTAGTTATGCCAATCATTTTTATCACACGGATTGGAGAAGGTAAGCTAACACATTACACGCTAGATGGCCCTCGCACTGGTTGGGGCCAAATGCCGGCAAGTCGTGTTCGAACAGCACCCCACCCTGTTCTGAGAGTTGCCGTGGTGACAGTCCCGGGGTGGGTCGATCGTTTTCTGTTCCGTAACGGTTGTTCAATCGACAGACTAGTGTTAACTCGCTGGAATATCGAGTTCTCACTGGTTCCTTGCTACTCGAGAGATGGGTTTTCCACTGCATTTTAAGTTGTGAGCAATATAAAAGTCACTTGTACAGAGCCCATGGAAGTCCAAGAGACTGCAGAAATCAACACCTCAACCCAGTTTGGTTTAGTATTCACGTCAATTTAGGCCAAATGCAATGTGCACTTTGTATTAAAAGCACTGTACTTTATTTAAAAGAATCAAACCAAGTTTTCACATTTGTCCATGGGGGGAAAACATCTGACTGGTGCTACTGGCTACATTTTGATAAAGCTAGTGGTTACTTTTAGTGTGAAAAAGTAAAATAGGAGACGCTCCTCTTTTCAGGTACGAAACATGCCCCATAAACTACTTCTCCCTGTTTCTTCCACCCAATCTAAAAAGCCCTCTTAGTGAGCATGCTGCACCAAGGAACCAGTGCCATCATCATCTGCTTGGATTGCATTATTTTCAATTTAAACCTGTACATCCTTTCCAGATTTTCAGTGACAGACATTTGGGAGGTAACGCTGCCCTGTGCAGATGAAAATGTAACTAGCAGAATGGATAGGATGGAGGCAGTCAGTGGGCCCTATACAGATAAAATGGTTCCTTGGGTCTTAAATTCTATAATCATGGAACTACTCCCAAAGGAGAACTTATTGCTGTAGGAGACTAAAGAAGTTTTCACTTTCGCTAACAGGGATGGTGTTATAGCTGTGAATAAAGATAGCGGCCTCCTTACGGATGAGTATCTTCCAGAGCAGCGATCACACCTCTATGGAATAACTGCAGTTTACCCATATTGCCCAGGAGGTAAAGTCCATCTTGTTTACTAGAGGCCAACTACCAGCAATACGTACATTTCAGTGTACTAACCCGAGCTTGCGTCTATTTCCTCTCTCATTGCAGCCCGAAAATAATCTGCTACTTCCAGTAAAAAAAGAGTCTTTACAGCTGCAGGAAGAATTCCAGATCCAGAAAATAATCACTGCATACAGCAGAAGGGAAGAAACCCTCCAAGGAAAATAAATAAAGCGCCAAAGATATTTACCAAAGGCAATGAAGTGATCCAAGTTAGTACAAAAGATTATCAAGTATTTTTTTTAAGTTATACCTCAATCTTTACTACTGTATTTTTTTTTTAAATAAAGACATTGATATATTGCAAGGAAATATAATGGCTCTGGGAATACGATGCCATTACTCTAATTTTGCTTATGTAAGCAACTTTTTTTTTAAAAAAAAAAAATTCTTATCTAGTGTGTTTTATTAGAAGGAAGAAAAAATTAACACAAATCCATAATCTGACCAACAGGATTTTTTTAGCCAAAAAAAGTGTATGGAAAGCTTTTAATGCAGTGTCTTACCTAGGTCAATTAACCTATAGCCCTGATTTTTGTGTATTTTAGAAACTGTGCCAAACTGTTGTGGGAAACGGCAAATACATTGAAGGTTTTCCAACATACAGTTCTAGACACCTTGCTCGCTGCCTCAATGCATGTCTTTTAGTATTTATATTAGAAGAATATGCTAATGTGACGGTCCTTTTAAGTGCCTCCCGAGAACTCTGTTATTGACCAATACCTGTTCATAAATACCTGTTCAATTGTAACTTCACTTTTTCTAGGTTACTTTAGAAATTAAATAAAGTGTTTGTTTAGAATTTTCCATACGATCTAGGTTTTAAATGTTTCTGTTCCATAATGAAGTTGAGTAGTAATTGTGCCAAAGCTAGGCTTCCATACTGCAGGAATATAGCAACACAGAAATCTGCAAATCTTTATGTAACACTCCTCTTTAAACACAACTCCTAAGAGAAGGAATAAGGACTACTAGACTGATAGCTAAACAGAACACTTTGCATCTATTTCCCCAACTTTATTTAAAGAAAAATGATGGTAATTCATTAGAACAGGCAGAATTCCATTTCTGTTTTCTTTCACCACAGTGGAATGACAGCCATTTCAAAACGCATGCCAGGGTTGTAGTAAGTACACAGGAGACTCGACTCTGAACTGGCTCATCTTCCAACTTTCCCCAGTCTGTGGTCTGTCTTTGGATCAGCAATAATTGCCTGAACTGCTACTATGGCTTCGTTAATTTTTGTTTGCAGCTCTCTGAGTTCCTCTATGTGCAGCAATCGAAGAATTTGGGCAGCTTCATTAAGAACAGCATCTGGTTCATTCACAAGAAGAGAAATGGGATTAATGTTTAATAAGAACTTTCCCTTTTAAAAACAGGCGACCTCCACCGAGACACAAATAATTTCCCAAAACAGTTGCTGGTCATATAGAAAGCCCAGAGCACTAACTAAACTATCCCATATTTGCTATACACTGTTCAGTGGGCCTGATTCTCAGGCCTGGCCAACACATGTTTTCTGCAAGACAGAACAGGGTTTTTTTTTAATACAACTTTTGTGCCCTCCAAATCTGAACTGGACAGAACTGAGTGAACAAAGGAGACCTCAGGATGGGTTAAAGTGTCTGAGTAGTAGGTTAATGGTAAAGATGGTATCTCTGCCAGTCAGTCAGATTACACTAGACCCTACACATTTGACCATTCGCTTAAAAAAAGAGGCAGCACAAAGTTGAATCAGTTTGTCCTATTTTGTCTGGCTAAAGCATGCTACCTACAAACCAATCCTCAAAACACAGCTGATGAACACTGCCCTTTGACAACCATTAAATCAACAACAGTGCTCTGCCAGGAGCAACAAGGTGTTATAACAAGACACTGTCAGAGGCGAAATCCCTCCTCAAATAAAATATCAGCCTTTACAGGGCAGCAACATGTAAATGTTAGTCTGGGACATTATTTTACTCCAATATTGTCTTCTACTGCTGTGCTCTAGCAGAAGGGGGAAGAGAACTTTGTAACAAGTTCCTGTAAGCAAGGTAAAGATCCCATCTTGGCCTTTTTATTGTACATGTGACATACTTCTAGAGATTACGCATGTAGTTGAAGGCAGTTTCATGGTTTAAAACAGTGTATACAAAATCTCTTACCTCCTGTGTCAAAACCAAGAATGTGCTTTTCTAACGCAACAGGCAAACCCTTTAAAAACAAAAAAATAAAATGCCATTAGAAATGCTTGGAAAAAAGTTAGACACCGATTAAATTATTTCAGAGTAAAGCGGACCATAACTTTGCAAAGCACAGGTGAGTTTGTTGGTAGAACTGAAGGGAGCTTTTAAACCAGTGAAGGCTGTATGTGCCTCCTCCTTCCTGTGCCGTAACTCTTGGGCCTTTTCCGTAATTTGTCTAATGGTAAAAATCTACTCCGTGATTGATTGGCCAAGTATCAACCTGCCTAACTGCAAATGGCCTAGATTCTTTATGGCAGGCATAACACACAAGAGCACGAACAGCTGGCTTGGAATGGAAAGCAAAACGCATTGCCAAGTGTTTGGCACACACCAAAGAATTGTCTTTCCCTTCCCAAAATAGGAGAATCGTCTCACCAGCGCCAGTTTCTCATGACTCCATACTTGGTTAATAATGTGAATCAGCCACTACAAGACAGAATCCACACTGCTTGATAGCTGTAACAAACACAAGCAGCACACCCATCCTTGATCAAACCTCCTTGACGGTGACATATTCTACGTTACACAGAAAGGTGGGCGCTGGACTCTTCACATTCTCCGGGAGCTGCAGCTCTGATAGGACAGTTTAGCAGTTCCTGAAATCATTTTCCATTTTTCCAGTGTTCAGTATGTTGCTGCATCCATCTCTCAGGAGCAAGGATTTGTTCTATAGACCAGCTTTTATGGACAGAAACACACTCATTGCTGGACCACGCAGCTCCCATCAATTGACTTCATTTACCTAAAACATTTCAGGGTCCTGCTGTACGTGTGGGTCACACAAGGCATTGGTATTCCTAACCAAGAATTCCAGTCTAGTTTTTCAGCTCGAAGTAGCCTGGTTTCCAAGTCCTATTGCTAGGGTGTTGCTAAGAGAAATGCCAGGACAATCTTAGGTCTCCACTACAGTGGCATAGCTATGCCATATAGAGCCATAGTTTAAACATGTCCTACATCCACAAGAAGGAAGGGGTTTTTCCCTCAGTGTCGGTAATCTACATCTCTGAGAAGCTGTCATTGGAAGAATCTTTCTCTAGGCCTACCCGCATCTACACCAGGAATTAGGTCAACCTAATTATGATGCTCAGGACTGTGTAAAATGTTCACACTCTAAGCGACATAGCTAGAACACACTTAGTTTTAGGTGCAGATCAGGTCTAATGGTGCCAATTGAGATTTTATTGCCCAGGAGACAAGTCCATGGGCAATGATGTAAGAGAAGACTATGTAAACACGAGAGGGAGCAATCCAATTACGAAAGCAGTGCAATTTTTACAAAAGTCTGAATGGCCACAGCTGAATTAAGTCCAAACTAGCACAAAGTCCTCAGTGCAGCTCCAGAGAGAGGCTCCGTGAGCATGTCAAGTAAGGGGTCCTTTATACCTAATGTTCTCTCCACTCTCTGTCCTTCCACTTGTAAAGAACTGGCAGATTCAAATTTGTATGTTCCACTTCCTATGTGTTAAACTAGATTTTTAAATCTTTACTTTTAATCATCGAAGGTGTTATTTTCCCACAGTTTATGGCCGCTTACCGTTCCTGCTACATACTTCCAACACAAAAGAAAAGAATTGCTTTTCCATCAGTATTGTATGGTTTATTCGCAGAACACTATGTTTGGATTGCTAACGCTCAAGGAAAATGATACATTTCAATGGCAACTATTTTTAAAGTTTGTGGAACGTTATAGGTATGTGTTTTCTAGATCTCAGCATTTTAAAAACCCAAATTTAGGAGTCAAGTTGCCCCTTCTTGTGATATGGGACCTTTAAAAAGCCTGTGGACGTAAGGGGTCTCAGACAATTCACTGTGGATGGGTTCCCACATAAAAAACCCCACAAAGCTGCAGCAAGCCTTTTCAGTGCTAAATGAACATGGAGAGACTTTCAAAGCCCAACATTTCAATGCAAGGAACTAGAAATATTCACACACGAGCTGTACCAGTGTCAATTCAGACAGCTCCTCCCCAGCTATGAAAGCCTTTAGCTTTGAGGAGAGCATATAATCCATGAGAAATGAATACAAAGTGATACAAATATTGCTGCAGCAGAAAGGTGACCATTACCAGCAGTAAATGGGTGACTCATCAATTGGAAGGTGTTTTGGAGAACCAAGGCCATTAATGGCACCAGTCTGGTAAGAAATGCTATTTGTCAATGCCCCTTTCCCAGATGGACATGATGTCAGCTCGCTGGCAGTGGAACACGGGTTTTCTTGGTGATGCACAGCGAACTCTGGTCCTCATAACAGTTGTTTATCCTGGCAAAGAGCAGGGACGTCCTCAACCTCCCCCATGTGGTACCTAGCAATGTTATTGAGGCAGGCAAAGAGCTGGATGCTTTTGCAGCATAGGCGATACACTCTCATCCCCATGATGGCTTCAGGCTCTTTACACCAAGAAATATTTAGTTCTCCGATGGTGAATTGTCCACCCAAAGTTAAGCCCTGACTACAGTACGTATAGGAAAGGAAATGAGTGCTCCTTTAAAATCCCTTGCATCTACTACACTAATTCCCTTGATAGACTCATGGCTGGGAAAATCTAAATTTAATGAACAGCCCGTTTTAATTTTCTGTGACCAAAAATAACTGGAGTCACCCACTCATTTATGCAATCCAGTGCAAATAAAGTGAAAGCCTGCCCGACACATCTGCTTCAAGGCTAGCGTTGCATTCACATTTTACCTAGCCGGGACGTGTCGGTGAAATTTTAAATACTAGTCTCTACAGACACTTGGGGATACCATCATACAAGACAGTTGGGTCCCTGTGACTAGTACACATTTAGAGCAGAGGAAGTAAACAGTGCTGCACTGTCCTATGTCAGGGGTCTGCAACCTGTTCGCTGCCCCCTTATGGCTCAGGAGCCTGAGCACCCCCCACCCCCCACTGGAGGATCCTGGCTCCAGGCCCCCCTGCCACTGGGGGATCCTACAGGCAGCCCACAGCAGGCCCTGGGCTCCCCACCACAACCGGGAGACCCTGTGTGGGGCCTGCTCCTGGTACCAGGTTCCCCACTCTTTTCCCACCGGGGACTCTGGGGCAGGCACCCTGGCCCAGCTCCCCCCACCGGCAGGCAAACCTACTGCAGCTCTCAAAACACTTGGGCATTGAAGGAATTTCAAAAAGTGGCTCCTCTTAACTTTTGGGTTGCCAACGCCCGGCCTCTGTACACTGCACAGCACTCTAGAGCAGTGATTTTCAAACTTTTTTCCTCAGGACCCAGTTGAAAAAAATCATGTCTGCCTTCCCATCTTTTGATGGCGGCAGCAGAGCGTGCTGCGACCCGGCTTGGGGATCTGCGACCCAGCAGTGGGTCCTGACCCACAGACTGAAAACCACGGATCTAGACAATCTGGTGATAAAAACGGCCAAGCCTGCCTTACACTTGCGCTCCTGAGCCAGCCCCGGGTGCCGACAGTTAATGGCTACTCTGCTGGTTTGTCCTGTGCCTTCTTACCTACGGATCACCAATGCCAGGGATCAGATACTGTCTTAACGGTCTCTCTCTTTTGTGCCAGAGAGGATGTATGAGGGAATGAGAGCTGGTAAAAACAGGTGGGGCGGTGCAAGTCCCCCGCGACCCCCCCACACACTCCTGCCACATGCCTCATGTTTCAGTTGGCGAGATCTTACCTAGGAGCTTCATTTCTGCACCCGTTTAATCCTTCACTATTGTGCTGAACCTTCTAGTAACGTCAGTTACAACTTTTATGCGGAGTTTTGTCCACGGGACCCAGGATAAAGGACCTGAACTCACTGAAAGCAGTTATTCAAAAGCTATCAGACTGCTCCACTTTGGACACGACTCAGGTACATCTCCAGTTGGTTATTATGTCTACCCAGTTATTAAGTTTTTAATGATTTAATCCTTACAAAACATTTTGATCGTGTATTCGGCATCTCACGACCTGCGGTCTGTCTTTCTCCTAAAACACATGCTGTGGAAGATCCAGCAGTTCCTTACATAAATCCATTTATTCTGCTAACCTGATTTCCCAACTGTATGCAGAGCCATCAAAGTGCTGAGATTATATTACCAAAATGCTCTTCCTCTTTCAAACCGGTTCCTTCCTTACTGTCTATATCTGTCGCTTGCTGCATCACTCTAAAAGCATTCTAGATACTGTCTTATTCTATGTCTTCTGTGAAGAGCCAAACATACCTTTGGTAACTAAAATATTACCAGATAACCTTGAGTGCCAAAATAAAGAAAAAAAATGGAGTTCTGCCTTTCCCCAAACAAAGAGGGCTGTGTTCTCTTATAGCAGTTACAAGCAGGAAAAAAATAACCTGTTTTCCTCCTCCAACACTGAAGTCCGTATACAGCAGCAGCACTGGGTTACCTTTCAAGTTTACGAGTTTACCATTCTGTAACTGACTTTGAAATAGCCGTCTTAGTTGTTGACACATTCTGCTATCCTTGTCAGACTTTTAAAATCGAATTCAGCCCCTTTAACATACAATCTAAGGCCTATGTTTATTGCACCACTGCTTAGTACAGGGGTGTCAAACATGCAGCCTGCGAACCTCTTCCATCTAGCCCACAACTGCACTTGGCAGGACGTCTCTCTCTCCGTTAGGGAGACAGAGAAAGGTATCACGGAGCGCAATTTCGCATACACAGCTTTCCCCAATGCCACAAGAGTGCCACAGTATTTTGATTCATGGGATGTACGGCCCACTTGAAGTACATTTAAGTCAAATCTGGCCTGCCATAGTAAATGAGTTTGACACCCCTGGCTCAGTAAGTCAGTGCGGATTACAAACCAAGACTTATTTGTAGTCACCATGTAACAAATACAGAAAGTGCCATTTATTTATTACCATACAGTATGGAGGTGACATGAAAGGTGAAGGGCCCTGCAAGCTCTGTAAGGACAGCTCTGGACAATGCTTTGCCCTCAAGGTGTACAAGTCGCCTTCGCTAATTGAACCCAGGACACCACACCAGCAGCCCAGGCTGCAAGTGATGGAATGAATGGCCAGAGGGCCGGGGTGTTTAAGAAACGACTATTTGATAAAGCAGGAATGTTCCCTCTGAACATTTTTTATAATGTTTGCCCAAAATCATTCTGAATGTCTCACAAACCTACTACTATTCAAAACTGCTCTGGAGTCGTATTTTCACAGATGTATTTCATTTCGCATTCATGCGATTCTTAGATTTAATTATGGAATTATATATCTCAGTCATTTCTCTTTTGGCTGGGTAAGAAAAAAAGCCTAGATTCCCACCCCAGCTCCCCCCAAAGCCATGTGAGAAGCCAGAAACAGCATATTCTATACTATAGGGAAGAAAATAAAACCCATCCACTTATTTAATTAGCCATCACTTCTACTTGGAAACAAGAGTCAGTCTAGGACCTCTTTTCATGTTCCAGTGAAATAACCAAACTGAAACCTGCTCTAGTGTATATTATTGTAATGTTAGAGGACTGATTGCACTCCATTAAGCTGTCAACTTTTCCTTAACTATCATTTACAACTAGAACTGTATTTGTTTTATGAAAGATCCTATGCTGCTGATTATGCCATGAGATTTTCTCTTGGTCTTTCAGATTTAGGATTGCTGAAAGCTACCGCACAGAGATTCCAGCCACAAGCCACCACCACCTCTGTATTTAAAATGTATTTGAGTGCACACTGTAAAGACGCAGGTGGTCTTGTGTAACATGCACATACCTCCTTCGATTGATTTGCTTTTCCTATGGCGTCCGGAGTCAAGCGCTCTTGAACCAAAATTCGAATTGCCTAGGGAGACAAAGTTAGAAGACCAAAGTAATATTCCATGTTGATGCATGTCTCTCCAGCACTGCACACAAGGAAGTCAAACAGCTTTAACCTCTACCAGACACTTGGAAAGCGTCCTGCTGATTCATTACATTACCTCATCCCCATTGGTCCTCTCCCAAGTCAGCAATGCTCACTTTTGAGGCTAGGCTGCCATGCCCCCCCACAAAATTTACCACTGGACCCTTTCCGGTGGAGGTGCTTTCTGTTGCCGGGAGCCCTTTCCAAGGGCCCTACCCCTTGTCCCCCAGCACAGAATCTGAAGTAAATCTGGCCATGAGTTATTTATAAAATGGGAAAATCAAAAATACTTGCAATATTGAAAAATGTAAAAAAGTAAGTTTCGCCTTCATCTTGGATGTCTTACAATCCTCTGCCCATCTGGCTAGTTGATGTGCCATTCCACAACTATTCATACTGACAGATACAGCTATGTGAAAGGGCACTAAAAATAACTCAAGGAGTATGAGAGGGCCAGAATTAGACCATAACAAAGCAAAAAGCCTGCTGATTATAACTGTTGGCCTCACCATTTCCTTGCCAAGTTACCCAAAAGCACTCACACTACTTCATGCTCCCCTTCACTGTCTAGTTTTCCTGTTGCTTGGCATGTGACATTACAACATTGCTCTAACGCAATACAGACTTTTCTTTCAAACTAGGGGAACAGGCACCGAAAGAAATTCATTTGAGTAAGAATATGACTTCCTTTAGTGTGTCTCGTCACGAAACCCTCAGATCTGTGATGAGTATCTTGACGAAGTGGGTTGGAGTCCACGAAAGATTAGGCCTGAAGACATTTGTTAGTCTAAGGTTTCAGAGGACTCTCGTTGTTTTTGCTGTTCACAGACTAACGCGGCTACCCCTCTGGAAACAGTTACCAATAATGAGGCTTAGCATAAAGAAAATCATTTTCAGCACTACTAGTACCTATGACAGAAGATGTTATCTCTGGCCAACTTCTTAAAATGTTAGCTGAGCAAAGAGAATGTCAATAAATCTTTGCTTTACCAGTAAATTTTAGAAAAACCTACAAGAGTTCCAGCTAAAGGAGCCATTACACAATGTCCACATATTAATATAGAGTACTGCACTGTTCATATACAGAAACATGCAGACAACTACTCGGATGAATGGAATGGATATGGATGAATGGAATGGAAAACCTGCCTTATGAGAGAAAACTCAGAGGGTGCGTCTACACTGGCGACTTAGGTCGACTTAAGGATGCTTAAGTTGACCAACACAAAGCCGCGTCCACACTGGGCTTTTACTAAGTCAACTTAAGAGCTTCTTTAAGTCAACTTATTAACAGATTAAGTTGACTTAATAACACCACCTCTGAAGGTCGACTTAAGCCTTAAGTCGACTTATTAAGTTGACTTAGTCAGTGTGGACGGGGAATAGCGCCAAGGAGACCTTATTGAGTTGACTTAAAGCCGGTGTGGACGGGGAATAGCGCTAAGGCGACCTTATTGAGTTGACTTAAAGCCGGTGTGGACGGGGAATAGCGCTAAGGCGACCTTATTGAGTTGACTTAAAGCTGGTGTGGACGGGGAATAGCGCTAAGGCGACCTTATTGAGTCAACTTAAAGCAAGTGTGGACGGCGATGTCTACTGTTAGGTCGACTTAACGAGGTCGACTTAAGTTGACGTTGTTGATTTAACAGAATCGACTTAACTTTACAAGTGTAGACATAGCCAGAGAGCTTGCCTTGTTTAGCCTAAGCTAAAGAAGGCTGAGAGGAGATACGATTGCTCTCCTTATACATCAGAGGAATACATACCAGAGAGGGAGACAAATTATTTATGTTCAGCGCCAATGTGGACACAAGAACAAATAAATATAAACTGGCCATCAGGATTAGGTTTGAAATGAAACAAGTTTCTAACCATCAGAGAAGTAAAGCTCTGGAATAGCCTGCCAAAGGAGCAGTGGGAGCTAAAAATCTAACTGGTTTCAAAACGGAGCTTGATAAATTTCTGGAGGGGATGGTATGATGGGACAGCCTCATTTGGCAATTAACTGATCTTTGACTGCTAGTGGTAAATATGCCAATGGCCTGTGATGGGATGTTTGGTGGAGAGGGCTCTGAGTTACTACAGAGAATTCATTTTTGGATATCTGGCTGGTGAGTCTTGCCCACTTACACAGTGTTTAGCTAATCACCATATTTGAGATCAGGAAGGAATTTTCCCCCAGGGCAGATTGGCATAGGCCTTGAGGTTTTTTCACCTTCCTCTGCAGAATGGGGCACCGGTCACTTGCTGGTAGATTCCTGCTGTACCTTGAAGTCTTTTAAACCATGATCTGAGGACTTGAGTAACTCACTCATAGGTTAGAGGTCTATTACAGGAGTGGGGTGTGAGGTTCTGTGTCCTTGACTAGATTAGTGGTTCTCAACCGATGTAACGTGACACAGCAGCTGAGTGTCTTGTGGGAATTTCAGCTGCCACCAAATCACACTCCCCTGCCCCCACCACTAAAAGAAATGGCCACTGGGTTCGCGAGCTGCGGCGACAGCCCTGTCCCTCTAACGCTATCCCTTTAACACCTGCTGCGCCAAAACTGCTAGCATATTTTTGGTTGCGGAACAAAACGAAGTTTCATTATGATCCAGACTGAGGGATTAGTTGGCTCCAGCCTAGTCCGATGACGTAAGAATACAGCTTGGATCTGAGAGTGACAAAAGACTACAGCGGTCCATCACTGAAACACAGATCTTCTGTGCCTTCCAATTAAGTACTTGGAATAGGAGCAGCAATTAGAAATATTAATCAGCCTAATGGCTGTATCTGGCCACTAGATTAATTTACAGGATAAAATAAAATCTGCTTTAGTTAAGGAAAGTGGAAGGACAGGCATGTGCAAAAAGAGCAGGAGTGGAAGTATGTAGATGTACGTTCTCATTCTGGCTCTGTCACAGGTTCTTTGAGACTCTGGACATGACTTAGCCTCTCTGTACCTAAGTTTCTCCCCTCTCTAGAATTAGAAGAATACTGTGTTGGGAGACTTAAATTCATTAACACCGCACAGCATTCAGAGATGCTGGACTAGAAGGCAAGAAATAAGTGCAAAGCAGCGGCTTTAGACGGCACAGAAACATTCCAAACACTGAACAAGTTCAGTGTTACAAGATTTCAGAAATTCTGCTACCATTGGTTGAAACATTTGAAATATAAATGCCCATATCTTCAGTTTTGAAGACTATCGTTTTTCTTTTAAACCACCCAGAAATCAAGTAGAAAACATATTAGCAGGCTTAAATTTTTACTTGCACCCAAAAAGCAAAGGTCACAGATTTCATACACCGCACATTATGGATTTCCCTACCCCCCGGTAGATACTAGTTGCTCTGACCAGATTCCCGAATTATGAAGATCAAGATGTGAACCTCACCTTAAGCATTATCAAATAGTCATCATGTCGCTGGATTTGAAGAAGGTTAGCCAAAGCCATCACTCCAGCCTTAAAGTCAGGGTTATTCACTGCAAGACAAATACTACGGTTATACTTGGCTCCAAAACGTGGGTTAGATTTCTTGTTCTGCATGCATCAGACTTCTCACAAATCTGAGTAAGGGGTTCATGCACTTACTCGCATGAGTAATCCCACAAAGCTACCTATGTGAGTAAGGGATTCGTGATCTGGCAATATCTTTGTTTAATCTACATTTGATTTTATAAAACAAGCAAAGCCTGAGAATTATCAAGCAACTGAAGTGCAGCTGTATTCTGAAAACTGATCATATACAAATGGCAATAAACCTGTCAGCGTCAGGTCAATTCCAGGCAAGATAGTGGAGCAGCTGATATGGGACTCAATAAACACAGGAGAATTATGAAATTAATGCAAATCAGCATGTGTTTATGGAAAAGAGAACCTGCTGAACTAACTTGATACCATTTTTTTCTTAGATTACAAGTTTGGCTGATAAAGATAACAGTGTGCATTTAACATGCTTAGACTTCGGTGAGGTGTTTGACTTGGTATCAAACGACATTTTGATTAAAAAACTACAAGGATATAAAATGTACATGACTAGCATCAAATGGATGAAAAGTGATTAACTGTTTGGTCTCAAAAGGTAATTATAAATGGAGAATCATCAAACAGGTGTTCTTGCAATGGGATCCCACAGGGATCCGTTCTTGGCCTTAGTTATTTACCCTTTTTATCAGTGGCCTAAAAGCAATCATCACTGATCAAGTTTGCAGACAACAGATATTAGGGAAATAGTAAATAATAAAGATGCCAGGTCACTGATTCAGAGTGATCTGGCTCACTTGGTAAACTGGGCACAAGCAAACAATATACATTTTATCACATCTAAATGTAAATGTATGCATCTAAAACCAAATACAGGCCAGGATGCTAGGATGGGGGACTCCGTTCTGGGAAGTACTGACTCTGAAAAAGATTTGGGGGTTGTGGTGGGTTACCAGCTGAGCATGAGTTCTCAGAGATGGTGTGACCAAGATAAGCTACCGCAATTCTGGGACGCACCATCAGGGGAACTGACTGACAGCAGAGAGGATATTTCATCCTTTTATTTGGCACTGGTACAACCTCCCATCTCCAATTCTGGTGTCCATAACTCAAGGATGTTGATACACTGGAGTGGATTCAGAAGAGTTCTGAGGATGATTATACGATTATAAAACACGCCTTACAGCAGAGGTGGCAAAGCGTGGCTCATGAGCCGCATGAGGCTTTTACAGGTAAGGTGCAGCTCACGGAGTCACTCATATCCCCCCCCCCCCCCCAACCCCACTTGAATTCTCTGTCCAGCAGAATGGAACAGGAAGTTCAGAGCTTCTGCCCTGTGGCAGAGTGGTGGGGCAAGGATTCTGCCCAGTGAAGGTCTCGGGGAGTCTGGCCAACCCCACCTTAATGTGATAGACTCAAAGAGCTAAATCTATTAAGATTAATCAAGAGAAGGTTAAAGGGTGACCTCATCATCGGAAATGCCCCTCTGCCTTATATATTGGACAGACAGGACAGTCTCTGCGCCAAAGAATCAATGGACACAAATCTGACATCAGAAACTGCAATACTGAAAAACCTGTAGGGGAACACTTCAACCTCCCTGCTCACTCCCTTAACGACTTGTTAATAGCTGTGTTGAAACAGATGAATAACAAATCACAGCTTCAAAGAGAGTCTGCAGAACTCGAACTTATATGCAAATTTGACTCAGTTGTCTTGGGGTTAAACAGGGACTATGGATTTTTCTCGCATTACATCAAGTGAATTGACCTCCCCCCTCCTCTATGTGCTGTTCCCCAGTGTTTTGAATCCTAACACCTACTTTGATTTGCTGTTACAGCCTGACCTGATGCTATGTCATACACTCCCCTGCATTTAATTTCCTCCCACTCTGTAACTTTCCTATCTTCAAAGCGTCTGACGAAGTGGGATTTTCTCCCACGAAAGCTCATGCGATTAATAAATCTATTAGTCTTTAAAAGTGCCACAAGACTCTTTTGTCTTTCTACAATAGACTAACACGGCTACCCCTTTGGAATTTGACTCATTAAATGTGTATATGTGGAACAAATATTTAATAATGGGCTCTTCAGTCTGTCAGAGAAAGGTATAGCATAATCCAATGGCTGGAAGTTGAAGCTAGACAAATTCAGAGTGGAAATCAAAGGTGTACATTAATGGTGAAAGTAATTAACAATTAGAAACATTTACCAAGGGTTATATGGTCTGACCTTAAAATCTATGGATCTATCTAAAGGAGTCTCCGGCACTGACAAGTGTGGTTTGGAGGGTTTTTTGGTGGGGGGAGTGGGGGAGGGTGTTTATTTTGTTTTGAAAGATGTGCTCTAGGAATGATCTGGGGGAATGTCCATGCCTTGTGTTACACGTCACACTACATGATCACAATGGTTCCTTTTAACCCAGGAATCTATTCAAGCGACTGACCTCTGGCGCCTTCAGTAGCTTCTTCAGCACCACCTGATCCATTAAAGCAGGGGTCAGCAACCTCTCCTGCCCCCTGTGCCGGCCCCTCCTCCCCATCCCTCAGTTGGTGCCGGCAGCCCCTTCTGCCAAAAAAAAGCGGCCATCTCCTGAGAATTTGGCGGTGGCCATGACTAGAGTGCCCTTTCTCACCCAAAGTTGCTGTGAGCGGCTTCGGGGCAGCAGGGGGAGGAGGGGAGACGCACCCAGGCATGCTGCTAGAAGCTATCTGGAGTGGCTTCTTTTGGTGGTGTGCGGGGCCCCCCCCGCACCCCCCCCCCCCCCAAAAGAAGCTGCTCCAGGTGGCGTCTGGGAACCACCCTCCCCTCTCACCATTGCCGAAAAAAGCCGCTTTTAGTGGTTTTCGGTGGCAGGGGCAGCAATTTTGGTGACACCGCAGAGGGCACCGCGTGCCACTCCCAATGGACTTGCGTGCCATTTCTGGCACATGTCAGGAGTTGCTGGCCCCTGCATTAAAGGAACCTACTCACAGATTCACAAAAGTATAGGGCTGGAAAGGACCTCGAGAGATGATCTAGTCCACTCCCCTGTGCTGACACAGGAGTAAATATACCTACAGGGACGTGGCTAACCTGATCTTAAAAACCTCCAATGACAGAGATTCCACCATCTCCCGCAGTAATGATTCCAAGGTTTAATATCCTTAGACTGTTTTTCCTAGCATCTAAGCTAAATCTCCCTTGCTGCAGATTAATCTGATAACTTTTATCCTACCTTCAAGGGGCAAGAAGACTAGGGGATCATCATCCTCTTTATAATGGCCCTTGAAGATCCCCTTTCAATCTCCTTTTCTCAAGACTAAACATGCCCAGTTTTTTTTAACCTTTCCTCATAAGTCAGCTTTTCTAAACCTTTTCTCATTTTCGTTGCTCTTCTCTGGACCCTTTCTAGTTCATCCATACTTCAACAGTGCCACGTACAACAGAGCTACCACCTCTCATGTCTTGCACGAGACTCCTGTTAATATACCCCAGAATGGTGTTAGTTTTTTTCATGACTGCTGCACACTGTTCAGTTGTATTCAATTTGTGATCCATTATAACCCCCAATCCTTTTTTACAGTCCTACCATCTAGCCATTTACTCATTTTGTAGTTGTACCTTTGATTTTTATTTCCTAAGTGCACTACTTTACACTTATCTTTATTGAAATTCATCTTCTGATTTCAGACCATACCGCCAATTTGTCAGTTGCCTGTATTCTGCTCCTGAACTCCAAAGTGCTTGCAATCCCTCCCCTCTTGGTCACCCACAAATTTTACAAATGTATTCTCCAACACCTAACCAAGTCATTAATGAAAACAGTAGACAGGACCAGACCCAGGACAGCCTCCTGCATGACCCACTAGATACGTCCTCCCAGTTTGACAGCTTATTATTCATGACTACTCCAAGTATAATATTTCGGCCAGTTACGCACCCACCTTATATAAGTTAATCTAAACCACATTTCCCTATTAGACATGATTTTTAGTTGACGTCCATGTTGGCTATTACTTAATCACCCTATTATCCACTAGGTGCTTAGAAACTGGTTACTTAATAATTTGTTCAAGTATCTTTCAAGGTATCAAAATTACATAGAGCTGTCTATAATTCTCCAGGTCCTCTTTTTACAAATAAGTACTTATTTGCCCTTCTCCAGTCTTCTGGGACCTAACCTACCCTCCCTGAGTTCTCAAACATAATCACTAATCATTCTGAGATTGCTTCAGCTAGCTCCTTAAGTATCCTAGGTAGAATTTCATCAGGCCCTATCGATTTGACTACATCTACCTTACCTAACTATTCTTTAGAATATTCTGTTCTTTCCCTGTTCTGGTTTGTGTTCCTTCCTCCTCATGCCCTAATAAAATTCTAGGTTCTTTGCTCTACGGGAAAGAGAGTCTCCCATGAAAAGAAGTTCTTCATTAATCCAATTCAAAAGGACTGGATTTAATATGGATAGAATCATAGAAACTGGAAGGGACCATGACAGGTCATTGAGTCCAGTCCCCTGCACTCACGGCAGGACCAAGTACCCCCATTAAACCACCCCTGGCAGGTGTTTGTCTGACCTGCTTTTAAAAACCTCCAATGTAGGAGATTCCACAACCTGCCGAGGCAACTTATTCCAGTGTTAATCACCCTGACAGTGAGGGATCTTTTCCTAAGGTCTAGGCTGAACGTCCCTTGCTGTAATTTAAGCCTGTTGCTTCTCGTCCTGTCATCTGTGACTATGGAGAATAATTTTTCTCCTTCTTCCTCATAACAACCTTTTAGGTATTTGATGGTTTTCATATCCCCTCTCGGTCTCCTTTTTTCTAGGCTAGACAAACCCAGCTCTTTCAATCTTCCCCTCATAGGTCAAATGTTCCAGACCTCTAATCATTTTTGTTGCCCTTCTCTGGACTTCCTCCAGTTTCTCCACATCCTTTTTGAAATGAGGCACCCAAAACTGGACACAGTACTCAAGTTGAGGCCTAATCAGTGCAGACTAGAGTGAAAGAATCACTCTCGTGTCTTACTCACAATACTCTTGTTAATACACCCCAGAATGGCGTTTGCTTTTTTGCAACAGTGTTACGCTGCTGACTCATATTTAGCTTGTGGTCCCCTGTTACACCCAGATCTCTTTCTGCAGTACTCCTTCCTAGGCAGTCATTGCCCATTTTCTATGTGTGCAGTAGGTGGTTCAACCCTAAGTATAGTACTTGGCACTTACCTTTATTGAATGTCATTCTATTCATCTCAGACCATTTCACCAGTTTGTCCAAATCATTTTGAATTGTGATCCTATCCTTCAAAGCACTCGCGACCCCTCCCAGCTTGGTATCATCAGCAAATTTTATATGTTTGCTCTCTATGCCATCATCTAAGTAATTGATAAAAATGTTGAACAAAACCAGACCCAGTACAGATCCCTGTGGCACCCTGCTCATTATGTCCTTCCAGCCTGAATGTGAACCATTGATAACTACTCTCTGGGAACGGTTATCCAACCAGTTTTTCACCCATCTTAGAGTAGCTCCATCTAGTTTGTACCTCCCCAGTTTATTAATGCAGCAGTTGCTCTGGAGCAAAACACTAGCATCCCTCTCTCCTTCAAAATAAATGCAGAATCTTTGGAGATAAAAGATTTCAAACCAAACATCAAAAGACAGAACATATCCTGAGATCAGTATTTTAAGTACAGCAGTAGAATATCAGAACCCATACATTTCAAAAACTTTGAAGATGACTTTCTAGTATCTAAAATGCATATTTTAGCATTTTGGATACAGACAAGATTCAGAAAGTCACGGTCAGAATTTCCGGTTCTCTCTTTATATAAACTATTGCTTTAAGTGGAACTAATTTAAGTAAGAATTATAAACAAAAATGTTTTCTAGAGATCAAGAAGGTAAAGTCATTTCATACTTACCGTCCAAGTTTATTAGTGGCTCGGCATTTTTTGCTGTATTATCAGTATTTTTAGCACCATCAGGTGAGGAGTCCTTATATTTATCAGCTGTCAAAATAAAAACAGTTTTGTTTCATGAATGCAAAATTCAGGTGAGAGCTAATAAATTAAAAATTAATGGAGCTCAAAGCATTGAGAAAAGAATGACTAATGCATTGTTAGCTGGAATTGAGCCAACTACATTTTCAGCACATGGTGGAAGACTGGCAGCCAAATCAATTTGTAGATTTCAGTTGTTTTCCACTACTGAAACCCCAGAAGAGTGAGATTCTAATAAAGAGCTGTTACTACTGTCTACGTACTAGCTCAAAGCTGAGGAAGAACTGCAGAGATGTGATACATCATAGGGAGGGCATTAAAGCTTGACAGACTCTTAGCTGGGAGCCATCATCCTAGCTAAGCAAGAAGGAACAATTCAACTGATTCTTTGGAGTGAAGAACTACTATAAAAAAGGTCATCAGCTAGATTTCTAAGCTACAGCCCATTCAATATTAATGAAGATGACATTCAGTGATCACCCTAGAACCTAGATCATAGTTTCTCAAGTGGTGGTATGTGTACCCCTGGGGGTATGCCAGATGCAGACTGGGGATATGCACAGCAGTCACCTGCTTTCCCCAGCCCCAGCTGGGAGGCAGCTGAGTGTTGGGGTACTTATTAAAATTTTCAGAAGTTGGGGGGTACTTGCTATTTAAAAGGTAGAGAAATGCTGCCCTAGGTGGGATCATTAGTCACCTATTTCAGTTAACCCTGATCCTTGGACATGAGATGGACAGAGTATGATACTTCTAATATGTTTTACTGCACAACTGCCACCACTCCTATTAGATAACATGACAAGGAACAGTTACCATTTTTTTTCATATGGGGGCGGGGGGAAGATGTACATCTTGCTATGAACATATAACTTATTATTTCTGCCGATGATCAAAGATATCTTTTCTGCACCTCTGAGCCTCACAAGTGTGATCCCAGAGTGAAGTCAGCCCTGTGTATTATTTTATTCCTTCCTCTGCCAACAAACCAGGAAACAAATTATGAGTTTACTGCTAAATCAACCAGGAGAAGTTGGTCTGAAAAGGAGAAAACTCTTATTCAACTGTTAGAAAATAAAAACAGGAATTCATAAAAATATTGAAATTACACATTCTTAAACATACTTTTTACATGCTCTCATTGTCTCCGTTTGAAAAATACTTTCCAATATTATCAAACTCATTCAAAACAGTACCACTTTTAACATGAAGATATTTAAAAATCAGCCATACCATTATCTCCATACTCAAGCCTAACAGCTAGCCCAAGAAGCCAATCAATTGTTTCTTGTCGTTCTTGTATCTTGAAGGGACAGTTAACATCTTTCAGATACTGTAGAGGGGGAAAAATGCATCCATCATCATTGGTTGGGAGGAAACACATCCACGAATTAGTCAACATTGCAGAACTGCTTTAACAAATAAGCATCTTAGGTAATCACCTCCCCTATTAAGACCACTCTAGTTAGAAGGCCAGTATTAACAAATGATGTCATCCTGAAATGTTATATTCCTACTGTGGTTCATCTGAGGCATTTCAGTGCTTCTCATGCCACAATTCATCCACGTCTCTCATCTTACTAATCATATCTACTTCTCAACTAGTGAGCAACTGACGTTTTCCTTGAAATATTATACACAAGAGATTTAAGAAAGTCCAAAACATTCCAATTAAATTTATATTTATGCCACCTCAGTGTCCCCCAACTCCCACCTTCTAACAGCACAAGCAGGGGAAAGTAAGGGGGCAGGTCAGAAAAACTAAAGAACTCCACCTCCAAGTGCTTTAGAGCTCTCTCCTACAAGGCACTGAGCACTTTAGTCTCATCCTTCAAGACCCTGAAGCACACAATTAGTCCCGCTGAAATAAATGTGTTGAATGATGAAGTGCTGTGTAATGTCAGATCCAGAGAGTGCTCATACACTGTGCAGGATTGAGCCCTCAGAAAGAAATGTGGATGTCACACAGTTAGTGAAGAGAAAGTCAAAGTGCTCACGCATAACATGCGTGTCACACACTGATGGCTATCTGCCATGCTTTGTGCAGGCAGTGGACAATCATACAACAGTCAGATGTGGCTAGAATAGTCCTTTAAACACGGCTAAGACTGGGATTATATGATCCTAGTCATTTCCATCTTGGGGTATAGTTCCATGCAGAGGAAGAACTATTTTTAGTCAATTTCCTCCTATTCAAAGGCGGAAATATCTTACCCAGTGAGGAAAGAGGCAAGGATACAATTACTGAAAAAGCTGATTAAAGTGAAAATTACATACAATAAATTATAGCACTGAATTAGCCCTACATTTTGGCTTCTGTAAAACATTTTGACATATGGAAATAAAGAATTAATCATCTTCCCCCTTTCAAATACATTTGTTCTATGCAGGGCTGTTGTAGCTAGCCATGTTGGTCCCAGAAAATTAGACACACAAAGTGGGTGAGGGAATATTTTTGTCGTCTCTTCTTCAGCTCTGTGTAAACACAGAAACTTGTCTCTTATACCAACAGAAGTTGGCCCAATAAAAGATATTCCATCACTCAGCTTGTATTTCAAATATATCTGTTGTAACATATTGAGTAAAACTAGAAATGGTTTATCACCAACAGCAGCTACCGCACATAGATTATAATGGGTTCTCCTGTTTCAGGTATGAAGTTACCTTTTCAAAGGCTTTAGGCCATTCATCGTTATGTATGTTCCTTAAACTTCCTCGGTCTTCAATCTTGTAGTGTCTGATTTTCTGGTCTTCAAGCCAGACAATGAAGTTTCTAAATTCTGTTTCATCTATATCCAGACATAAAACAATAAGCTGATCAATCAATCTAAATAATGTTTTCTTAGAAACAGAAGTCAATGAGGGCTCATTAAACTGTGATACTTGATTCTTTTTAGTTTTTAATTCTACTCCAGTGATTCCAATAATACATCTTTATTTATAACCTTTCACCATGTGGACTCTTGTTGCTAATTTACTTGAGTTCTTTAATTCTGTAAGAAAACGGGCTTGAAAATTTCTAGTCAGTCAATGACAGCAGATTTGTGTTAGAAAATTTAATTATAAATACAATTAGGTGAAGAATGAAGAGAAAGAAGAACAAAGGAAAAAAAATGCAAATCAAAGGTTTATCAAGTCACAGGATACGAGATGGATTTAGTGACCTGCTAGCCAAGGATGTCCCATTCTGCAATGTGCATCAACACTGTCTTCTAAACACAACATTCATATATATTATATATACAAACATGCCTCTTCCCCCTCATGAGGCAGTGTAGAGATTTTTTTTTTCCTGATCAGTGATCCATTATTGACATGAACAGAACTAAGATTAAAAACTGTCCATGTAGATTCTTGGAGCAACGTAAGAGATGTGCTAAATTACATTAAATCAGAAACACATAATGGCCTGGGCAGTATCTGTACCAAACTGCCAAGGCATTCTTACTACTGGCAGAATGCAAAGTTTCAGGACCACTGCAGAACAGTCTCACACAAAAGAATAATTACACACAAGTCTGACATCAGAAATCACAACAATCCAAAACCAAAAGGGGCACACTTCACTGTCCCTGCTCACTCCATTGTGATTTACGATTTGTTAATAGCGGTGCTCAAACAAATGAACAACAAATTGCAGCTTCAAAGAGAAACTGCAGAATTAGAATTTATATGTAAATTCGACTCCATTGCCTCAAGGTTAAACCAAGACTATGAATTTTTTTCTCATTACAACAGGTGATTTGACCTCACCTTCCTCTATACGTGTTTCCCAGTGTTTGAATCCCAACACCTATTTTGATTTGCGGTTACAGCTTGACCTGATTCTGTGTCATACATTTCCCTGCATTTAACTTCCTCCCATTCTGGAAGTTCCCCCATATTCAAAGCATCTGATGAAGTGGGATTTTCTCCCATGAAAGCTCATGCGATAAATACACTTGTTAGTCTTTTAAAGTGCCACAGGACTCCTTGTTTGTTTTGGTCACAAATAGTTTTTCAAACTCTTAACAAGAAAGAGAAGCACAGTGAATATAGAGAGAGATATAAACTATTACGATTTACATAGTATTAAAGTTAGCAAAACCACAGAAAAAGTATTTTAGCAAATTAAGTGACAGCAATATACTAAAATTTTTTCCCTTATCCTATACAATTCCATTGTATTTTAGCAACTAATATTTTCAGGGTCACCTGGAGTTAGAGGCCACTGTTACATAATATTAAAAGGCTGGGAACTACACTCACAAAGGAACTTGGGTGCAGCAATGCTAAGTTTTGCCACTCCTAACTTTTAGGTGTACAAAGCCTGAGTTAAGAACTCAGGCTCCCTATACCAGTGGTTCTCAATATTTTGCGGGTCGCAACACACTTGGCAGCGTGTTGTGTGTTGCGACCCTACAGGACACACCAGCCCACACCCCCAGATCAAATCAGGCCACCTCCCTGGCTCTCCACAGCACACTTGCCACGCTGGAGCAAGCTCCAGAGGGGCAGCTGTTAGTCTGTGTACAGCAAAAACAACAAGCGTGCTGTGGCACCTTAAAGACTAACTCCAGAGGGGCAGCCCTGTTAGTCTATGTACAGCAAAAACTTATGCCCAAAGAAATTGGTCAGCCTTTAAGGTGCCACAGGACTCTCATTTCTTTGGGTCTAA
>ML685781.1:16744368-16802925 GCA_007922175.1 Pelusios castaneus
GAGTCTCTATATACAAACAAGCCTGGCCCCAGGCTGGGCAGGGCAGGGCGGGGCAGGCAGCCATCTCTAGCCCCGGGGGAGGGCGAGTTTCTATATACAAACAAGCCTGGCCCCAGGCTGGGCAGGGCAGGGCAGGCAGCAGTTTCTCAGTCAGGAGTGGGGTTTGGGGCAGGCAGGAGAAAAGAATACCACCAATCAAACTACAGTGGCTATAGCAGGAGGGTTCCAATGCACCCGGGGAGCCGGAGTATCCCTGGTGTGGGGCAGCGGGGTTCCCACCGCAACACGCTGCCCCAGGGTATGGTCCACGGCTGTTGTGAGACCATGGGCCAGGCAACTCTCCCTTTCCCCGGGGTACCCGGTTCCCATCTCCTAGGGGACACCGGCGTACTCTGCCGTGGGGAAGTTCCCGAACCCGTCTGCTTCATCGGGTGGAGGCAAGGCTGGCAGTGTCTCATCCAGGTCCTCGGCGGAGGGCAGCTCCTCCAGATCGCAGGGGCCATTGGGCAGGGCCGGTCCGTAGGGCTCCAGGGCAGCGGGTGGTTCCCTGGGGTCGTCAGCCAAGGGTAGCACCTCCAGGTCACAGGGGCTGTCCGGCGGCTCCAAACTCCTGGGCTCGGGGTCAGAGGCTTGGTTGTTCGGTACCACCGGGGGCGGTGGCTCGCTCTGGTCCCAGGGGGCTGGCGCCTCCTGGGCCTGGCTGGGTGCATGCCAATGGGGGCAGTCCTCTGGGCCCCAGGCGGTGGGAAGCTGGGGCCACACCTCTTTGGACGCCTGGCAGGGCGTCTGGCCCTGGGGCAGTGAAGCACAGTGCTTCCCCGGTGCTGGCTGGGTCCTGCCTGAGGGAGAGGGCTGCCTTCTTATACTGCCCTTCTGGGCCCCGCCCCCTTGCTTCCTGTCAGCCAGGATTGGTGGCCCCGGGTTAACCCCTTTGCAGGGGGTTGGCCCGCCCTCCCTGTCTGTCTCTGAGGGCGGCCATGTTCCCTGTCCCTTACAGGTACTGAACCCTTATTTTGCAAATTCTTTTTAAGATGAGACTTGCCCGCAAACTAAATATGCATTTTAGGAGGACGGAAGGATTTTCTACTCAAATATGAAATCTAAATTACAGTAATTTAACACTGAAGGCAGCAATTGTGTATGAGTCAAATAGCATTCATTTAATATTAAGAAAGATATAGTCTGATATCTACACTCACACTTTGGATTTACACTACGACTATAGTTACGAGTGTGGATAACTAAAATGTCCAGGGTGCCCTGCGGGAAACTCACTGCTGTAAGCACACAGTATATGTGGCTGATGTTATTATTAAAATATTCATGTAATGACTTTAGATCTTCAGTCCTAACTAAGTCATCTAATACGTAGGAAAGGTTTGCCTTTCTCTCATGGCTTTTAAAGAGCAGAAGCCAAATCATGTTATGAGTTTTGTTCTCATTTTTTTCCCTTGTGCTCCCCCATCCATCTCTTCTTCACTTGTTGTCTATCACCTTTTACTTTGATGGGAAACTGTTTGGGATAGGGATCTGTGATGTTTTGGTGTTCATCCCTGACTTATGTCGTCACCACTTGCCCTGCAGCCTTAGGTGTTCACAGTGCAGACACCAACAGCTGGCATACTTATGTACAGGTCACACTGGCTTCCACTGCCCAGTTACTGTTTGAAGAGTGACTCCAAACATGGCTCAGTCCTGAATTTCCCCGAAACTGTCTCCTTGCACCGTCCAACCCCTGGACACTCTCAGAAGTAATGACATTTCCTTATCTTTTAAAGAGACTGAAATGGCAGCTTTGGTATCTTGATTGGAGTTAACAATCACTTCAATTCAATGAAAACACTGTGTAAGTTCAGCTAAAAAGTAAAACATGATTTATGCAATCAAAAAGAGAGTTTTTAAGTGAGTTCAAATATTTGGGGTAAAGATAGAAAGGGTTACAAACTAACAAAAGTAAAACTCCTCTTTCTAACAGCTGTGACCTAACTTAACAAGATATTGTCTTTTTTTATAGGTGATTTCCTCACCAATCTTTTTTTCCGGTAGTGGCTGACTAGTCTGCAAGGTGCTGGTTCTCCTTGCCACCTAAGGGATTTGCTCCCACTCTCTTTGTAGTCCAGGAACCCTTTGAAATGTATTCTTCTGACATGAATCCCCGATACAGTTCCTTATTCCTGCTGGCTATGTATAGCATTCTGGCTTAGCCCCACTGGCGGTTTTCACAATGGAGACAATCTCTTTCAGCAACCTCCAATATAAATGTATTGAATTTGGCCACACCTGGTTTGAGGTGCTGATCTCTTTACTTCATCTGGAGAAATCCTATTTATCATCTATCCTTGGTGTAACATTGGAGTTGGCTATTGCTCACTTCATCGCCCTTCTCCAGAGCCTAAAAAATAAACCCCAACTCCCATGAGAAGCAGCTGGAGACCCAGGATTCAGTCTTCAAAGGAATCTCAGCAAAGATTATTCAGTTACCCTCCTCACAATCAAGTACTAATGAAAACAAAAGTAATGAACTTTATTAAGTATTAAGTTTACAAATCTTTAACGTCTCGATCATCCAGTGGCCCCATGGGTCATTTCATAGGCTCACTGCTTCCGATGTGCTTAAATTTTTTTTTAACTGTTACTTTTTGAGTCTTTGGCTAGCTGTTCTTCAAACTCTTTTTTGGCCCTCCTTATTATATTTTTACCCCTGCCAGAGTTTATGCACCTGTTTCAATAGCATTTAATCTCCACTATTTAAAGGATGCCTTTTTTGGCTCTAACTGCTTCTTTTACTTGGTTGTTTAGCCACAGTGGTACGGTTTTGGTCCTTTGACTACGGGTTTTTTTAATTTGAGATATACATTTAAACCGAACCTCTTTCATAGTGTCTTTAAAAAGTTTCCAGGTTGCAGGGTTTTTCACTTTTGGAACTGTACCTTTTCATTTCTGTTTAACTAATGTCCTCATTTTTCTGTAGCTCCTCTTTCTGAAATGAAAGGCTACCATGGTGGGCTGATTTGGTGTTCCCGTCCTGCAGAGATATTGCATTTTATTATGTTATGGAGTCATTATTATCAAGGAGTTCAGCTATATTCACCTCTGTGCTCCACTTAGGACTAAATCAAGACTAGCCTCTCCTCTTGTGGTTCCAGGACTTAGCTACTCCAAGAAACAGTCATTTAAGGTGTCAAGAAATTTATCTCTGCCTCCCATCCTGAAGTGATATGTACCCAATCAGTATGGGGAGAGTTGAAATCCCCCATTATCAGTGAGATTTTTAATTTTTATTGCCTTTCTAGTCTCCTGAGCATTTCATAGTCACTATTGCCATCCTGGGAAGGCTCTATTCTTATTATTCAAGCATGGAATTACTATCCATCAAGATTGTATGGCACAGTTTGGTTCATTTAAGATTTGTATTTAATTTGACTCTGTGCTTTCTTTCACATATAGTGCCATTCCCCCACCAGCATGACATAGTCTGTCCTTTTGATAGATTTGATACCCTGGTTTTACTGTGTCACATTAATTATCCTCATTCCACCAAGTTTCTGTGATCCCTATTACATCAATATCTTCATTTAATATGGGGCACTCGAGTTCACCCATCTTAGTATTTCGATTTTAGCATTACCACTTTGAAGTTGTCTGCCATTATGTGATGTAATTGAATTGGACTCATCAGATCCTACCCATATTTTAGCCTCTCCTCCTTACTATGATATAGAGAATCTCCATGAATAGATCCTCCCCTTAGGGATCTCTCTGTCCAAACCATATGCTCCTCTGCACCTGTCAGCTTTTCCCCAGCCCTTAATTTAAAAGCTACTCTGTGACCTTTTTAGTTTTATGTGCCAGAAATCCAGTTTCAATTTGTCTTAGATGGAGCCCATCCTTCCTGTATAGACTCTCTCTTTCCAAAAAGATTTGCCAGTTCCCAATAAATCTAAATCTCTCCTCTCTACAGCATTGTCTCATCCACACGTTGGGATGCTGGAGTTCTGCCCTACATGTGGAACTGAAAGCATTTCAGAGAATGCTACCATGGAAGTCCTGGACTCAAATCTTTTACCTAGCAGCCTAAATTTGACCTTCAGGACCTCTCTCCAATCATTGCCTATCTCATTGGTACCAAGTCTCTCAACTTGAATTCTGTAACCTCCTACTCTTTGGCCATTCTCATTTCCCAACCTTGACTTCTCAATGCCGTCCAGATGCTACTCTGCAAAACACAGCTTGCCAGCCTTCCCGATTCACCTCCAGCTTCTCTTCATCTTCCACTACTGATGTCCCCAAATCCATTGCCATCCCACTCAAGGTCTTTCTCCTTGTCTGCTAGATCCTGCTTTACCTAGCTCCCCCCTACAGCTCTTTCATAGTTTTGCTTATGTCCATATTACTCTGCCAAAACTGAGTGTCTAACTGCTCCTTTTGTATCCCTTCTTATTCACTCTTCCCAGCTTTCTTCCATGTGGATTTAAAGCCCTGTCTTGAGCAGATCTGCTTGAACACTCTCCTTCTTGCACCCATTTTCTCCTGAGACATTTACATGCTCTAATTCTTCTCTCAAAGGCTATGTCTACACTAGAAAAGTTGTTGACTTTTGTTAAGTTGACTTTATTAAGGTCGACTTTAAGTCGACTTAAAATCGACCTTATTGGCTATGTCTACACTACAAAAAGTTAGGTCGACTTTAAGTCACCTTAAGATCACTGTTCATTCATCTGCTTTTGGTACATCCCATTTGTTGCCTCTTGTCTAATCATTAGCTATTTAGATAGTGATCTAGGACAAGGCCCATGTGAATTTAGTTATATGTACATCGTTGAGCACAGTTTGAGGTTTTCAAATTAACAAATAAATGAAATTTCCTTTCATGGATCTCTGGCTTTCATCACCTTTTGAACTTGAGTTCAAATAAGACTAGAGGATGAGGTAGGATCTCTGGCTTTCATCACCTTTTGAACTTGAGTTCAAATAAGACTAGAGGATGAGGTATCTTTCAAACGCTACAGCATTCTCCAGCAGACGTAAATACTGCAAAGGTTAGGTTGTGTACTGTCGAAATAGAGACAGGCTGGCAATGAAGCTGTTGTGTCAAGAAGAACTGAGTTTTCCTTACCTGAAGATGTAGCATGCTTGATAGATATCTTCCAAAGGGGTAGCCGGGTTAGTCTATTGTAGAAAGACAACAGAGTCCTGTGGCACTTTTAAAGACTAACAGATTTATTTATCGCATGACCTTTCGTGGGAGAAAATCCCACTTCGTCAGACGCTTTGAAGATGGGAAAGTTACAGAATGGGAGGAAATTAAATGCAGGGGAGTGTGTGACATAGGATCAGGTCAGGCTGTAACAGCAAATCAAAATAGGTGTTAGGATTCAAACACTGGGGAATAGCACATAGAGGAGGGGGAGGTCAAATCACTTGTAATGAGAGAAAAATCCATAGTCCCTGTTTAACCCCAAGACAACTGAGTCAAATTTGCATATAAGTTCGAGTTCTGCAGTTTCTCTTTGAAGCTGTGATTTGTTATTCATCTGTTTCAACACAGCTATTAACAAGTCGTCAAGGGAGTGAGCAGGGAGATTGAAGTGTTCCCCTATTGGTTTTGTAGTGTTGCAATTTCTGATGTCAGATTTGTGTCCATTTATTCTTTGGCGCAGAGACTGTCCTGTCTGTCCAATATATAAGGCAGAGGGGCATTTCCGGCACATGATGGCATAAATCACATTGGTGGATGAGCAGGTGAACGAGCCCTTGACAGACACACCGCCAGAACCCTGTCCAGGGATATTCTATCTACTACCAAAAATACATAAAAGTGGAAACCCCGGATGCCCCATCATCTCAGGCATTGGCACGCTTACAGCAGGATTATCTGGCTATGTGGACTCTCTCCTAAGACCCTATGCTATCAACACAACTAGCTATCTGAGAGATACTACAGATTTCCTGAGAAAAATCCAATCCATTGACGGTCTTCCAGAAAATACCATCCTGGCCACTATGGACGTAGAGGCTCTTTGCACTAACATCCCACACAAGGATGGATTACAAGCTATTAGAAGAACTATCCAAGATGATGATGACAGCTAAACTTGTGGCTGGCCTCTGTGACTTTGTACTCACCCACAACCATTTCAGATTTGAAGATAATTTATACCTTCAAGTCAGCGGCAATGCTATGGGTATCTGCATGGCCCCACAATATGCCAACATCTTTATGGCCGATTTAGAACAACGTTTCCTCACGTCTCATCCCAAAGCACCTCTACTTTACCTACGCTATATTGATGACATCTTCATCATCTGGACCCATGGTAAAGATGCCCTTGAAGATTTCAACAATTTCCACAACACAATCAAACTTAGCCTGGAACGCTCCACACAAGAGATCCACTTTCTGGACACTACAGTGCAAATTAGCGATGGGCACATAAAGACCTCCCTATACCGCAAACCTACTGATCGGTATAGTTACCTACATCCCTCGAGCTTCCATCCTCGACACACCACACGATCCATTGTGTACAGTCAAGCCCTAAGATATAACCGCATTTGCTCTGACCCTTTAGACAGAGACAGACACCTTCAGGATCTCTACCAGGCATTCTTAAAACTACAGTACCCACCCGCAGAAGTGAAGAAACAAATTGACAGAGCCAGACGGGTACCCAGAAGTCAATTACTGCAGGAGAAGCCCATGAAAAACAACAACAGAACGCCACTGGTCACCACCTACAACCCCAAACCAGACCTCTTCAACACATCATCAAAGATCTACAGCCTATTTTACAAGATGATCCCTCACTCTCTCAAGCCTTGGGAGACAGACCTCTCCTTGCTTTCAGACAGCCCCCTAACCTTAAAAGGATACTTACCAGCAACTACAGATCATACAACAGAAACACTAAAGCAGGAACACAGTCCTGCAGCAGACCACGCTGCCAACTTTGCCATCCTAGCTACTCTGATGACACCATCACAGGGCCTAATCAAGCCACCTACTCCATCAAGGGCTCGTTCACCTGCTCATCCACCAATGTGATTTATGCCATCATGTGCCGGAAATGCCCCTCTGCCTTATATATTGGACAGACAGGACAGTCTCTGCGCCAAAGAATCAATGGACACAAATCTGACATCAGAAATTGCAACACTACAAAACCTGTAGGGGAACACTTCAATCTCCCTGCTCACTCCCTTGACGACTTGATAATAGCTGTGCTGAAACAGATGAATAACAAATCACAGCTTCAAAGAGAGACTGCAGAACTCAAACTTATATGCAAATTTGACTCAGTTGTCTTGGGGTTAAACAGGGACTATGGATTTTTCTCTCATTACAGCAAGTGATTTGACCTCCCCCTCCTCCATGTGCTGTTCCCCAGTGTTTGAATCCTAACACCTATTTTGATTTGCTGTTACAGCCTGACCTGATGCTATGTCATACACTCCCCTGCATTTAATTTCCTCCCATTCTGTTGTTCTGTTCAACTTTCCTATCTTCAAAGCGTCTGACGAAGTGGGATTTTCTCCCATGAAAGGTCATGCGATAAATAAATCTGTTAGTCTTTAAAAGTGCCACAGGACTCTGTTGTCTTGATAGATATCATTAGAATTTGCCTGCAGCAGTTCAAATTGACCAGCAGAGGGCTTATGAGAAACATCATAAATTCTTCCAGAGGGGGAGCTGTGTTAGTCTAGTTCAGCAAAAAACCAAAAAAACAAACAAACAAGGATTCCGGTGGCACTTTTGAAGACTAACACATTTATTTATCCCGTGAGCTTTCTTGGACAGAATCCCACTTCATCAGACCCAGGAAGTGGAGGGCACAGTGCGAAAAGGCCGGGATGTACACATGCAGAGAAGGTAAGTCACAAGTTCAGTTCAGAATCTTTTCGGCAAACAAAGTAAGATGTTTGGATTCAAACAGTGTGAAATAACAGATAAGAAGGTGGGAAGGTTAAAAGGGGAGGAAAATAATCTTTTGTAAAGAAACAAACGAGGAGTCCTCTGGCACTTTTAAAGACTAACAAATTTATTTGTTGCATGGGCTTTTATGGGAGAAAATCCCCTTTCGTCAGATGCTTTAAAGTGTCTCCCACGAAAGCTCATGGGATAAATAAATGTGTTAGTCTTTAAAAGTGCCACAGGACTCCTTGTTTGTTTTACTGAACTAGACTAAGATGGCAACCCCTTTGGAACTTTTGTAATGACTTAAGCCAGCCCGTATCTCTGTTCAAACCCAAGCTAACAGTCATATTTGCATATGAATTCAAACTCTGCAGTTCCCCTTCAAAGCTTTAATTTGAAGTTTTTCTGTTGGAGCACTGTAACTGATGTCTTTCACAGAATATGAAGACTGGTTGACATGAAATTGCAGACTTCACATGCAAATTTCACACCATTAGCTTGGGTTTGAACAGAGAGATGGGCTGGCTTACCCTTCCCATCTTCTTATCTGGCTTCAAACAGTGCAGAATAACAAACAACTTGCTTGGTTTGCTGAAATAATTCTGAACTGAGCTGATGACTTACCCTTCTCTGCATTTATACTTCCCTTTCATTTTGTACCCTCCATTTCATCCAAGTGGGATTCTGCCCTCAAAAGCTCATGCAATAAATCAACTGGTTAGTCTTTAAAAGTAACAGGACTCCTTGTTGGTAATAATTCCTGATTCTTTTTACAGAGCATTTGTAAGAGCATTTCTAAAAAGTAGGATACATTTTGGCAGAGTACTCCCCAGCTCATGCCACCTAATGTCCGATCCCCTGGCGTAGTAGGGCCTGTGGTAAGTCAGCCTCTCTGGCAAGCCCACTTCTCCTTGTCAGAGCTGTGGCTCCACTGCCTTTGACTCAGTCCTCCCCCTAGGCAGGCAGCCCTGGGTGGGGTACCGGCGTGGCTGGGGCCAGCCTCTCCCTCCGAGGAGGTCTAACGTTGCAGTCCTTGTAGAAGGGGAGTTTTCTGCTGCCCCTGCTGCAGCAGCTGAGGCAAGCCTCCCAGGCCTTTCCTAGCCTCCTTCCCTTCCTCTAACCCTATCTGATGTTACTTCGCTCCGGCTCCAGCTCGGCTCCGCTCCGCTCCACTCCACTCCTCCAGCCTCCTCTAAACTCCCACACTGTGAGCTGGTGGAGTTGGGTCTTTTATTGGGCCAGGAACATCCCTTAACAGGGCCCAGGTGTCCCTAATTGCCCTACAGCTGTTGCTGTGCATCAGTAGGAGTATTGCCAGCAGATCGAGGGATGTGATAATCCCCCTCTATTCGACACTGGTCAGGCCGCATCTGGAATACTGTGTCCAGTTTTGGGCTCCCCACTACAAAAAGGATGTGGACAAATTAGAAAGAGTTCAGCGGAGGGCAACAAAAATGATTAGGGGGCTGGGGAACATGACTTATGAGGAGAAACTGAAGGAACTAGGCTTATTTAGTCTACAGAAGAGAAGACTGAGGGGAGATTTGATAGCAACCTTCAACTACTTGAAGGGGTGCTCCAAAGAGGAGGGTGCTAGGCTGTTCTCGAGGGTAACAGAGGACAGAACAAGGAGCAATGGTTTCAAATTACAGCTGGGGAGGTCAAGGTTGGATATTAGGAAAAACTTTCTCACTAGGAGGGTGGTGAAGCATTGGGATGGGCTATCTAGGGAGGTGGTAGAATCTCCATCTTTGGAGATTTTTAAGGCCCGGTTAGACAAAACCCTGGCTGGGGTGATTTAGTGGGAGTGGTCCTGCTTTTTAGCAGAGGGTTGGACTAGATGACCTCGTGAGGTCCATTCCAGCCCTATGATTCTATGATTCTATGCTCCTCTGCCTGCTGGGAACAGTGCCTTCAGCATCCTAGGGCTGACAAATCTGCCTTCAATCACCCTCCTAAAGCCATCTGGGCTGATTTTGCCCCAGCATTTATAGTGACTTTTTTCAGAGCATTTCAATTAGATACTATATGGATCTTTTAAGGAGCAAATGCAAACATCCGTTCATAAAAAGCTGAACTTAAACGCTGCTTTCTAGCTGAATAACTAATTTTATTTCCAGAATTAAAGAAGTGAGGCTGGGAATGGAAGTTAGATTTCTAGCAGACATTTAAAAAATTAATATTAAAAGGGCGCCACACAATTGGATTTTGCACATCTTTTTCTTCTCTTCATACTGTTTCTGTTATTGCTGCAATCCATTTCCTCCTCTCATTGTCTGTGTCTTTTAGGAGAAATATGGCTATTGCTCAGTTCTGTTAAACCTCTCACCAACTGCAGTCTTTCTCCTGTAATAAATTCTCAAGGCTCATGGATATGGAATAACAATTTTCCTTGTCTTGGCTTTCGCCTGGACCAGCTTTTCCTTTACATTTAATTTTCCTAAGACAGTTGAACTCCAGTCAGCATCCACTTTTCAGGGAGGCCCTATTTTAACAGCTGGGTGGATTAAGGCTCATGGACGCTAGATGTCAAGTATTAAGCAGCAAGAGAAGGAAAAATCATGATAACTCGGGGCTTCTAACCAAGCTTTCACTGTGAGCAAAAATAAAAATAAAAATAAAAAAATTGCCTTTTTATTTGGCCCATGTTACACCAAGTGGAAATTTGGAGCAACTCTAGCTGAGTTACAATTTGGCATGAAGAGACTTCATTATAAAAATTGTTTCGCTCATATTGCTCCTGACGCGTAATGTAGATGCCAGAGTTTGGAATTCAGAAGTGGTCCCTGCAGCTTTGGAAACGCCTGATGACTACTGAAGCTAACAGACCCTACAGTTACATCTATGGTTGGCATTCAAGGCTTCGCGGTCAACAGACGTACCGAATGACAGGGGGGGCAAGGCTCGGTAGGGTGTCACTCTAATTTGTAGACGAGAACTGCAAAAAGTAGGACCCCCATTCTTAGCGCTGACCCAATCAGGGAATGGAACCATCAACGTGACGGTCAAGTCCTGGCTACAGATTGCAGCCGAAGACCTCCTGGGTCACTCCTAAGAGACCGCCATAAAAGCATTCACCAACTACGTACTAATGAATGCATTCAACAAAATCATAAGCAACTTAGTGAAACTTCATGACGTTCTAGAGTATTTTTGATCCTGATAGTTCCAAAAAAAATCCCCTCCAGAATGGCTGTCTTAGGAAATGTAAAAGAGAATTAGATCCTTGCTATAGCCTTTTGTAGGAAGGTTCAAGTCATTCAACGAAACGGTAATCTTCTCTTTTGAATTCTATTGGGGGGTGGGGCGGTTAGAGTAATTTATATGAAACTCTGCACAGTTCTCTGAAAACATCCACTCAATGTGCAGCAGCAGTCAAAACAGCCAACAGGTGTTAGGAATGGAATAGATAATAAGACAGTGACTAACATAATGCCACTATATAACTCCATATGTCCATGTCTTAATACTGTGTGCAGGTCTGCTCGCATCAGCTCAAAAAAATGTATTCAAATATTTAAAAAGGTACAGAGAAGGGCAACAAAAATGGCGAAGGGGTATGGAACAGCTTCGATAAGAAGATTGGGACTGTTCCACTTTGAAAAGGGATGACTGGGGGAAGGAGGGCTAGGATGGAGGTCTATTAAAATCTTGAGAAGTGTGGAGAAAGTGAATAGAGAATGGTTATTTATTTATCTCTTCACATAACACAAGACCCAGGGGTTGCCTGCTGAAATTAATAGGCAAACATAAGGCAATACTTCTTCCCACAATGCAGAGTCAACCTGTGGAACTCATTGCCAGGGGATGTTGTGAGGACCAAAACACAACTGGGTTCAAAACAAAATTAGATACCTTAATGGAGGATAGATTCATCAATGGCCATTAGCCAGGATGGTCATGGATGCAAGCCCCTTACTCTGAGTGTCCCTAAACCTCTGACTGCTAGAAGCTGGGACAGGGGATTGATCACTTGATATTTGCTCTGTTCTTTTAACTGCATCTGAGGCACCTGGCATTGGCCACTGTCAAAAGACAGGATCCTGGTCTAGATGGACCATGGGGCTCACTTTTCTGATGTTCATTTCTGAGAAAAATCTGTTGGTTTCTTCCCCATGAAATTCAACAGGGCTCTTCCGAAAGGGGAACAAAGTGTAACTTAATCCACAACGAATAATGCCCTGCAAGTTTATTACTCTGTTTTCCTGTCAAATGTGATGAGAGGTTTTTGTGAGGCAGACGCACCCCCGAGGAACGTAACTGAGCTGAAACCAACTCCTACAGCCATCATCTGTTATGGTAAATGGCTGTTCAGTATGACAGCAGCGTCCTCTGTGGGCCGGTGACCAACTGGTGAAAGCTGCTCTACCCTGGGCCATTATCGATCTCCAGAGCAGGCGTTTCATTTCCAGTGAGTGCTTCACGAGCGCGCGACCCAGGGGAACGCAGTACCTTTCAATAGAAAGGTTGATTTCATTACCCTTGTTAAGGAGAGTGGATGTTAGCTATATATTAAGTGCTAGCATGTTCTGCGCCAGTGGTTCCCAACCTTTTTGGCTCGAGGGCCACAGATATTTTTACAACCCTGAAGGCCACCAGTCTCTGCCAGCAGCCCCCCTCCTCCCCTCACGCAGCTAGACGGAAGGAATTCAGCCAGGAGGCTGCCTCCTCTCTGATCTCCTGTCTCCAGCAGGGAAACTGCACGTCCTGTGGCCCTGCATGCTCCACCTGGGTCCCTAGGCAGCCATGGGGATGGAAGATCAGTGCGCCCCTCCCTCTGGCTCCAGCAGGGACCCCAGCACATTTGGACCTAGGCGCACAGCGCCCTGCCACAGCCAGGGAGAAAGACGCACCGATTTCCCATCCTTTTTGGCTGCAGCAAGGTCCCTCTACTTGTCTTTTAGCCACATGGAAACTCACTCCGCCTGGGTCCTTAGGCGGAGGCTCCCTTCTGCAGCCAGCAAGGGAGCCGTGGGCCACTTTGAAAGCCCTCACACGCCACTTTTGGTGCTCAGGCTACAGGTTGGGAACCACTGCTCTGCGCCGTACAAGAGCCAAAGACAGAACAAAGTGCTTACGCTGAGCAGCTGACAGGTCATTACCACAGTGAGTAGGAACCTCTCCTACCCTCCTGCCAAGCGACAAAGGCTACTCAAGAGCGTTCCTTTGGACTGGGAAAGCGTGCACTTCTGGCGCCTTTCCTGCCTCAAATAGCCCACACGTGGGAAGGAAGGCAGCCACTTACGTGGTGACGAGAAGAGAGCAGGGAAAACAACGTTCGCCAGCTTCCCCAAGAAGAGTTCATGCACACGCATGAAAGGGGAAGCCGTTGACTGGGGAAAAGAACGGAATTTGGGCCATTTCCACAGGGGTGCAACTGCACCCTAACTGAGGCTCCGGGGAGCCCAGGCCAGCTGAAGTGAATCTATGCAAGTAAAACTAAGCTGATGTTTCACACAGGGCTCCCGCACACCTGCTGAGAACTTGGATTCACTTCCTGGAGAGGCAGAACTTGTGCACACTAGAAAGAGGATCCGTCTCTCTCCAGAAAATAAACGCATCTGTCTGAGATGAGGTGAATGGGGGACCCTAAGCTTCCCAATTGCTTTTATTTATGGCAGACTGGGAATTTCCTCTTGCTCTGGACTTTCCAGTCCAGTTCCATTAAGTGTCCGAGGAATTTTGGAATGGGGAAAGACAGATTCTAGCCCCCCTGCTCATGTATAGCCAAGAATTTAACCTGCTTCCAAAACCTGGGACAGTTTCAAGTAGCTCATCCAAGCAGTCAGCTGCTTCCATAGGCAAGTGAGGATGCCACGATACCTCTTTACGGCCCGGATTCAGAAGCTTCTCATGCCGGACTTGGTTTTTTTCTTTTGGGAAGAGCGAGGGGAGAAACGACGGAGAATGAGGATGACAATCGATCTCCCCTTTCATAGACTGAACATTCAACTTCCCTGCAGTGGGGTAAAGTCATTTGTCTTTGTAGGAGGCCGCTTCCTTTTCACAATCTAAACATTTAAATCCCTGTGCCCCTGGGTACTGGCGATTTGCACTGATGTGGCTACATCTGTGTAGTCTCGCCTGTTTGGACGGACATTCTGCGCTGGCAAAAATATGGGTTTATACCAGGGCAGCTTGACTGGCAAGACGCCAGCGTAAACCGTAACAGTGCACGTTTCCATGAAGCAGAGAGAGCTTTAGAGAGGGCCCTGGGAAAGCTGAAGGTCTAAAAGGCCTCTCTTTCCCCTTCAGACCATCACAAAAGCTGCTTTAGAAACCAGCCGCCTCGTTTCATAAATTGGGGAGATGGGTGGATCACTGTATCACATTTGGAAGGCTTCCTCCTACCCCAACATCCACCATATCCCGAACACGTGGTTCTGGCATTAGGAGCCAGAGCCGAAGTGTATTTTTTTCAGGCCCAGTACAAACTTGTAATATGGGCCTCCTGGTTCCAGCTTGGATTGCCCTCCAGGCCCAAGTAAAGTGTCCCCTTCCCCCTCACGTGGGGGGACAGGACAGCAGGACAGTTAATGGGTGAAAAAGAAGAAAACAGCCCACAAACACAGCCTGCTACTTTCAAAAGCAAAACAGACAATATTTGAAATGAATCCAAAATTTTATTTCATACAAGTACATTGATCACATGGGATGAACATGACCACTACATCACAACTTCAAGTTTCCCTGTTATAAAAACAAAAAACGCAAAACAAAACAACAAAAAATCCCACTGACATTTACACTGCCCCTCTCCCTGAAAACAAAAACAGCGTCTTGTGCAGGAAGATGTGTCCACCTAGCTGGTTGATGCGCTATAATGTACATGCCATAACTCACCGCTGCCATGAACAAAGTTTGTAGGAAAAAAGAAATCACGTGCCGGGACAGGTATTTCGATTAAAAAGACCTTCAGGATAGCGAACGTAATTTGATATCATGTTGAGTATACAGAAGCAATGTATTTTCAATACGGAAATATAAATTTTCCTTTCTGGGGCGGAGGATTTTCTTGGCAAGTAAATTTCTACTTTGCTAGCGAAGGCAGGTCTGTGTATATATAAAAACTGGTGTGAGATTTTTCTGATTGCATCCCCCACTAAAAAGAATTTTTAAAATCAGACGTAGTAACTAACGAAAAGAGATCTTAAATGAATGTTTGGGAGTAATTGAAAATATCCTTCTATTCATTTCATGCGGCATTATTTTTTTAAGCATTTGAGTAGTAAAATATGTAAATCCTTAAAAAGTTATGACAACTTCATGAGAGGCTTTGAGTACTGTTCATGGATTAGTGAGATTTAGGACCTTGAGAAATTATGCAAGGCTTCGTCAGTTATAGTAGATATTCAAAAAAAGAAGAGTTGCAATATATTCACACTGATTTTTATCAACACCAGTGAAAGCATCTGTAGAGTCATTCACTGGTCCAATGTTTCTAAAGAAATCTAAGCAAGTCAAATATACAGCATAAAGATTGAAATACAGGATCTTGTGTCTCACAGCTAGCAAGGCAAGCCTTCTACCATTTAGCTATTTGTTATATTGTATAAATACCCCCAGATGCCATGAATCATGGAGAGAGTGGTTTTCGCCAGAACCCCTTCTGCCTGTCCACAAGGATGTGAGTACGAAAAGGGGGGGGGGGGGGGAAATTGACTTCGTCATGGGCTAGAAAGGTTTTCAGACAGGTACGTAAAGATTCTGTTGCCCTTTTAAATACAAAAATGTGAACTCATACCTGATTTGGAATTTCATTTTAACAGGGTTGCCCTGGATCCCAGATTAGCCTAAATTATATCTGCTAGGATTTTGATTAAAAAAGGAAAGTGTTCCGAGAGTCCAGAATAGCATGAAAAGTTTAGACTCTGCCACTCTCATGGCGTATAATCGTATGAACATATCCTTTCTTAATGCTGTTTAGAGCTGAGGCATATTGGTGTTGCAATACAACAGTTCAGCTTCAGATAAAAGGCGAGAACGCAGTTTTAATAGCAATAGAATATCCTAATGGCAGGCTTTGCCTTTCATGTTTTGAGTCACAGACTGTATCTGTTACTGCAATCTGCCTCTAAGACCTCCTTTGCGGGTCAATTTCAGATGTCCTCAGCCTCCATCTGAAATATTAGGCTTTAAATGTGTTCAGATGAATATGTTTGCAGCCTGTGGGTTTGTCTCATAAGGTTCCTAACCCAAATGAAGCAAATCTGGCAATTTCAAATGTAATGAAATTACAAAATTGTGGCATGTAATCAAAGCACTGGGTGCTTCTCCCAGGACATCGTTCTGAAGGTTTGTCTTCATTCCCTTTGGCAGGGCTCATCCGATCCATTAGGGAGCCACCTCTACAGCCATCTTAACTCACTATTCACCTTGCAGGTGTCAATGGAGGCATACCTGGAACAGCAGCTAAAAACATTACATTTACGAAGTGAGGAAGCTGCAAGCTTCAGCTGGGAGAGGTAAGGTCTGTCCATCTACCACACTGTGTTCTGTTGCTCTGTTTAAAGATGCAGCCTGTTTTCTTAACTCTCATGTGAAAACAGGCCGAAATACATGGTGAGAACTCAAAAAGGACTGGATGGCTACTGACTAGATGATGGGAGCCCAGTGCAGTAACAAAAATATCAATGGCTCAGATCACCATAGTCCTTCAGTATGGAGTCCTCTGACCATTATAATCAGATGCACACTTCGCACCTGCACATTACCGTTGTCTGAGTTCAGAGCTATGGCTCTGCTGTTATTAAAATTATTTCCTGAATAATCAGCGGGAGCAGGGAGACTGAAAATAGCATACAGATTAGGTGGCAGAGGGAGTTTTGTAAACACTGAGGTTTAGAGCTTTGGGAAAAGCAGAGGGGAATCATCTGGGGGGTGGATAAGCCTTCCACCTAAGGGCTCCGACTGTCTGAATCGAGCTGTGCTTGGATCAGCCACGTAGCATTGCACCAACTGGTCTGCTGGTTCTGTCACACTGCTTAAGGGAAATCCGTCAGAGAGGACACATTGCTGTGAAAAATTAACACAGATCAAGTGATACTAAAATTGAGAAATGAAGGTAAAGAGAAAAGAGGTGCAGCAGTGTAGGGGAGGACCAGAGCAAATGTGGTAAAAAAAAATGCATATTTTTCTTATTCGTTTTATCCTGTAACCACCAGCGATCTGTGTGGCCTTAAATTCCCAATATAAACTATTCTGATTTCAGGAATAGGTTTCCTCAATCGCTAGCAACCCTACATAACATGAGAGGTATTTCAGGCACATGTAAGGCATTAGAGTAATTTCTCTTTGCTTTCAGGACATCCTTTGTTTGCTCTCTACGGATTCTTTCACCAGCATGTGGATTCAAACAATAGAAATTTCTAAATGGATTGAACACAGGGATATTTTCATGCACCATTACTTAAAAGTAGTCACAAAAATATGAAGCACTGATCACAACACATGATTTACTTTTACTTGCAGAATTGAAGGTACCATATACAAGTGTTAGAAATCGTGGTAAGAGTTTGCTAGAAACACAGACAGTGTTTATACTGCAGATGTGAATCATCATTGGCTAAGCCCTCGCTAAATGGTTTAGTTTATTAACTTCTGTGGAATCCCGTCCATTCTGGGCTACTCTAATGCAAAAACAGAAGTACAAAACAAAATGGGGGAAAAAAAAGAAAAAAGAGCACAAGACTCAACATTAAGTAACAATAGTCATCTAGCCTGTTGTGAGATTTGACAATTCAATTTAAATAAGAGCATTATTTGAAAAACGAGAAATCATCCCAATAAGGTTCTACACAGCCTTAGCCTTTCCCTTGCTCAGCACAAGTGTCTTTTTTAAATATCGAACAATCAAACAAGGGTTTGTTTTTTTGTGAGCAGAAAAGTGACAAATTTAATCTTTACATAATTTTCTGTCTCAGCAATTCTGCAGACCTCAGATCTTCAGCCGCACGATGTAGATCATCTTATTCCCCCAAAAGGTGACCAGTTTCTTTAAACATGCACATCTCTGGAGCTTCCAGGCCTTCTGATTTTTTAAATTCTGTGGACTAGAAAGTTGTCCACGTTGCTAAAAACTCTACATCAGTGTTCAGAGCGGCCCAAGGAGATGCCAAGCTCATGGAGGGCTTACAGAATTGCACAGAAGAACTTCTTCTCTCTAAAGGGGTTTTCTGAAGCTGGAACGGGAGTCAGGAGAGGGTCCTCTTTGGCGTGAGCTTCGCAGTACGCCATCAAGTCTGCTGCTGCTTTTGACACCTGAAAATAAATCCACACGTTGTGTAAGCCTTGGATGAACTATGTTGGGAATGACTACAATCGCTCCTCCACTTCAGAAGACACAGGTGCACACACAACGGAGGGAGGACGAAGGCAGCATGGGTTTAAGGCATCTTATTTTGCTGAATGAAGACTGAGAAATTGCTTCAGGGTCCCACTTGATCCCCCACTGTCCTCTCTTCCAAGTGACGGACTCTCTAACTAGGCCTTATACCAATCAGAGCATCGTTCCTGTTGACTACTCCGCATGCACAGCATTCCTTAGGTAAAAGGGACCGTGGACTGTAACTCAGTGGTTCCCAACCAGCATGCCGCGGCAACTCCCCAGGTGTGCCACGAGAATCTGCGCGGCTGGGGTCAATTTAAATCTCCCTGCCCGGCTCAGCCCAGCCAGGTGGGCTGTGCAGAGCGGGAAAAGCCCGAGGACGCAGTTTGGGAAGGTAAGAGTGGGTGGGGGGTTAATGGGTTGGGGGGATATTGGGATGGGATGGGGGGTGGAGACCTATGGGGGGGTGGAGGGTCCCCTTGGTGGGGGTGGGGGCTCCATAGAGGCCCCTGGGGCTCAGTGAGGTCAGTGCGGGGTGGGGGGGCTGGCGTGGCCCTAATAGGGGCCCCAGTGATGCGAGCAAGGCTGGTGGGGGCAGTGAGAGCCCCAGGAGACCACGCGGGGTGTGGAGGGCCAGTGCTGGCCCCAGCGAGTCCATGGTGGGGGGCTCAGGGAGGCGGGTGGAGGCCCCTGGCAAGGTCGGCGGCGTCTCCAGAGAGGTGCCGGCGCGGGTTCAATGAGGCCGGCTGGGGCAGGCCAGGCAAGGCCCGGGGAGGGGGCCCTGCAGGGAACCTGCTAAGGTGCTCAGTGGGGTCTGTGAGGGCCAAATGAGGTTGTGGGGCTGGACTGGAGGGCTGGTGCTGGCCCGGGTGGAGGGGGCTGGGGCCCTGGCAAGTCCCTGTGGGGGACCCAGCAGGCAGTGAGGCCCCATTGCTATTCCATGCTTCGGCCACTGCCTTGCCTTTTCGCACCCCAGGCTCCCCCCCTCCAATCCCCAGGCTCCCCCTTGCCACCCCTACCCTCCCTTCCCCTCTTCTCTCTTGCCACCTTTGCGTGCTCCCCATACGGCCATCCCTGCACTGCTCAGCTCCTCACACTCTCCTGCCACCCCACAAAGCCACTCCTGCCCTCCCCTCTCCGCTACCCCGACCACCCTACAAAGCAGCATTTCCCAAAACAGTGCGCCATGGCTCCTGAATATTCGTGAGTTAATTTGAATATTCATGAGTTTATAACGGCGGTGTGCCGTGAGATAATTGAAGGCATCAAGGTGTGTCACGGCAGAGAAAAGGTTGGGAACCGTGGCTGTAACTGACTAGGAATCAGAAGTGCTTCGGAATTATAAGATCCGTTTTTAAACGGTCAACGAATGGGGGCAAATTCCCCCTTGAACTGCCTCACTCTTTGACTTCGAGAACAATCCCGTCTCAAGCAGGTGGGACAACACTTTGCCATTAGTCATTTAGGATATGTCTACACTGCAGTGAGATGCCCCGACTTACGTTTCCAGGACTCAGGCTAAGGGGCTGTTCAATGGCTGTTCCGGCTCAGACTGCACCAAGCTCTGGGACTCTCCCACCGCACCGGGGCCTAGAGCCCAGACTCCAGCCGGAACTGGATGTCTACACTGCAGTTTAACATCTTCACAGTCCCAGCCTCAGTCAGCTGGCGTGGGCCAGCTCCTGGTGTCTAATTACAGTGTAAACATACGCAGAGGGCCAAAGTGGAGAATCTCATTCAGGTTTTATTCAGTCCTTACTCACGCAACACTTCAGTGGAATCTCCTTAACTAAAGACTAAGAAAAGACCTCCAGCCCGTTAATAGGAACTGGACTGTGAACCCTTCCTGGATAGCCAATACCGTAATGACTAGACCCTCCATTGTGTTTCTTCCCAGCATGGAGGATTTGCATTTACACTACGTTTGTGCCCAATGAATAGAAGGGCGTGACTCCTTTCCAGGCGTGCAGCATGCCATTGCCGGAAGGGCAAGAAAGAGGGATCTGTCACTTCAAACACTATCGGATCATTTTCTCAATGCGGACCTCAGCTGGTGTTCCCCGCCCGGCTGACAGCACCGAAGAACTTTGTTAAACTTGTGCTATAAGGCAATAAGTCCACAGACCAACTCTGAATGCGGACAATCCTCTCTAGGGTTATAAATGGGTCATTCACCCCTTTTTATCCCCTCCCGGGAGGTTTCTCCATTTAGTCGAAATGTAAGAACAAATCAGTGTAAATCTTGAAACAAATTTCCTTGTAGGTGGGTGACTTCTATGGCTATTTAACCCAGCAAGACATCCTGTCTCCCCTCCTAGCTCTCAGCCTCCCCACCTGTTACCTTCCAGAGTTGAATGGTATGGGCATGGGACCTCTATCAGATCTGACTGACTGTTAGCTGAATAGGCCTCCAACTCCCTAGAACCTGAAAACCTACTGCAGGACCACTCTTCAGCCAATCCTCTGCCGCTGAGAGCACACACAGAGTTTTTGCATGTTTAATCAACTCTGAAGCCCAGTTTATTTTTGTGTTTCAAGAGTTGGATGATGTCAAGAGGAGGTCAATGTGGGCCAGTTGGGGGCTTGACGTAATAAAGAAGATCCCCTGATCAAAAGATAACTTGCAATTCACTGTTTTATTCTTCCATTTCATACCGAAAGCATATTTCTGCTCTAGCATTGTTGAAATGCCATGTGTGCATATGAAAAACAACTTCTACACAATAAACTGCATTGATACATCGAGTATGCAAAATGTGGTGTTGATTTCTTTTAATGCCTCGATGATTTTCATTTGCATCTCTTTCAGCCTTCTAGTTCTTTTTTTCCAACCAAGCAGTCTGTCTTTTCAGGGCATTTAACAGCTAACGTGCTAACGTAAATTTTAGCAGAGACTAAGAGAAAACCTATGCGGTCTGCAAATCTATTTTTATCTCCACTCAGTGACAGGCAGGTTTTGATACTCCAGCAACACCTTTATCTCATTTGATCGTGCCAAGAATTTACACTCAGTGCAGATCACACTAGACAGCAAATAGCTTGCAGTAATATGTTACAATTTTTATAAAGATTAAAAAAAAGGATGTGGGCACATGTAAAGCTATTCAGTCATCTTTATACCATGTTGAACCCTTCCAGTGGAGGGTTGTGGTTGCTATAGTAACAAATATTAGCAGGGTTGCTTGACTGTATACGGTTATCTATTACGAACATGAAACTGGCTTCTGAGCAGCAAGCAGATGTTACCAAAGCTGATGTTCAGATGCTGATATTTCACACTTAGGAATCAGTTAAGTTTGTCTTTAGCAAAATGAAATGTGCCAAGACTCTGTTCTCTAAAGTTTCAAGTTTCTGGAAGCAACTTTCTGAGCCAACTTGAATATGGTTCAGGCAGAATAGATCCCTGATAGCTTTCAAAACCAGCACGTATTTGGGGGACAAAATTCTTAATATACATTTACGTTGAGCATAAAAACCACGCAGTTGTATGCACCAAAATGGTACAGCAAAAGGGCCAGGGCTTCATAATTACCCTTTTGTGCAGACTGCTGTTTATTTAGGATGCACAATTTCATGTCTGTGCCCACACATTCAATATAGCCAACCAGTTTTGAATGCTGGCCTTTAAAAATGGAATCCGTCCACGATCCCAATTGTCATGATTGTTCTCGGTAGCATTCATCATGTGCTAGTGGCTGTCTGGACAATCAAGGAGTACAGTTTAGGGACAGAATTCAGAAAGCTGTACCCTTTGCGACAACTCAGAGGAAGAGTGTAGTTACCTAGGTCTTTTCATGCTAAGCTGCCAATGAAGAGGAAGACCTCTCAAAGGATCATTCTTCTCTTTCCATTGAGTGGGGGGAAGGAAAAAAAAAAAAGACTTCAAAGGAGAACTTTGCTTTTCGCTTTGTTGTGTTTCTCCAGGCCAATTAGGAAAGACCACAGAGCTCAATTCCATGAATTAACAACGTTACCCGAAGAACAAAGTGGCTGAAATACGTTGAACGAGATGCTCAACTGCAGCCACCTTCAAACAATCCCAATTCAGCCTGAAAGAGTTTCTTCCGGTTTCCTAAAAGGTCTGAGAACTAGGACTGGTTTAATTGAGTGTTTCCCAAATTCTCCAGTTTGCCAGTTGAGTACAGTTCATCACACCCGTGAATTCTCCATCACCAAACAGGAAAGCAAGGAAAATTTGTTAACGTCACTGATCGTAAGACAGAAGGGACCATTCCGCTGAGCGAGTCTGACCTCCTACGTAACACCGGCCACAGGTTTCATTCTGTAATTCCTGCATGTAGCCAGACATCATTTAGAAACACATTCAGTCTAGATGTAAAGACTCACTGAGGGAGATTTACCACATCCCTAGTTGATCCATTCCAATGGTTAACTACCGTCACTGTTAAAAATAAAAGCACACCTCTTTTCTAGTGTGAACTTGCTTATTTCAACTTCCAGCCATTGGATCATGCCTTTTTCTGCAAGATTAAAAAGCCTTCTAATATCAGATCTCTTCTCCCCATATAGATAATTGGAGCCCACGATCAAGTCAATTTACTGTTTTCTTAACAAGCCAAATAGACGGAGTTATCAGATTTGAGGGACAGCCTAGATCTCGAGTATCTAGCTTGTGTTCTGTAGGAAGGCAGGCGACACGATCACAAGAATCTGGTCCAATCTTAAAGTTTATGACGTGGTGGAACCGCAAAGAACGCGCTAGGTACCCAGTCGCTTTCCACCATGCTTTACCTTTATTCTGTCAATGTTGGCCTCCATTTTCAGCTGTTCCACCAGCTTCCTGGCATGCGCTATGCTGGCAGTATTGTTGCTGGCCATCTGAGTGCCGGGTGTGCTTGTCAGACGTGCTGTGGGAACAAAGGGAATCGAGGTAACGCCGCAGGAAATTAACAAACTGGATATGTTGCCCGCGCCGTAGAGCCAGGAAATCTAATAAAGACGTCTGTGATTATCCGAGACATGGCTGAGCCTGCTAAGTTTAGATGGTCCTTGGTCCTGCCATGAGTGCAGGGGACTGGGCATGATGACCTCTCATGGTCATAAAATAATAGGGTTGGAAGGGACCTCACGAGGTCATCTAGTCCAACCCCCTGCTAAAAAGCAGGACCACTCCCCCTAAATTATCCCAGCCAGGGTTTTGTCTAACCGGGCCTTAAAAATCTCCAAAGATGGAGATTCTATCACCTCCCTAGATAACCCATTCCAATGCTTCACCACCCTCCTAGTGAGAAAGTTTTTCCTAATATCCAACTTGACCTCCCCAGCTGTAATTTGAAACCATTGCTCCTTGTTCTGTCCTCTGTTACCATCGAGAACAGCCTAGCTCCCTCCTCTTTGGAGCACCCCTTCAAGTAGTTGAAGGTTGCTATCAAGTCTCCCCTCAGTCTTCTCTTCTGTAGACTAAATAAACCTAGTTCGTTCAGTCTCTCCTCATACGTCATGTGCCCCAGCCCCCTAATCATTTTTGTTGCCCTCCACTGGACTCTTTCTAATTTGTCCACATCCTTTCTGTAGTGGGGAGCCCAAAACTGGACACAGTATTCCAGATGCGGCCTCACCATCCCTTTCACTTCTATGATTCCATGAGGTCCCAATCTATTTTTTTATATAAAGAAATAGTCTCAAAACATGTCAATCCTGGTGCCATTGCTGTAATCAAGACAATGGTCTCATTTGCAGCATCTACAGGAGTTAGGAGTAATGAATAAAAACAGTCCTAGAGTGGGAGGAGCCCCATTACACCACCCCGACCCCGCCAAAATTAAATTTTGACTTCCCAGTTTGCATTAAATGAGAGGAGACCCAAGCCCTCTATTTATCTCCCTACTTGGACAGTGAATGGAAAGGGAACGAGGCAGGCAGGAATCGTTTTACAGCCCTTGTGATGCTGTGTCTTCAATGCTGTTACCCTAGCAACTACTCTATCAGGCCCCATTTCCCCAAGCTAACGGCAGATTTTTGAACTGCTCTAAGCAATGAATTGTGCTGTTACTCTGCTCTTTTGGCTGGTGGTCAGTGAAAAGACCACTGGCTTCATAGCAAGCGTCCTAGAGAGCAGATCATATCATCATTAATTAGGATTTTCACTTCAGATGGGCACGAGAGAGAATCATAGAATAATAGGGCTGGAAGGGACCTCACGAGGTCATCTAGTCCAACCCTCTGCTAAAAAGCAGGACCACTCCCCCTAAATCACCCCAGCCAGGGTTTTGTCTAACCGAGCCTTAAAAATCTCCAAAGATGGAGATTCCACCACCTCCCTAGATAGCCCATTCCAATGCTTCACCACCCTCCTAGTGAGAAAGTTTTTCCTAATATCCAACCTTGACCTCCCCAGCTGTAATTTGAAACCATTGCTCCTTGTTCTGTCCTCTGTTACCCTCGAGAACAGCCTAGCTCCCTCCTCTTTGGAGCACCCCTTCAAGTAGTTGAAGGTTGCTATCAAATCTCCCCTCAGTCTTCTCTTCTGTAGACTAAATAAGCCTAGTTCCTTCAGTCTCTCCTCATAAGTCATGTGCCCCAGCCCCCTAATCATTTTTGTTGCCCTCCGCTGGACTCTCTCTAATTTGTCCACATCCTTTCTGTAGTGGGGAGCCCAAAACTAGACACTAATGAGAAGAACCGTCACCAATGGAGGTAACTTTTCCCATCGCCTTCCCAATCAAAACAATAACGCAGTAATTAGGCAGAAAATGCGAGCCAGCATTTCCTCTTCTCTTTGAGCTATCAAATAGCACCCATTAGAAAAGCCCCTTTCAGTTTCAACTGCACAGGAAACGGATGTTTTCAACAAGTTCCCCGTTCGACAGCCTGACGTATCTTTTAAGTTGTCTGCCGCAGGAAGATCAGTTGCTGTAGGTTCATTACGCTGTACTGAAATGCCAACCTTTACTACAAAATAATTAGGAGACGTACAGCCCCGCGTTTGAGTAGCTGACTGTAGTTTCCTGGTTTCTAGAGGTGGATGCAGCGCATTGGGCTAGCATTGCATTATCCGCACTACACGTGAGCATTTCGATGAAAACCAGGGAATTGGCACTTCCTGTTTCTTTAGGGTTTCTTACAAAAGAGTATCTGCAGGCGTTCATTATGTAACCAAGTGGACGCCGTCTCTTTAAAGCATGCTTTCCTAGGTTAAAAAAAGCAAAACTCGGAGGCTCTGCCTGCAATAGTCAGAAAAAGAGTGGTCTGCGGTGGCATCATTTGAGCCTGGCTCGTGCTCTTCAGGTGCCAGCTGGATCCGTGGAAGAGAGGAGATCCGGTTTAAACGCATTGTGCTGTGGTGGGGGGGGGGGGGGGGGGGGAAGGAGGCACTCGATGTACGTCAAACACACATTTTTGGTGAAGTGAAATATTTCATTTCAGGTCTTTTAATAAAAATAAGGCCTAGAGTCACAGAAACCAAGGAGAGGACAATGCCACGTACAGCCTTTAGCAGAGGGGAGAGGACTCACCTGGGATGGGAGAAAGCCAGGTATAAAACCCTCGCTCCAACCCTCTTTTAGGTGAATACTCTAACTGCGAGGCTATTAACTATTTTGGGCTCTCTCTCTCTCTCTCCCCTGCTGAAGATGTTCCACTTTGTATAAATCACTGGAGCAGGGACTGCAACCCAGATGTCCCCCCTCACAGACGGTGCCAGCCAATCATTCTTGTTCTCCTTCGCTGACCAATGTCTATTCTGGGGGAGCCGTGTTAGTCTGTGAACAGCAAAAACGAGAGTCCTGGGGCACCTTAAAAACTAACAAATTTCTTTGGGCATAAGCTTTTGTGGGCTCCAACCCACTTCATCAGGTATTTTATCCTTTCTCCAGAGACTGAAATATCAAGAGTCTAGAGGGAAGACATTCTCTTTTATGAATTTCTGGGCTCTCCCTCTAAAAAGACCTGCTTTAGAGTCAGCTCTACATTTTCTATGGCCCAGATTTTGCTTCAGTGAGATCACGAGTCAGGGGGCAGACAGGCATTTCTTTACACCACCACCCCTCAATGGGTCTCACGCTGGGCACTGAAAGCTGTCGGCATGTTTAGTTTTGAAAATTTTTGCCCGAATCTCCTTAAAAGAGGAGGATCCAAGGGTGCGCCCACTACAGCGCTCTTGTTAAATCCTGTTCCAAAGGGGGAGCCGTGTTAGTCGAATGCAGAAAAGCAGTGAGTCCTGTGGCACTTCTAAAGAATAACAAATTTATTTATCGCATGAGCTTTCGTGGGAGAAAATCCAATGCTTTGAAGTGTCTGATGGAGTGGGATTTTCTCCCACAAAAGCTCATGCGATAAATAAATTTGTTAGTCTTTAAAAGTGCCACAGGAACTCATCTTGGGGCTTGCTCAGAGAAAAACAAGAGCCTGGTGTGGAGCCAGTGCAATGCTATTCCCATTCAGACCCATCAGGCTAGGATATGTTGGGGAAGCAGGAGAGAATCTTGGCTAATAGATAGGATGGATCCATGTTTCAAGGAGAGTTTCAACTACGAGGCAGAACTCTCTTCCCAAAAGACCCCTGACTCTAGGCCCTGTCCACACCCAATGTATCCTTTATACCTAGAAGTAAGTAAAAGAAAGCATTTTACCAAAAAAGGGCTTTTCAGTGAATGGCTTCTCTAGTGGAAAGTCTGCCAATCTTCAATAGTCAATACCTTTAAGAGAAAAAGAGGGAGAAGCAATTTATTAGCTCGACAATGTCCATTATATCGATGCACTTAATGACTCATGGTAAGGTTACAGAGCTTGGAAATGAAGAGGTCTGTCAAAATATCACTCAAGGACTCAGGTGAGCAAGATTTAAAAATCAGTTCTGAAAGGGGGAATGTACTGGAGAACGGTGGACCATCTCAAGAAGCTTGGTGGGGTGGCCATGTTTATTTTTATTCGATTCACTTTTCCATACTGCAACAGGGGTTTGAAGAGGAGGGCTGGAGTTTCAGTGACTCACTCTTTATATAACTATGCCCTGCCTTGTCACGAGCATGGTGATGATTGAGAGATATACTGACCAATCAAATGTGGAATTCCAATTCACTAGGCTCAGAAGAAAGTTACACTGTGTTTATCTTATTTACAAGGGTTTGGAATTCCTTTGGGCGAGGAATCGGCTCAGAAATGTCGCAAGAGTTAAAAACCAGCAAATACACATTTGAAAATAAAGATTGTTAATTACACGTGCATGCAATTTGTACCACAGAATACACGAGCGTGGGATGATACAACACTTTTAATGGTCCTCTGTTGGAAAAGCCTGCTTAGCTCCCCTACAATCGCGCAGCCACTGCAAACTTGCGCTATTAAAGCTGTAACATCCTGACACAGCACCTCAGCTCACATTCTGTTTTGTATCCATTGCGTGTTGCGCCCAGAAATGACAGACAGAGCCATTCGCACATAAGTGCACACATGCAGCTTGTGAGGCGTCAGTTTGAGTTACGAGATGTAATACAAGTTGTATAAAGTATTGCCAAAGGCTTTACATGCAAGTATAACAGCCCTTGGACTCTTCCGCATTGTGTGCAAAGTGCATTACATTCTGTTAGATTTCTATCTGAACGGTGGTTTGCTTCACCAGAAGTAGGCCCTTTAGGGGCCAGTCCACCCAGTTTCACCATTTCACTGCTTCCTGCCAAAGCCACGGAGCAAGCACTGCTCTGTAGTTTAACTTCTCTGTTGCTTTAGGAGCAGAAGAGTGGCAGGAATGCTGGAAGGAGTTCTCTGCATTACAGTCTGCCTACCATACACCACCGAACAAGGCGTCCTGGGGCATTTCTAAAGGCTAACAAACGTATTTATTGCATGAGCTTTTGTGGGAGAAAATCCCACACCGTCAGATGCTTTGAAGATGGGGAACTCAAAGCATCTGACGAAGAGGGATTTTCTCCCATGAAAGCTCTTGCGATAAATATGTTTGTTAGTCTTTAAAAATGCCCCAGGACGCCTTGTTGGTTTGGCTGACCTAGACCAACGCGGCCACCCCCCTGGAATTTACCACACACAAGTCAGTGTTTACACTACCTAATCTAGGCATCAGCTGACAGTTGCTGCTTTGTGGTTAGAGAAATGCAGAGACGAGATGGAGGAAACAAGATAGCTTTCCTATGTAGCTCTCTGTGAGGTTCACAGAATATAGTGCAAATTCATTTACATTTTAGACTTGGGCCTGCTCACAAACCAGGAGTTATTTCAGGGTAGAAAACGTTTGGCTGTGATAAAATGCATCGTGCCAAAGTGCCATTTTATACAACGCAATGGACTGTACGATGCAGAATTTTTTCAAGCCAATGAATGTTGGCTGAGACCTATTTTGGAGAAATTTGCACAGCTTCATTGTGAAAGATCTTTCGTCACCTGCCACCATTTGAATGCTGTGTTCCCCCTACAGGGTCCTGCATTATAGTGGAGACTGGAGCCATCCCTGTCTATTCCACCGGGCAGATCAAGGTGTTTGCGTTGCAGTTGTGTCTAGATGCCCCAACCATCCTCAGGTGCCCATAGGTAAAGTCCAAACACATCGCAGGAAATGTTTTCTAGCCAGTGACTTTAAGTCTGAAGGCACGAGACAGACGAAACAGGGAGGAGGAGAAACAGGCAGAGAGACAGAAAGTGACTGGGCCAAGTCATACAGCAAGCCACTGGCAGAGTTGAAGCTGATTCCTCAGACAGTCATCTATCCACTACAACAAACAACCTGAGTGCCGGAAGTGGTGCTGTATATCCATCCAAAGCTTCCTAGCATTTCCTTCCTAGTGAAACGCACTGTTAGGGTCACAAAACAATCTCAGTTAAAACTCAGTGGACTCTCAGCTCTGTTAAGAATTCACCTGGGGCTTAGTCTTTGCTCAACGGGATGTTTTTGGAAAGTCATTTTAACCATTTTTGCGTTGGGATACAAAATATTTGCCTTCCGCCGCATGAAAAACTAGACATTTCCTCTTCTCCCAGCCATATATTTGGAGAGGAGAAAATGGGAGTTGGAGGTTGGTGTGTAAATCTGTCCTCATGGAGAGAAGCTGTCACATCAGGTGGGCCACAAAGAAGGGCAGGTTTCGTAAAGCAGGCAAGTAAAACACGTCACAAAGCGCCCTTGCCTGTCTGCACTGTCGACAAGCTGAGGAGACAACGAGAGGGAAAAACCATCTACTTCTATGTCTTCCCTTAGGCAGGAGACCTGTATAGTCTCCTCTACTCACACAGAGATCAGACCAAGTCTGTGAACTCAGCCCTCCCCAGGGATGCACCTTGCCCTTCCCAGGGCAGCCTCCTTCCTTTATATCCAGGTCCCCCTTGATTACTAACTGCAGATGAAGGACCTGCCCTCCCCCTGATGCTCTGGGCAGATGTAGCTGATTTAATCCCTTGTCTCCAGGCGAAATCATTAACCCTTTGCTGCCCTGACCCAGTGCAGAGCTAGATACAGGGTGGGTGGGGGAGAAAGGAATTAACCCAGGCCTCGACAAATCAATGTTTCTGGTCACTTGGTGACCAGTTTTAGTAGCCTGGCACCTAGCTCCACTGCAAAAATGTAATGGAGGAGCGTCCTCTGCAGACCAGAAGCAGCATTGCTGGCATCTAGCTGTGAGCCAATTTTGTCCCCTCCTGAATTAACCTGAACATTTGAAGCGAGCAGAGTGTCTGGAGCTAGCAGAACGCACCAGTAAACCTGACCACTCACATTTTGAGATCTAAACACACATTGGAAAGTGCAAACTGCTGAGAATGTTGCAATCACCACTGACTGGTGCCAGCCTTCACTCACTTTCAAGGTCTTTCCTCATTATTTTCCACCCTCTTTCCATTTTGGGGGCTGCTCCTGGTGGCAGAATCAAGCAGGTGTGTACATGCATGAGAGCAAAGTTAAGCACCTTTGGAAGTGTCGGCAGGGTTGGGGGCTCCCATTGCATGCCTTTACTAGAAATAGGCAGCTAGGATCTGATCCAAAATCCATGTGTGACCCAGGCCTCCTGGGATAACCACCTGAATATGCAAAGATCAGAGCAAGCTGAAAAAATGCGAGCCAAAAACTCTGTAAACACTGATGGTGACAGTGAAGCCAGATTTCCCAAATCAGTAACAAACCATGCTTGGGGTTAAACAGGGACTACAGATTTTTCTCTCATTACAACAGGTGATTTGACCTCACCTTCCTCTATGTGCTGTTCCCAGTGTTTGAATCCTAACATCTATTTTAATTTGCTGTTACAGCCTGGCCTGATCCTATGTCATACACTCCCCTGCATTTAATTTCCTCCCATTCTGTAAATTTCTCGTCTTCAAAGCATCTGACGAAGTGGGATTTTCCCCCACGAAAGCTCATGCGGTAAATAAATCTGTTAGTCTTTAATCAGAAAAAAAGAAGGGACCATGTTAGTTAAGTTTTCCACAGCGTTTCTCATTTAGTTATGTTGGCTTTTTTGTTCTCCCCTTTTCCCCCCTTCGGAAATATGCAGGTGATTGTGTTACTGTTTATTTTGTTAATTAAACCAATAGGAAGTGTGATAGTGCTGCGAGGGGCCTCACTTCTCAATGTCTTAGACTCATAGACTTTAAGGTCAGAAGGGACCAGTACGATCATCTAGTCTGACCTCCTGCAAAATGCAGGCCTCAAGACCTCACCCACCCACTCCTGCAATAGGCCACCAACCTATCACTGAGTTATTTACCTCCTTAAATCTTGATTTAAGGACTTTAGGATACAGAGAATTCACCGGTAGGTGAGCCATGCCCTGTGCTACAGAGGAAGGCGAAAAACCCCCAGAGCCCAGGCCAATCAGCCCTGGGGGAAAATTCCTTCCCAACCCCAAATATGGTGATCAGTTAGACCCTGAGCACGTGGGCAAGTCTCAACAGCCAGTTACCCAGCTACCCAGTCTTCACCAGTTTCCCCTAAGAAAACAGCAATGTCATAGGGCTGGAATTTGCTGTCCGTAGTTCCTGAATAGCCCCACTGGAGTTACACATAGAAAGGCGACTGGGATTTGCTTAGAAGTTTTTTAGCTCTCTATTATCTGAGGAAACTCATAGCACAGTGATCAAGGCGGCATCAGAGGTAAAAAGGAGAGTGATGGAAAAATCGATGCCTTTTGTACCCTATTCGAGAGCCGTTCACCATGCGGTGAATGCCGTTTTCCATTTGACGGCCCATAAAATGGCCTTGCTCTTGATCGAAAGCTTGTCTCCACCTTCCTCATCCTGCCATTTAAAATGCAGGCAGACCCCAACCGGCTCTATGATGCACTGTGGCAGTTCCTGGACAGGCTGTGATGAATCCCAGAAGATGATGGCCAACCACAGAGTGAAGCTGACAGATTTTGCCCTACATAATTAATCTTCACACCAAATATTAGTGATTACAAGTTTCTAAATGCTCCTCTGACACTACCCACCGTGTTTAAATACACATCCTTCAAACCACAATTTGAAATGTACACTTTTAATTGTATACGTCTTTGATTTAAACCGTTACTTCCTCAACACCAAATGCATATTTTCAAAGCTATAAACTTCTCATCCGTTTGGTTTCACTGCGGAGCTTTTCTGAATGTCAGTTTGGACCTTATTTTCAAACCAAGCAACCACAGCTAAGCTCGAACACACACCTCCAGGAAGCTGCGGGACTCCCTTCAGCAAATAATAAATTGAAGTGCAACAGTGTCCAATGAAATTAAAAGGCAACAAAGTACAGTTGAAGAAAAATACTTTTTAAGTGCATAATTAATGTGTGGAGTTCATCATGAAGTTTAAGAGCTCTCTTGATTAAAAAGGGGAGACATTTATATATTTAACAGGAGCATCTCCAGTCGCGTTAGACAAAGGAAAAAATTAAGGGCTATAACCCTCAGATTAAAGAAATATGTCAACAACTAATGGGTGTGAGGAACAGACTTCTCCTATTATCAGGTTATTTCATAATTAGCTCCTCAAGATTTTTTGCACCTTCTTCTAAAACATCTGGTGCCAGCTACTTTCAGAGATAGACTATTGAACGGACTGGATCACTGGTTTGATCCAGATATGGGAAATACGTTACAGTCCAAACGCAATGGTATGTAAGCTACCACTCGATGGATTTGCAAGTAGATTTATGCAGAAACAGTAACACAGATTATCAGGGCCGAAGTGTGTGTGTGTCGTTAGGTAACCCAACCGTGTTACTGGGTTTTGCCCACATAATTTCCCTGCTTGTTGTTAGACCACAGACCCCACCTATTATCTGTAATGAGACTCTCGGAGCACAAATGGAGTAATTATGCAGGAAGGGTTTTCCAGAGGTTAACGAGGGACCAATTTAAATCATAGCCAAAAGGAAGTCACGAGAAAAATCCAAAGACCAAAAGTTCACCTGAATCTTAATAAAAACTTATTAAACAGCAGCTTTAACTTTGCGGCAGTTCCTGAATTACAATGTGGAATGAATTTTTTTATATCTAATACAGATAAAAGGGATCTTCCTTCTTTGCAAAGAAAAGAAACCTTTTAGTGAAATTCACAATGGAATACAGACAGCTCCTTATATTTGCAGCTTAATGATGCACATGGGTTTTGGATAATGGGGTCCTTGCCTTTGAGACCACAAGTTAATGACCGAGGATCCTGGTTATTTCCATGATAATGATGTTTATAAAGTATTGTATATCGCTGCTATCCCCCTGTGGCATTACACTTTAATTACAACTATGTATTTCTCAGGATTGTTTTGTTCCTTGTCCTCAACACACTGGGATTGTGAATTATTAATTGTATTTTTTAATGGGCTGCATTAATTTGAAAAGCAAAAGAACTCAGTTACTTCTCCAGGCCCTAAAACTTTCCAGCTGAGTTTGTATAGCCAGTTCCTATGCTAGAAGAGTTAACCAACTCATTGAAATTTTCCAATTTCTTTTTAAACGAATAAGAGCACTTTGTCTATTTGAGCAAAATTTTCCTCTTTGATGCTCTTTTGGCTCCAGAACTGCAGGTTAGTCACTTGTGCTGAGAGGAAAAATACTTTGTTGAAGAGAACTTCACTCCTCTGATGGCTCGACACCTTTGTCTAATTTCAAGCCTAACCTTGCTGATAGCCATGATGTCTATTTGGAAGTGCATTGGTTTGATTCCTCCTTCCTCAGGAGACATTTGCACTCACACCATCGTTTTAAGACAAAAGCAGAAAAGCTTTTTCCTACAATTATTATAAACGGTTGGCTTCTGCCTTTGTTTTGTATTGCATTGCATTGCATTTCATATTGCATTGATGCACCATATCGTCACGCAGGTGAACGGTGTTCACATCCTAAGGTGCCTCTTCCCGGCGTTAATTAACTCTACATTACACACCATTCCTGCTGCTTCTTTCTACTCCTGCAGCCGTCATTTAACTTGCACTAAATTTGGAAAATGCCTTTTTCTAGAGTGGCCCATGATGGTACCAACTGGTGTGCCGATACTGCAGGCGCAGAACGGAAAGTCTAATTTTATTTGGATCCCAAACCACTGGAGAATTTTTTAAATCAGTGGTAAGATTAATTGATGAAGTTGCCAGCTACTCCCTGTCCAATACAAGTCTGTAGAGTATTAAGATCCAGTGAGCTGCTGCTCTAGTTAAGACGAGCTGTACCTTCCTCAATATCTTCCCCTTTGGAAGAAAACAGAGATGGCGAGGGGAAAGGTAAATGGCTGTTGAGGTCAATGGAGCTTTGCTGATTTACATCAGGTGAAGATCAGGCCCACGTCTGGGCCCACCAAACGTGGGTGGGTTTGAGTCCACCAAGTCTGTAAATCTCCTTCCCCAACTCTCTGCCCCACCCCTCCATGAAGTGTCGCCAGCACAGGTTAGAGTGAGCATAGCAACCCACGCCAGGTAGCGATCCAAAGAATACAGATGGAAAGCCGTTCCCCAAGGGCTGAGATGTCATCTGCTTCTCTGGTCCTTCCTGTAACAATGGCATTGTGATCAGCAGAGCTGTTCACCTGCCTCCCACCCATCTGCTCTCCAGGGTGCGTCTACACTTGTAAATTAAGTCAACTTAAGCAGGCTACTCTGTGTCTACACTCGAGTTTCCTTAATTCAACTTAAGCTCTTCCTTAACTCGAATTAAGGAAAAGTTAGTTCGCATTAGTAAAACCTCGTTTTACTTCGAACTAACCCTTAATTCGAACTCGTTAGTTCGAATTAAGTCAATGTGGCCATGTTAGTTCCAACTAACCGGCACATTGAGCTTCACGCAACTGACTAATTCGAACTAAACAAGTGCCCTGCACGGCCATGGCTAGTTCGAACTAGCAGTCTAGTGGGGTCGTTTTAGTTTGAATGAAGTTAATTCGAACTAACTAAAATTAGCTTGAAGGAACTAATTCGAACCAACTTTGGTAAGTGTAGACATAGCCCCAGAGCTGCAGCGAGGTGACGTCATGGGTGAGGTTCGTGGCCTGCCGAGGTCAGACGAGATGACCATCTCGGTCCCTTCTGACTTTAGAGTCGATGAGGCATCGTGCATTTTAGAAAGCAAACCCAGCCCCCAAAGGAGGTGGGGAGAGACAGCTACCAGAGGAAAGGCTACCGCACAGTCTTAATGGGGGTGATAACAAGGGAAATGGGACCTGAAAGTATCTTGGGGCTGCAGGGGCTTGGATCACGCCATCCCGCAGACTGTCCACGAAGGACCGGTGGCTTGATCTCCCCCACCAAGGCAGCGCCTCGCTTGCCCTTCCCACTCGCTGCTCAGGAGCATCTGCAGCTTCCTTCCAGGCAAGGCTCCGAGCTGCTTCCTTTCTTGTTCATTGTTTGCCGCAGGCTTATTTTTGTTGCTGTGGGTAGTTACATGGGGCTGTGGACAAACGTCCTGTCTCTATTAGTGTTGCCACTCAGTTACCCTCTAGACTGACCCCTGCATGGCCACGGCAATCACTCTGAATCACCCCATGTAAATGGGATCGTTACCTGGCGCATGCTGATCAACCCTCTAGATGTGGCAGGTTTTCTCCCAGAATTCAAGGCTCCAGCCTCATCTTCTAAGACACATCACCCCTATTGTGATCACAGCTAGAGAGGACGGATAGTCCAACGGGTAGTGCCCCTGCAGAGTTCATTTTCCTGCTCCTGGGTCACCCTGGCAAAGTTAATTAGGACCAGACCGAGATCAATCAATGGGAGCGAGGAGCCTAGATATCTTAAAATCTCACCAGCTCCCTGTCCACATCTTTGGGTACAAATCCAGCCCTTCGGTTTTGTTTTTTTCCACCCGTGTAAGTTTTCTATCTGTTTAATTAGTTCCAAAGGGGGAGTCGTGTTAGTCTAGTTCCGGAAAACAAACAAGGAGTTCTGTGGCACTTTGAAAGACTAACAAATGTATTTATCGTATGAGCTTTCAGGGGGAGAAAATCCCACTTCGTCAGAAGGAAGATGGAGAACTTACACTTCCCTGCATTTATTTTCCTCCTGTTCTATGAGTCATAGGATCAGGTCAGATTTACAGCAAATCAAAGCAGTTGTTTAAATTCAAACACTGGGGAACAGCGTGTTGAGGGAGGTGAGATTAAATCACCTGTTATAATGATGAAACAGTGGCATTCTGTTGTTTTCTTTCTTGGTCTTCTCTTGTAGTAGACGACTTCTAGGTATCCGTCTGGCTCTTGTCGATCTATTTCTTCACTTCCACAGGTGAGTTTTAAGAATACTTGATAGAGATCCTGAGGGTATCATCACCTATAACCCCCAAGTCAAACCTCTACAGCACATCATCAAGGATCTACCGCCCATTCTACAAGACGATCCCTCACTCTCTCATACCTTGGCAGACAGACCTCTCCTTGCTTACAGTCCCAATCTTAAACAGATGATTTGTTAATAGCTGTACTTAGACAAATGGATTGTAAACCAAAGCTTCAAAGAGAAACTGCAGAACTGGAATTCATATGCAGGTTTGACACTGTTGCCTTAGGGTTAAATAGGGATCTCGGGTTTTTTTCTTATTACAGCAGGTGATTTGACCTCTCCTCCCTCTAAATACTGTTCTCCATTGTTTGAATCTAAACTACTGCTTTGATTTGCTGTAACAGTCTGACCTGATCCTATGACTTACACTTCGCTGCTTTTTTTCCCCTCCCATTCTGTAAGCTCTCCATCTTCAAGTACCTGATGAAGTGGAATTTTCTCCCACGAAAGCTCATGCGATAAATAAATGTGTTAGTCTCTAAAAGTGCCACAGGACTCCTTGTTTCTATATGCTTAAGGTTCTTATAGCTGCTCGCCTTATTCCTGCAAAGAACAATCCACACAGAGGGTCATATTGGTATAATTATTTTGGTTAAAAAGAGAAAATCACCACCCTCCGCACTGGCAAAAAACTGTACAGTCCAAGCCCTGATCCCTCAGTACCTCAGCTTCCCATCTGTAAAATGGGGATAACACTGGGCTGCCTGGAGGCTAAATACATTGTGAGGCACCTTAGCCATCCCACCACAGCTGCATTCACAGAAATAACGGCGCTGTCAACCTCAGAAGTGGCCTTAGTGTCATCTGCAAATTTGCTGAGAGTGCAAATCCACGTGTGTGCGATTTAGGTGATATTTCAATTCTGAAAAGCAGTTCACAATTCTGAGGGGAGCTAGCAAAAAAAAAAAAAAGTGGTAATAAAAGGGTTTCCACAGAAATGAGTTCATCATCATGGTAGCCACTGATCCCTTCTGACAACCGAAAGGGAGGTCTGATGGCCTGCAATTCTATCAGACTGCAATTCAGCAGGACAAAGTCAGTTTGTTAATGTCTTTCAAAATAATCACGTTATTTTGTTGCTCAACCTTGTCTCTGGACACGGCTCCCACTTGGGCTGGACTATCTGGCACGGAGAGAAAGAGGGTTTAAAAGAAAATCCGTATGTTTAAAATCTGTTTGGTGATGATGCAAACAACTGCTTACAGCAAAGGGCACCTGATTAGACATTTTGGCCCATGGAGCCCCTGGCGAATAAGGAATCACAGCAATCTGGGACTTGCAACAGCTCAGCAAGCAGTCCTGGCTTCTCGCTGAAGGTCCTGTCAAAGCCAGACCATGGGATTGTTTTAAAGGGCACTTTAAGCACTTGCAGATACACTCCAGGGTGAGGGGGAGAGGGGGAAATAAAAAAATCATGAGTAAATCTTAGGCATTCCGATTGCAAGTGCCGTGCACTGCACCAAGAGCAATTTGCTTGTCCAGTTTGGGACTGGTATTGGCCCAGTGAGAAAAGCCAATGGTTAAAGTATAATTTGACAGGCCCCGGAACCCTCCTAATCTCCAGGCCCCCTTCCCGTGTTGTCTGGGCCCCCTTCATGCATGGGCGGGCCCCAGCCCAGGTAGGCATTTACAACCACTTCTCAGTACCACATGCATCGGTTATCGCTCCATAAAAATATTTATAATTTTATACGGCGTTTATGTCTCTAGCAATTATTGTCACAAACTAGCAAACACTGCATCACACAATAAGTGTTGTGATTAACAACGGTGGGGCGTAGGACCTGCCAGCAGCCAGGACAGGGCGGAACATGTGTTCCGCCAGATTTTTTTATTTTTAGGGGCCCCGGAACTCTGGCCCCTCAAATTTGGGAACTGTGTTCCGGTGCGTTCCCCTTTATTTTAATCCCTGAGAAAAGGCTGATTTACTGGTGTGGGAGAGACACATATCTACTGTACAGGATAGCCGCCCACTGAGCCCCAGAGAACCTCATCCCTAAGGAAGGCAGGTGGCATTTATCTCTGCTGTATCTCAGGGATGTGCTGGAGGGAAATCAGGGAAGTGAAGCAGCTTTTCCTTTACACTCGGGCCACCCGGGAGGACACCTGACAGAGGAACGTCTTCTCTGGGATAGCAATGGAAGACCTTTGCCGCCCTGGAAATGCACCTTTGTGCGTCAGCGACCCCTACCGATGCCGCTAGCCATAAAGGGAGAGGCAGACATTTCCCCTGGATGCTCATGTCCTCAGATGGCGTTCCCATTCGTAGGACTTCCCCAGCTGAGACAATGTAACTCCTGCCTGCATTTATGCTGCAGTGAGCTTGGCCTGGCATTTGCCTATGCACAAAAGTTGCCCCACTTTGACTATAGATAAAGCCGCACGATCTCCATAGCACGGGCACAGTTATATCAGTTTAAAGGGGCTTATTCCCGTATGGGAAGGGAAACATGTTCTACCGGTACATGCCACCTTCATACTGGTATTACCGCAGCCACACTACGGATTTTACTGGAATACGTATTTTGGTAAAAACGAATGCACCTCAAACTGATAGTGATACCGGGACAAAAACTGTTAGCAGGTCCGCCAAAGTGTTGTTAAAAGATACCGGCTGCAGGCAGAGCTGAAAAGTGGTGTTACAGGAATGACGTAACTGCTTTCAAAACCGAGCTTGATAAATGTATGGAGGGGATGGTATGATTAGCCTATTTTGGAAATTGACTGATATTTGGCTACGGGCGGTGGATTTACAAGTGGCCTAAGAGGGGAGAGTACATGGGGTGGGTTCTGAGTTATTACAGAGAATTGTTTCTTGGGTAACTGTCTGTTGAGACTTGCCCACATGCTCAGGGTTTAACTGATCGCCATATTTGGGGTCGGGAAGGAATTTTCCCCCAGGGCTGATTGGCCTGGGCTCTGGGGGTTTTTCGCCTTCCTCTGTAGCACAGGGCATGGTTCACCTACCGGTGAATTCTCTGTATCTTAACGTCCTTAAATCATGATTTAAGGAAGTAAATAACTCAGTCATAGGTTGGTGGCCTATTGCTGGAGTGGGTGGGGGAGGTCTTGAGGCCTGCATTTTGCAGGAGGTCAGACTAGATGATCGTACTGGTCCCTTCTGACCTTAAAGTCTATGAGTCTATGATAGGTGGAGGGGAGTGGAAATAACCAAGGATAATTTGATACTTTGCCCCAGTCTATACTGCAAACTGTTTTTGGTGGCGGTGGAAGGGAAATACGCAAGTTACTTAAAATAATTTGCGTATCTCCCTTCGACTTTCAACTGCCTACTTACTGTGGTGGCTTCTCCAGTGCTACTCCATTCGAGGGAGGGTCTTCAGGAATCAACTTCCCGACTGACTGAGCGGGTCTTCACAGACCCGCTCAGTCAATCCAGAAGTCCAATCTGATGGCGATGAATTTGCCACTGTACATGTAGACCTGCCCTTTGTTCCAGTAACTAGGGCTGGAATTTCCAAGAGAGTTGAAGTTGTCAAGCATCTAAATCCTATTGGCTCGTGGCTGGCCCAGGCCAGCTGACTCACGCTTGTGCGATTCGGGCTGCTTTTTTGTTGCAATGTAGTCATCAGATCCTTAATGCCAAGCATTTTTAAAGCAATTTTTACCAATTTCATTGTTCACAATTGCATAAAATTATGGGGTTGAAGCTCTTAATTTCTTTTCAACCAATTTAAATTTTCACAGCTGTGGGAAATTATAGGGGAGGGGCCAGACAATAATGATTGAATGACAGCAGACGTTGAAATTCAAAAAACGTTATAACCATTAAAACACAAACCTCTCAACATCACATGTCAACAGACACAAAGTAAATATCCCTAAATCAAGCTCTACTAAGTTCTCAAGCTCCTTTTTTTTGTACATTGCCTATCTGTAAATTTCAATTATGGAAATATGTATTTTGTCGGTGTATTTGTGTGTGGTGAAATCAATGTTTACTGACATTTCCTGATCCAAATCTAAATCTTCCAAGCCTAGTCACATATAAGCGCTCAGTACAGGAACAAATTACTATGAAAAAGAGTTATTTTTATTTTAAGGAGTTCACATATTTTCCCTCAAGTGTTGGCAAGAGCAAAGATTTGAGCAAGTACAATCGTAACAATGGCCTTCCTGTAGTCACATGATCAAAGGCACAGAAACGGCAACGGTATTAAAACCTTCAAAGTAACACTGCACTTTTATTGTTGTTTCATAGAATCATAGAATAATAGGGATGGAAGGGACCTCATGAGGTCATCTAGTCCAACCCCTGCTAAAAAGCAGGACCACTCCCCCTAAATCACCCCAGCCAGGGTTTTGTCTAACCGGGCCTTAAAAATCTCCAAAGATGGAGATTCTACCACCTCCCTAGATAGCCCATTCCAATGCTTCACCACCCTCCTAGTGAGAAAGTTTTTCCTAATATCCAACCTCGACCTCCCCAGCTGTAATTTGAAACCATTGCTCCTTGTTCTGTCCTCTGTTACCCTCGAGAACAGCCTAGCTCCCTCCTCTTTGGAGCACCCCTTCAAGTAGTTGAAGGTTGCTATCAAATCTCCCCTCAGTCTTCTCTTCTGTAGACTAAATAAGCCTAGTTCCTTCAGTCTCTCCTCATACGTCATGTGCCCCAGCCCCCTAATCATTTTTGTTCCCCTCCGCTGGACTCTTTCTAATTTGTCCACATCCTTTCTGTAGTGGGGAGCCCAAAACTGGACACAGTATTCCAGATGTGGCCTCACCAGTGTCGAATAGAGGGGAATTATCACATCCCTCGATCTGCTGGCAATACTCCTACTGATGCAGCCTAATATGCCATTGGCCTTTTTGGCAACAAGGGCACACTGTTGGCTCATATTCATCTTTCCGTCCACCATAACCCCCAGGTCCTTTTCTACAGCGCTGCTACTTAGCCGATCGGTCCCCAGCCTGTAGCAGTGCATGGGATTTTTCCGTCCTAAGTGCAGGACTTTGCACTTGTCTTTGTTGAACCTCATGAGATTTCTTTCAGCCCAGTGTTCCAATTTGTCCAAGTCTCCCTGGATCCTGTCCCTGCCCTCCAGCGTGTCTACCATTCCCCCCAACTTGGTGTCATCCGCAAACTTACTAAGCACGCAGTCTATTCCATCATCAAGATCATTAATGAAGATGTTGAATAGAACCGGCCCCAGGACCGACGCCTGGGGCACTCCACTCATTACCGGTTGCCAATCAGACATCGAGCCATTGACTCCTACCCGCTGAGCCCGTTGATCTAGCCAGTTTTCAATCCACCTTACGGTCCACTCATCCAACCCATACTTCCTTAATTTGCCGATGAGAATGCTGTGGGAAACCGTATCAAAAGCCTTGCTAAAGTCAAGGTATACCACGTCAACGACTCTTCCCACATCCACAAATCCAGTCATCTCATCATAGAAGGAAATCAGGCTTGTCAGGCACGATTTGCCCTTGGTGAATCCATGTTGACTGTTCCTGATCACTCTATTTTCCTCCAAGTGTTTCAAGATGGATTCTTTGAGGACCTGCTCCATGATTTTCCGAGGGATTGAGCTGAGGCTGACCGGTCTGTAGTTCCCCGGATCCTCCTTTTTCCCTTTCTTGAAGAGAGGTACTATATTTGCCTTTTTCCAATTCTCCGGGACCTCCCCCATTTGCCACGAGTTCTCAAAGATAATGGCTCTGCAATCACTTCCCCCAACTCCCTCTGGATCCTCGGATGCAGTTCATCCGGCCGGTTTATTCTCATGTATCGCCTACTGCCCCAATCTGGGTCCCAAGGTGCAAAACTTTACGCTGCCCTGGAACAAAAGACAGCCCCAGACCGCAATTATCAACGAGTGGCAACACACATGTCTAACGGATGCTCCTCTACACTCTCACCTCTAAAAGTACTTTCACAAACAAAAAGTATCTGATTTTAGGAGAGTCTTAATCTAGCAGGCAAAGGGCAGAACAAGGTCTAACAGAAGTTGAAGTTAGGAATTTTCTATTGGGAAATAAAGATACAAGTTTTAACCGGTGACAATAAGAAACTTTGGAGTCCTGAACTCCAGGTGGGATGAATATGCCCCAAGCTAAAGATACGCTTCACTTCAAACACAAGTTAGTGAGCTTGCTACTGTTCCTTTATGTTGTGGGGAAGAATAAATAATTCTTTCCCTGCCAGCAATTGCAGTGTGAAATTCTGTCACCTGGGTTATGCAGGCGGTCAGACTAGATCAGCACCAACCATTCTCGCTGAAAATATCTATCAATCTATAAGGCCTTGAGAGACAGAGTGGAGAAAATTCTGAGGAAATCAAAAAGTCTGAGCTATTTTGTATGGCAGAATATACGGCACACTGCTCCAGGAGAAGACCATTCCGGTATGAAATATATAAACAGAACAGATCAGAGGAATTAAGACCTGCTCCCTTTTCTCCCCCACCAAAAAAGAGAGAGAGAAAGAAAGAAAAGACACACAGATACTACAAAATACCAGCGATAATTCTACTTTAGTTATCCAGTGAAAGGGTGTGCATGGAACTTGGGAGATGAAACAGAAAGATAAGAACTCAGAGTTGGAGCGCTTACAATCTTCATGGTGCAAATTTCACAGTTTTATTTTCTTAAAACCCTAGCTCCTGCAGTTGTGTGGATACGTAAGACTCTATGGCTATGTCTACACTTGGCCAAATAAGTCGACTTAGCATGTCTACACTATAAAAGTAGGTTGATTTAAAGTGGATCTTGCCAAATTGACTTAGAGCATCCACACTGGACGCCTAAGTCGACTTCTAGGGGCTAGGTGGACCTGGGACTGGTCCATGGTTGCAGGGGGGGCACCCCTTACAAAGTACCAGGGGGCTCTGCATTTGCCCCATTGTATCAGGGTACAATGGGGGCTGAGCAGGGCAGGGTACAGGAGCAGGGTGGGCAGGGCTGTGTCCTGCCCTGTAGGTGGGCACGCCAGGCTCTGCCTGTGCCAGCCACCCTGGCAGGGAGGTCAGTGGGGGAGCCCTGGGGCCCTTTAAGTCGATTTAGGGCTAATCCACATCTACACTGGCTAAGTTGACTTTATAAAGTCGACTTAGCCAGTAAAGTCATCTTTAAAGTAGGTTTAATAAAGTCGACTTAAAATTTCCTTAAATTGACTTAAGCAGCAGCTTAAGTCGACCTAAGGAAATTGTAGTGTAGACGCAGAGTAAATTAAGTCGACTTAAGCAGGCTTAAGTTGACTTAATTTATAAATGTAGACGCACCCTATGCGTCTAGCGCCCTTGGTTGCAGAGAAAAACTTGTTTGACCTGAATGCCTCCTAATGGCAAACAGGACTCAACGTTTATTTATTTATAAAATCTCATGATTTCTCAGCCAACCTCACTGTTGTTGGGAAGGGCTAAAACATGATTTTAAAACACTGTAACAAGGTTGGCAGCACTGCAGTCGAAAGTTTGATCAACGCCAAAAAACCAAACGGATGAGACACATACGGAATTGCAGATTAGGAAAGTAAAACCGTTAGGATCAGAGATAGTTCACCCCTTGAAGACATACCCCACAGTGACAGACATAGAAACTGGGTACCATCTGAATTTCAGTTATACTCAAACTACCTTGATAAAATTATCAAAAACGCCTTAGTGAGTTAGGAGCCAGCGTCCCATTTTCAAAACTGATTTCGGCCCCTCTGATCTCACTGTCCATGAATGGGATTTGTATATGAATCAGAATTTTCACCAGTGTAACTTAATTTGGTTATTTTGCACTCATTTCAGTTTAGCTTAAACTGCTTTCTAATTAGCATAAAGTACATACAGATCAGGTTCATAGCAACGGAAACGGACATGTGCACTGCAGGCGTCTGTCGGTGGTGTTTAGAGTACAAACCCATGTAAAACCCCCCTCCCATGGGTATAAATAGCATTAAAAGAATGAGGCACAGCTTTAGCGAGCAAAGACAAACCTGATGGGCATGGGTTTGTATCTGAATACATACCATCCACATTATACACATGCCCACGTCCTTCAGCTCTGTCTTCAACTTGCCCAAGCTGTGCTCTAGGAAGGCAAGAAGCTTTCCCCACCGCTTCCCCCTGCGATAACCTTTCGTTGACATATGTAATTACACGCTGCAGGGTGGATACAGAAGGCTTTTCGCTGCAGTGTGGGGATATAGGTACTCTACACCCTCCCATCAGTGGCGTGTAGGGTGGACATAGGACAAGGGTGTCCACACTGCCTTTGGACCAGGTTTACGAAATCGATTTTAAATCGCACCATTAACCAATGCAACTTTATACTGTGACAAAGCCTTCGACTCTCATCCACCTACTCAGCTCCCCAAGATTTGGTCCAGAGACAATCTCACTCTCACACACTGCATGTGTGGCAGGAAAAGCCACTGACAAGATATGGAAAGTAAAAGGGAACACAAAGACGGGAGGGGAGAGGAAGAACGGCTGAGTAGCTAAGGAACCAGCCTGCGACTTGTGAGATCAGAGAGGTCAACTCCCAATCCCGCTCCAAACTCCCTGTGTGACCTTGGGTAAGCCACTTACAGTCTCTCTGTGCCTCAGTTTCCCACCTGTAAGAGTACAGCTCACAGGGGATTTGTAATTTGGTTTGGAAGAGTCCCTTAGGAGGTCATCTAGTCCAACCCCTGCTCAAAGCAGGACCAATCCCACTAAATCATCCCAGCCAGGGCTTTGTCAAGCCAGGCCTTAAAACCCCCCAAGGATGGAGATTCCACCACCTCCCTAGATAACCCATTGCAGTGCTTCCCCACCCTCCTTGGGAAAAAGTTTTTCCTAATATCCAACCCACACCCCCCCCCCCCCCCCACTGCAACTTGAGACGATTGCTCCTAGTTCTCTCATTTGCCACCACTGAGACCAACCTAAAGACTGAGAGATGCTCTAATCTGTAGAAACACCATACAACTATGGTAGCTAGAGCATGGAATTTGACTAGCTGTTGAATAACTATACATTATACATTACTAGGCTAATTGAAGTGTGGGAGGCTAAAAATAAACAGCGCCGATGATACAATAACGTTCGTAGACACTTTGCCTTTTCAGAACGTAAGGTTATAATAATACATGTTCCCCAAGACACGGATACAGAGATGTCAACTCAGACGGGGTGGGGTGACGCATCTGCTCGCAGCGACAGATGAACTCATCGATTAGAGAAGATCTTTCAGAACACAGACGTGTAACCTGCAGACACAGCGGTTCAGTTCACTGGCAGCTGCGGTCAGAGCTCGCCAGATGTTCAGGAGAATCCTAGAAACCACTATCTTTATTCTGATTTCTAAATTACCCTTTTACTAAAAAATATATTCTAAATAATATCATCCTCTCCCTTTGGAAATATCTCCCACTGAGACTAAACAACGTTAGACGATTACCCGTGTAGAATAGGCAGGGTGTCACTTTATCTGCTCATATCATTATTAGGCCTCTGATTCAACTAAATACTTAAGCGCATGCACAACTTAAGCATCTATATCATCTCTCTGACTTCTTTGCTGCCTACGGTGTGACTGACTGCCTCTAAATCACTACCCAAAATGTTTCAAAGCTGGAAAAAACTCTGGTTTTTGGAAAGGCAGGTGGTCGCCGGAGTGAGGCAGATGTGAAAGCACATAAAACCAGACACTTCATACGCAAGCATCAGACTAATGGGATGCCGGGCCCCTCTGAATTCAGATCCACCCCCGAACTTCATGGGTTAGCTCTATTTCTGCTCTGTATGTGCCATATTCTGTTGCACCATGTACAGATTTTAAACAGCTGCACTTATACATGTACTGCTGCTCCCAACGACCAATAATTTGAGTTACTCATCAGACACAACACTATCTTTGAACATGATGCAGTAGTTGCAGGAGATCCAGTCTCACCGATACATCTACCTAACTCCTAGTGTTGAACGTGTCCGGGGCACACTCATCCCCACAGCTGGGATGATCTGTAGGATTAACACATGTGACATTAACGGGCCTAAACCAAGCCTGACTCTAATCTCCGTTTTGTTTTGATGGGCTGGTCAGAGAATAAAAAGAACCAGATTTTTTAAGTCTCCCTCTCCCTTGCTACCTTCGTCCTCTGGTCTATAGGTCTGGGAGCAAAAGAAGTCCCCCCACGCCCAGAAAACACAAGGCCTTTGTGAAAATCTCCCAGAGAAAGCAATGGGTAAAGTGCTTTAGGCATAAAATCTGACTTGCTTTAAAGCTGTCTGATCTGGGGTTGAGGTGTGCCCCAAAAAGCCTCAATATATCTGTCCAACCAAAAAAGGAAAGATTCCATTCCAGGGAACTCTTGTGGCATCGTCACGCTACTCCAAAAGTTGCTGGCACCTTCCTTGTGTGTGTTCCAGTGTCAACAGGTGACGGTAACGCAGACAAGCGACTTGGATTTCTGGGATGCAGTGCGTCACTTTAATAATTCACTATATGCCAGGAGTGCCGAAGCTACGGGTCACAAGCAGCGCACCAGAGCATTTCACAAGGCCTGCAGCCTGCTTCGGCACAATATGCTAATGACGATTCCTTAGCATTTTGTCGTCATGTTTACATCACTGATTACACAAGTGTGTAATCAGACAACATCGTACACAGATTGTTTCTATCTAAATTCATATGAAATAAGTGAAACTTAAAACATTAATCAATACAGAGGACTTCAAAGCTTATTAAAATATGGACAATCTGTTTGGCGCACACTGGGTTGTGCTCCTGTGTGTACTAGATCTATTGCTGTTTGCACCATCACTCAATGCTCACGTGAGTTGTGCCACTGAAGACACCAGTGATTTAGGGGAGGAAGAAGACGTCCCCACAATACCTTTTTCAATGGAAAAGGAAAACAACCTCAGTGATTAGTTTAAACTTAATCGCATGTTAAAAGTTACCCAGAGGCAAATCAGTAACCGAGGTGCTGAAATACCACTTCGCTCTGCAGGAAAGGTATAGAAGAATTAAGCGCCCTGCTCACTCCAGAGGTTCCCAAATGGGAACAATGCGTCTTGTATTTAAATAAAAAGTGATTAATACAGGGCTCGATAAAGTTGGCTCCCAGCTAGGCTCTAGCAGTTTTATTTTTAGTTGCCAGAAGGCGCTCCTCCATTGCATTTATGGCAACCTGGGGCCCAGGTTTTGTTGAGCCCTGTATTAATACTTCTGAAAGTGAGCTTGTTGTGAAAAGAAAAAACAAAATTAATATGAGACTCATAAATATTACCTGCCTTCTGTTGTTTCTGGATTCTCTTTAAGCAGTTAAGCTGTGTGCTACACTGGAGCGGATCAGTGATTATCCCAAGAGAACATTTCCTGGGTAAAACAATATCTAGTTGTCTGGTGACTGAAAATTCACATTTAGGGGGGTCTGCGGGGCTTACATAACCAAGACAAAACCTCTCTTCTGGGTTCGGGTTTACTCTTAAGTACTTCCATTCTTCTATCACTCTGCTCCATTCTTGTGGGACATAAACAAGTAGATACAGCTGAGAAACGCAGCTCCTGGGCCATTATACCGCTGGTGGGTCGTACAATGAAGGCGGCAGAGTTTCAGAGTGCTGTAATCTTTATTTGGAGAAGCTTGGAAGACCCTTCCAGATCAGAGGGAGCTTCATTTAATTATTTTTGAGGCTTATTAAATGACAGTGACCTTAGCAACCCCTTTGAAAAAGGAGACACATCTGGTTTTTAGTCTGCTACATGCCGGATACAGTGAACAATAAGCTTTGCAAGCCAAGCTTCTCAGAATAGGCTGTCCCTCTTCGGGCTTTAGTGAGCACTCACCTTTCTCATAGAGACCGGAGGGAACTTGCAGCTTCTCAAAATACCCTCCTGCTTGGCAAGCCAGTTGCTGTCACAGAACGTGCTTAACTTGCACTGCTGCCTCTGGGAACCACACATACCCCCTGACAACAGAACAACACCCATCAGACTTCAAGCAGAATTCTCCTTACCAGAACCACCAAAAACATTTTGCAACGGGCCCCCCCCCCCCAGATTTAGCATTTACTCTTAAGAGGAGGATTTTTTGGAGCATCAAACACACACACTCAAATTGTCCCGTCCTCCTGAAGAATTGCACGAAAAGGCCAAGCACTTTACATTGACACACGCATTCTCACCGGTACTTAACACATCCCGAGACTGTCCCTAATGCGCACTCAGGCCCAGAATGCAGCGGGGCACATACAACCAGCATCAAGGCTCCCTTCATGGTTGACCTTGCCCCAGCATTCTTGACAACACCCCAGCCTTATACCTGGAGCATGCTTTTCAAAAACTTAACCCTTTATAAGTTTAAGGGGCACTAAAACTTCCCAACTGAAGGCCGTGCTAAGAGCTTGCTAAGATCCTGTGCGTGAGAGACGCAACTTTTTTGATGGAATGAGAGCAAACTTCCCCTCCCCCACTGGTGCACAGTTTTGGGAAATCATTAAATAGTAAACAACAGGGAAGGTCACATGGATTAAATCTAAATAAGTGCATGTGAACGTTTTCCTAACCCAGGAAGAGCCAAAGTGTTCATTTCCTGGTCTGCGCCCTTCTATGACTTTCTTACACCATAGTTAGCTTTTTACATTGATCAAAGAACCCACCATTTCTATCTGAGAGGCAGCCCCTGTAGATCAAGGCTGAAATGCACTAATGGGGCAGTTTGGGGAAGGAGCAAAATCTAGCTGTCAGATCACGGAACTGGGAACCAGCCAGGACTCCTGAATCTAAGGCCATGTCTACACTGAAAATTCTGCATCGATCCCCACAGAGCAACGCAGCGGGATCCATTGAACGGCCAGTATAGACATGCTTAGTTAACCCCGGAAGTGCTCTCCTTTCGATGCAGCAAGTCCATCCGTCCAACTGGGGTAAACCTGCATCGACAGGTGAGCATTGCCGGTCGACGCAGCTGAGTGAAGACAGCGCAGTAAGTCAAAGGAGCTGAGAGTTATCCATTCTGCGGCACGCAGATTGCGTATCTCCTTTCGATTTAGCCCTGCAGTAATCTCAGCTCTGCAGCTGGCTCACTGTATAAGCTGGGCCAAGCCACTTAGGCCTTGATCCCGCAGTGAGTGCCACCCGTGCCTGCACAGAGTTCATGGCAGGATTCAATCCACCAGCCTACACAGTCAGAAAAGCAGCAATTGCTTTTGGGTGCTCCTCTAGACATTTTTCTACCATGCCCATCACCACTGTACCTGAGCATCTCAATTTTAAGGGGCTCTAACTCAAGTCACCTAGGTCTGCGTGATAGAAACAGCGAAGAAAAGCCAAAGATCCTGGTGGATGAATGACAGGAGATAAACCCACGTTTCTTCACCTTTTTAACCTTGTACCTTAAAACAGGTTGAGACTAAAGCTGGTGGGAACTTTTCCCTCACACTTTCTTTGATGAAAGGTGGCTTTTGAACAACAATGGAAATTTCCTGGGGAGACTTTCATTTGGGGCAAATTTTTCTGGTTTTTTCAGTGAAAGAATGAGAAATGTTCAGTTTTGAGGGATCTCCCCCTTCTTTCCTCAGGGTGGAAATAGCTGAAAACAGGTGGTCTTTTCCTTTCTTTCAGTTAGGCAAAAAAGCAAAAATACTTTTCATGCTAAATAGTTTTTTTTTCTGTTTCATTGGTAACATTTGTGGGAAATATACGTGACCAGCTCTGGTGCTGATCCTTTCCCACGTGGCTGTTTTTTTAATGTCCTTTGTGCTAACAAGGTACTTTGGAAGGCTCACTGTTTCAACTGCAACCACACGGGGTTCAGAGGATACACAGAGAAAATGCAATACAGAAGGAGCTGGTTTGTACTACATCTTGATTTTAAAAAATACATACCTACACTTTCTACAGCCAAACTGCTTAAAAAAGTTAAAGCCCATCATTCTGTTATCCACAATAGGAGCATGTGTGCAAATAACCGTAAGAAGACTGAAAGCATCAGAATGTAAACGCTGCGTACAGCACCAAGCACAATGAATCTCCTGCTTGGGGACTCTAATCACCCCCCCCCCCCCAATGCAAACCCACATCATCAGCTGATCTTTCAACTGCAAATGACATCACTGGAATTTTTCTTTCATTTGTTCAGTGCTTGCTGCTCGTGAATTGTGCTAAAGAGAGTGGATGTAATGCAACAAGCTTACAAGCCTAGGTGCGTGTCTAGTCACTTTCTTTGCCCTGTTGGCTCCATTTTTATACCTAAGGGTATCCAGGCCAATGGTAATTTCATTCAAGGTTTTCCCTCCTTGTGCAGCAAAGCGTTCAGTAGACTGTCAGAGAAACAGTCACCGTGTTTTATTAACCGAGGCAGAACTGAAAGAATAATAGGATGGGTAGGTGCTACATCCAGGACCAGGTAAAGGTCATACAGGGAAAGCTAGGATTCAGAGAAGAAGAGCTGTAATATTGCTGTTGAAAAAGACATCCACAGAGATGGGTACATTGTCTGTATTCTGCATGCCCCATGTGATTGCACCAGGAAATTCAGCCAGACCCTGACTTCATAAAGGTGTTAAAATAGGATTAATAAAACGGGTGCGTTTTCTCTTGGTCTCATTTTGGCCGGCTGAATTGAAATGCCAAATTGGGCTTCCCACTCTCTGCTTCTGAGCCAAACGCTGGTAGTCAACACCCAGGGCAACCTGGCCAAAGAAAATCGTGACTGAACAGTGGACTGTGTTCCTGAATATTGCCTATTCTGGGACATTTCTCCCTTCAGTCCCACATTTCCCCTGGCTTATCATCAAACTGCTGCTGTTTGCCTTATTACCCTGACGACTTTTCCATCTTGCTGTCGGTTAGGAAATGGTCTGGGGAGCTGCTTTCCTTCATAAGAAGGAGAAAAAACCAAACCAAACCACCAGCTTCACTGCCCTCTGCACAGTGACCTTGTTTTGCGGTGCCAGAGAGCAAAGGACGCCTTTTTCACCGATCTTTCATATTCACACCCCAGGGAAATGCTATTTCAGCACATGCGGCGGTGACCTGCATCAACAGCAGGGTTACTGCAGTGAAAACTGTACGTAGCACTGGAAACACGAGACTCTCTCAGGCTCCGGCAGGCAAGCCATAGAAGATCCTGCCACAGCCCATGGCGACACCTCAGTTCTGTTCATACAAGGGAATTTACGGCTTATCGTTTATTACGTGTAGCACCTCTGTCGTGGATGAGGGCCCCACCGCACCACGTGCGGTACAAACCTTACGACAAAGACGGTCCCCGCCCGAAGGCACTGATGGTCTGGGTATCAGTTGAGACAGGTGGACACAGCAAATTCACCGTTTCTCCTGAGTGGTTGTGTGATGTTACCGTGTGTTGTTAAACTGCCACGGGGAGGGTGATGGGGACACTCCTCCATCTGCTTTGATTTGCTGTTACAGCCTGACCCGATCCTGCGTCTTACACGTCCCAGTCTGCAAGTTCCCCATTTTCAAAGCGTCTGACAAAGTGGGATTTTCTCCCACGAAAGCTCACGCAATAAATAAATGTGTTAGTCTTTAGAAGTGCCACAGGACTCCTTATTTGTCCGCCACCTACGGTACATACAGCACTTCAGACTAAGAGATGCTACAAAAATGTCAAATTACTGCAAAACCTCAGCGAGCCAGGCTTCCAAATGATGGAAAGCTGCAGGCGCGTTCCACCCATCAGTGCACTTACGTCCTTTCCCTAACATTTCTTCGGTAGCCATTTCCCACTGAGCTCATGGAACGCAGGAAGGGTGCTTGCCTGGCAGACCTGGAAACTGAAGACTTTTTATCTACCGTAAAAGGTAGATCATGGGCAGGACTCTCCCTCCTGTCCGTCATAGACACTTCGTGCCTCTTACACTGTAAGCTCTTTGGGGCAGGAAGTGTCTTTTTGTTAGATGTGCGTGCAGCGCCTAGCACAATGGGGGGCTGAGCTATGATCAGAGGCTACCATTATTCAGATAAGTCAAAACAACAATAAATCAAAACATGGCCGTGCTAACCTCCCCGTAATACTCGGCCAATGAGGTTCAGCCCCGCCGCACGGGACTAATGCTACGACTGAAAGAACTGTCGTTTAGACCCTAGTATCAGGGCCGTCCCTGGGCGAGGCAAAGGGGGCAATCGCCCCGGGCCCCGTGGATACACAGGCCCCACGCCCCCCCCCATGGCCACACTCTTCCCTGCTCCGCGGGCGGGGAGCACTAAGCCCAGCCTCTGGGCTAGCCCCCTCCGCCCCCGGGGACTGAATTCCCGCTCCATGCACTGGGATGAGGCCACAACACATTTTTAATTGGTTACCAAAAAAATCACCAACTGTTTTGAGCTGCTTCCAATCTGGGGTGGATCTGAATTGGCAGCCAAGCAGCGAGAAATTCTGTATCCCAATTGCCACTCCCCTGAAAACTCCAGCCTTCATTTTCTTTACCGCTGTGCAATATAACCGTGGATCACATGTGTTGGAACAAGCTCATGAGGGTTTTGTGATCTTTACCATGCTCAGCGGGTCTGGAGAGACCCTGTCAATTTACACCTCCCAGCAGAATGATCCTGGCTTTTCTTAATAACTATTAAAATCGCAGTCTTGATTTCTGTAAACCCCGTCTGAACAGCTGCTGCGTGGATAGCTTGAAGTAATGATTCAGTCACAGTTTTGAGGCCTGTAAGGAAGTGTCAATCAATCAATCACACGCATGCAAGCCACAAGTTTGAAATACAAAGCTGAATTAAAAAATGCCAGACCTAGATACTGAAGCGACTGACTGAGACAACTGAAACAAACAGAGAACTGGGGCACTTTTAAAGTCTAACTATTTATCGCATGAGCTTTCGTGGGAGAAAATCCCACTTCGTCAGACGCTTTGAGGCAACCGAGTTATTATTCGGGAACTGAAGAAGTGGGTATGACTCAGACACGGAGCATCATTTTTTTTCCCTAACAAGGAATGAATCGCAACCATGTCTGAATGGTACTACAGAACCAATTCTTTGTGCTGAAATGTACGATAACGTCGGCCCAAAGCACAGCCAATACCCTGAGAGACGTCAAACTGCAGCCAACGAGAGAAAGAGAGAAGTGTAGACAAAGAGGGAGCGTAGTGAACTAGATAATGCACTCGGCTGTGACTCAGGAAGTCTGGTTCTATTCCCAGGTCTGATCATCTGAGTGACTTTGGGCACCCCAGCAGGAAAACAGACGAGAGCATAGACACTAGCAAGTCAAGCTGGAAGCAGAATCAGGCAGGCCAAAGAAGAATTTGAAGAGCACCTAGCAAAAGATACAAAAGCTAACAACAAAAAAATGGTAAGTACATCAGAAGCAGGAAGCTTGCCAAACAATTACTGAGACCACTGGACAATCAAGGTGCTAAAGGAGGAGCAAAGAGACAAGATTTGTTGCAGAGAAGCTAAATCTCTTACAGCTGAGGATGTGAGGGAGATTCCCACACCTGGGATGTTCTTTTTAGGTGACATTGTAACCCATATGCCTAGAAAGGCTATCTCTTTGAGACCTACCGAGGGTGGGTTACTGTTGCTGGGCAGATTAGCGACCCACAACTAGAAACTTCTGGAAGCAGGGAGTGGTAGCATTTTTGAGCATGCTCCACAGGAGATCCTGCTGGTGTGATGTGATGTCAGTCAGATCACATGAGAACAGCAGTCTGTGTAGACCCCACGCTAGAGCTGCTTTGAGAAGAGCCCATGTGCTCAGTTTTCAGGAGAGAAGCTGAGCCAGGAGTGAACAAGATGTTTTCTCCCTGTAATGGAGTCATCTGCAACAGACCTTGCAGACATGCATATGGGACTGAGGGCTGGTTGCAAAGGAGAAGGAAAAGCCTGCATGGAATGCAACAGAAGATTCCTGCAAAGAAAGAAGAGGACAGCTATTTCTTGCCACTCAAGCCTCTACACTGGCACAGAGACTGTAGCTGAGAGTTGGGTGAACTCCACCTGGACTTTGGGACTCTTGGGTATCTTATGTGGGAATTTCTTTAAGGATTGTTCTTCGTTAATTGTATTTTGTTTTCTTAGGATAAGGTTTATTTAGTTAGCAGTTGATAAAGTTCATTGTTATGTTTGGTTTTAGTAGTATTTTAATGTGGGGTGGTAACTCTGAGCAATCTTTGCTGTGAGTCCTGTACAGACTGGACCCTGGGTCTCCAGCTGCTTTCTCCATAGGGGTTGGGGATTGATTTCTGTGAAGCACTGGAGAAGGGCAATTAAATGAATTTTAGCCCATCTGAAGATTACAACATATTTTAGTGTCTGCCCTAGACTGAGATGTCAGTAGGAAAGATAGTGGATCAAACTGATAAATTAAATAGTAATAAGTCACCAAGTCTAGACGGGATTCATTGAGTTCTGAAGGAACTCGGCTATGAAACTGCAGATCTGTGGTATGTAACCTATCACTTAAATCAACCTCTGTACCAGATGATGCGAGGATGGCTAATGTAACAAAAGCGTATGCCTTAATAAATTTGTTAGTCTTTAAAGTGCCACAGGACTCCTTGTTTGCTTAATGCATCACTAATTTTTTTTTTTTTTTTTTGGAAAGGCTCCGGAGGTGAGCCTAAGAACTACAAGCCAGTAAACCTAACTTCAGCACAAGGCAAATTGGTTGAAATTATATCAACAGAATTATTAGACACAAATGGACACAGGGTGTTGGGGAAGATTCAACACAGTTCTTATAAAGGGAAATCATGCCTCACTAATCTATTAGAATTCTTGGAGGGGATCAATAACACACATGGAGAAGGGTGGTCCAGTGGATAGAATGTATTTGGACTTTTAGAAAGCCTTTGATAGAGTCCTTCACCAAAAGCTCTTAACAAAATATGCAGTTATGAGATAAGAGAGAAAGTCCTTTCATGGATCAGTAACTGGTTAAAAGATAGGAAAAACTGGTCAGTTTTCACAATGGAGAGGGGCAAATAGCAGGGTCCAACTGGGATCTGGGCTGTTCAACATATTCATAAGTGATCTCGGAAAGGGGGTGAACAGTAAGGCAACAAAATTTGCAGAACATTTAAAATTACTCAAGATTGTTAAGTCCAAAGCAGAGTGTGAAGAATTATAAAGGGATCTCACAAACTGAGCAACTTGGTGACAAAATGGCAGATGAAATTCAATGCTGATCAGTGCAAAGTAACACATATTAGAAAACATAATCCCAACTATACATACAAAACAATGGCATCTCCATTAGCAGTTACAATCAAGCAAGAGATCTTGGCGACATTGTGGATCGTTCTCTGAAAAGATCCATTCATTGTGAGGCGGCAGTTCAAAAAGAAATCAATAGAATGTTAGGGACCATTAGAAAAGGGATAGATAATATGACAGCAAATACCATAATGTCATTATATAACTCCAGGGTACGCCCACACTTTGAATACTGCATGCAATTCTGGTCACCCCATCTCAAAACCAAACTACATTAGAAGTGAAAAGGGTGGAAAAGAGCCAAAAAAAATGATTAGGTGTATGGATCAGCTTCCGTACAGGAGAGATTAGCTAGATGGGGATTGCTCAGCTTAAAAGATGACTAAGGGGAGATAATGCAGACATTTGTAAAAGGCCTGGGATGGAGAAAGTGATTAAGGAAATATTATCTACCCTGTCACATAGCGCAGGAACCAACAAAAATAAAAAGCAGGTTTAAAATATAAGGAAGTACTTCTTCATACAACAACATGCAGTCAACCTGCAGAATTCATTGCCAAGGGAACAAGATGAGTTCATGGAGGATAGTTCCATCACTGGCTATTAGCCAAGAAGGTCAGTGATGCCACCCCATGTTCTAGATGTCCCTAAACGTTGACTGCCAGAAGCTGGGACTGGACAACAGGGGATGGATCATTCGGTAACTTCCCTGTTCTCTTCATTCCCTCTGTAGCATTTGGCACCAGCCACTGTCAGAAGACAGGATACTGGGCTATATGGACCATTGGTCTGGCCCATTATGGCCATGCCTATGGTCTCACTTTGCCTCAGTTTTCCCATCTGTAAAATGGGGATAATGCATAAGCTTTAATGAAAAATGCTACATGAGAAACCGCTATTATTATTCGTCCAGTGTCCCAAACACTGGGGAGAGAGAAAGTCCCTCACTCTATTGGAAATCATAAGAGATGCGGCATCAAAAAGGAATCAAGGAAAACCCGTGCCTGACCTTAGGAGAAAGGCAAGAGACGGCACCATGCACTGGCTCAGACAAACGCACATAGCAGGTTACACCCCAAACTGTGCATAGCCCTCACTGTGGATGGATTTCTTACTTCTCGACAGCACATCCTTGCAGAATTCATCTCTCTCACACTAACAAAAATCGCACTGCAGGCAGCTCTAATCTTGAAAAGCAGTACCTAAAAGGTCTCATGCAAAAGCTTAGTTGTGCAAATGCTAGGGTCTGCATGCGTGGTTTGTGGGTGCAGATCTTGGTGGGTACCATTTTAAAATGTGCTCCAAGAATCTCTGGGTGGGAGTGGTAAAGGACTGGGATACCGCCCAGGACACTTGGTCTTGATAATAACCAGTTATGTGAGGACCAGAAGCAGCGGCATTTCCATGGATTTCCCACAAAAGCTTTTCAAGGTTTCAATTTCTTCTTTCACACAGCGGTTTCGTTAAAGATGACTGGGCGTCTCATGTTCCAATAACGTCTCGTCTTTGTGGTGGTTAGAGACACAGCCAAAGGGCAGTTTGATTATTAGACCAAAACACACAGCCTGGAACATCTCATGATTCTGAGAAACTAATGGCTAAAAAAAGAGGAAGTAAAATGCATGTGATACGAGAAGCAATGTGTTATAAACAGTTATCAAAAGTATGAGGTTAAATGGAAAAACGGTCCCCGTTAAGCCATTAATGTTTAAGATAATGTTTGTCAAAGAATGGAGCACAGATCCTGGGGAAAATAGGAAGGGCTAGCCTGGGAGCGTGTGGAAGATGTTTAAATAGATGCGTTCATCTTTAGCACTACAAAAACAAGGTCGAGGTGAGGGTGGGAGTGGGGGGAGAAAACAGGACACAATTGGTTTCATCCTGAACAGGGCTTGGATGTCAGGAGGTTGGAAAATTCTGATTGTCCACATTGGAGTGACTCATTTTTAAAGAACTTTACTCCCAGGGGAGGGTGTCAGGAAGCTGATTGCTCAAGGTATTGCCGCCTCTCGGCCTCATTTCTCAGGGGGTAACGCATCCATTTCTGCATCACAGCTCAAATACAGCCTAATCCTGCCTGCATTCTCTAAAGCTCCCAGGGAAGTCAGGGGATCGAAGGACAACTCCGTTAATGCCACCTCCCCGCGCTCAGCGCACTCCCACGGTAAAAACACGGCTCAAAAGTCAAAATCGACTGAGTGCGGGAGAGTGGGAGAAGGGAAGGGATGGAGGCAAGATATACCTCCCTGATTCTCTCAGTGTATTCGTGCTAGCTGGGGCCCTCTTTCTGTAAATTAGAGCAGTTTTAGGGCTGCTCTAACTTACGCCAACTGGTTAGGGTTCCTGTGAGTCCATAAGCCACCCGTGAACTGGGATATGGCAGGAGTCGTCCATGCCCACCTCGTACACCAGGGTGGCGGGGAGGGATCGCTAACACAGCAGCCGGCTACACCACTTTCTGCCAGCTGAGAACCCCAGGGCCACGGGAGTTCGCGGCTGATCACTCATGCTCAAATTCTGCCACTTTGCACCTACGGTGCACCTAAAGTGCAAAGTGGCCAGAACAGGGGGGGAATATCTGGGCCACCTTCGGAAGCCAATTATCTCACAATGAAAGTCAAACACTGGAATCTTTCAACAGACTTGCTGACTGTTGGCACGGTCACAAAACAGGAATGCAAAGGGGAAGGAGCTTGGAAATCTAGAGCCGATGAGTACCTCAGATCCCTGCACAGTTTGGGATGTGGAGGTTACACAAACCGTAATGCTCCTCACTCTGGTCCCATCAAACAGGATCCTTTAAGTTACAGCCATAGCAACAGAGAAATAGGGAGGGTAAAAAAAGCAAGCAAAAACCATGGGGGAGGGGAGAAAATGTTGGGTTTTTAGTTTATAATTTTCTTTCACTGGTAAATGAACAGATGTGCAGGAGATAAAGGCAGGCACACAGGACCGGCAGATTCATGTCACATCAAAGTGAACAGTTCCTGCTAATAGGAACAATGGCACAGATGATAAAATGCCTAATCACACCATAGCCCTGTGAGAAAAGCTGTTGCTGTGGGACGCGGTGCATGAGACCAGCCAAAGGGAAAGAAATGCAAAAACTACAAAACAGAATGTTTCCCAGCATATAAATAGTGTGAGGGAATTATTAAACCACCCTGCCGTTGGAATTTTTCAGCATATATGTTCAAGATATTTGGACTTCCATGTTCCAGGTACGGGCAGTGTTTGCAGCCAGAAGCTTCGGGAGGTGACCTATATATTTTAGCTCCATATATGGACCCCAGCCCCATAGTGTCTGAGCAGCTCACCATCTTATCCTCACCAATCCCCACAAGACAGGGAAGTGCGGAGACCCAGAAAGGCTCAGCAATTTGCCCAAGGCCACGGGGAAGTTTGTGGCAGAGTAAGGACTCGAATGCTGCTCTCCCAGCTTGTGTGTGTGTGTGTGTGTGTGTGTGTGTGTGTGTGTGT
>ML685781.1:16802935-16815788 GCA_007922175.1 Pelusios castaneus
TGTGTGTGTGTGTGTGTGTGTGTGTGTGTGTGTGTGTGTTCCTGCTATCTATCATCACCTGAAGGGTGTAAGAGCTACATCTTCTGCAGGGAGGCCTGAAGAAGGATGCATGAAGCATTCTTTCCCTTCCACGTAGGCAATACGGTCCCAGTCCTGTAAGCCAGTATGAACAGAAGAAAAAGAATAAAAAACCAGGGTCCTGACCCCATCCAACACAGCTGAGCCACGGGTATGGAACCGGACCCACTGTTCTTGTGTTCTCTCAGAGCTGCTGGAGGAGTAGTTCTTATGTCTCGCACAACAGGAAAACGTCTCTCTGCTTACCTGAAACGTCCTTTCTCTGAGTCAAAAATGCCCACAGATATGTTACAACAGGGACGTCAGGCGGTCTGCAATGTGGGCGGTAGGAATAGACTTGTCAGTTACGGGCAGAGCCCCCGAAATTCCCTCCCGCTGAGATAAATCCAAAGTGAGAATCAGTCCAGATTGCTTTCCTGAATTACAGACTGCGTCACCCATGCTTTGGGGGCAAAACGCGACAATTGCTCTGGCTGCAGAGTAGGGGAAATTCCCTCCAGTGAAAACAGACCCAAATCCTGGGATAGCCATTTCCATCTATATTCTGGATCACGTCTCTCTGCGTTCGACTGGCGCTGTGGCTTTTATTACACAGAGAATGGACATTTTCAGATGAGAACAAGTCATTTTTCCTATGCTTCATTGCGCCTAAGACCACTGATCCGTTACAATGGGACGTTCGTAGCACCACAATCCTTTAAATATGGACATCCAAACCCAGGTTACGATATAGCTGTCATAATCCCCTGGACAGTAAGATGTGGAGACGCCTTCTGCCAGAAAAACCCAGCATTTGCTAAAGAAAACATTGGATGAAGAATATGCAGAATTTGATGAACTTCGTTTCAATGGCCATCTAGGAGATCACAGCATAGGAAACACCTTATTCGTGATCTGAGATTGCCCATGCTCTACGGACTGGACAGTACTGCTTAACAGATGGAAGTATGTACTTAAGAAAATTACTGTAGGACTCTCGGCCTGCATTAATGAGGACTATCAGCCTGCATTAAAAGAACAATCCAACCTCTCATCAGCATAAGCTCCCAATTTCAAAAATGTACCTGATTGTGCTAGCAGCTATCAGGAAGTTTACTTTGGTGGATAGGAAGGGTAATTACACCTGAACAGATCGCTTGAAAAATCAGATTCTAATTACAGCTTTCATCATGTACCTAATTTCCAGATGCCTTCATACAAAGAACAAATAAGTTTTACTGTACAATCCATTCAAAAGTACACACCTTGATTAGCAATTGCATTTTTTCCTCCCCCAGTGTCTCCAGGGTACACACAAGTCTTGGCTTGCTACGTTGGAAGCAACAGGTTCCCAGAATTGCAAAATTATTACAGCATCTCTTTGTACAACTTTGAACCTTTGACCCTTAATTAATGGGGGCAGCCAAGAGCTCTTATTTCATGTTAATGAGCATATCCTTTCTTGGATTTTGTTTACATCATCTTCCTCCCAAATACCTGCTAGGCTCAAAAGACAGAAGTCTGAAGAAGTCAATTAAGAAAAATAAAATTAGGATGTTTTATTAAAAGAGCCCTTTTGTTAGGGGGTGAAACTGGCGAAAGGAAACCGTTGTTCTTAGTTACGTAAAAATCTGTGGCTAGGTCTGTGACATTGACACGCCCTCCCGGCGTAACTAGCTCCAGGCAGGTCTATACGCAAAGTTGCATTGATTTTAACTCAACTGACGCGACATCCCAGCTCCAGGCCAGGCCTGTAACGTACCTGCAGGGTTTGCCAGCACATCACTCCTAGTGTGGACGCAGCTCATGCCAGCCAGACCGCACTGGTATGACACTGTTCTTTCACCATTCCGGCGTATTCCTCCCTTCTCCTACCCCTGCTCCCGTTCCCCTTGAAGCAAATTAGCAATACTACCACATTGCACTTCTGCTGATATAACAAAGTCTATATGAAGGACTTCTGCTTGCCCAGCTACAGCAGTCAGAAGCCACAGCCCTCTGCACCCCGACCAACATGGTTATGTCAGCTGAAGTCCGCAGCAAAAATCTGGCCTGAATTAAAACGGCGCAACTCTGTATATGAACCAAGCCTAAGACTTGTGCATCATCTAGGGGCATGGGGTCCCGTATTTGCCTTCTCACTATGCTACAAACCAGAAGTCAAGATCTCTCTCAAACTCATTCCTATTTTTCTTCCATTACTGTCCCTGTTAAGTGATACTTCAAACAGAATGGAAACCCCTTGTACGTGTATCATAAAAGTACACCTGCTAAGCAGGCACTCTTACGCTACTCAAACAGATGTTTCATGTCCTTGCACTAGCGAGAAAAGGTTATTTTCTATAACTAACTGAGAACTGGCCACTTGATCAACAGCAAAATTTATCACCAAGTTGATCCATGGCACATGCTCTTTGAAAGGGCGGCAAACATTTCCCTCCACAAATCACCCCCTGCTGAACCCATTTCTTCTGCCAGCTTCTTTTCTTTCTCCAGAGCAAAACCATGCCTTTTCTGCTGAGAGGCGAGGGTGCCTGCATTTCCCTTTTACAGCAAGTAACTTACAAAGCATATCACATTTAGAATGGCGACCTGATCTTTTTATTCCTAACAGAGTTGTGTTGTCTCTCAAATGATATGACCCAACTCACAACTTCGCTGGTGTCTTATTTTAAGTAACATTCAAACAAAGCCTAATAGAGCTGCCCAGCCTGTGGGAATCAATCCAACAAGTTACATCAGCAAAGAAACAACCCTGTTATCAGTCCCATTAGTTTAAGGCCTCCGAGGAGTTCTCTTAGACTCTTTTAATTAGGTATCCATCATACAAATGAATTAATTAATTAGTGATAAGCACCTGAAGCACATTACTCGTAAGAATCTATTTTAAGCTTCAAATACACCAAACAGGTCACATCCCATTACTACATCAAAGCAGAACCAAGCTTCAGTGTCTCAAGCCTGGTCTACACTAGAAAATTACATCATCTTAAGTATGTTTCCCAACACGTGGAAAATTCACACACCGAGTGGCACAAGTTAGGCCAACCTAAATCACAGTGTAGACAGTGCTTGGCTAACAGAAGAATTCTTCCATCAGCTTAGCTACCATCTCCTGGGGAGAGATTACTTTCACACATACAAGAGAACCTGTCCTGATGGCATAGGGAGTGTTTACGCTGAAGCACGACCGCTGTAGCACTGTAGCACCACAGCTTTAGAAGGCTGAGAACACTATCTTTAACTATTCCTTGCTGTAAGAGCAGAAAGCATCACCTAGTCAGCTTCCCAGGGAGCCTCAGTTCACTTAATAGAGAGATCTTCAAAACAAGACCGGATGTCTTTCAGAAAGATGTGCTCCGTTTCAGCTGAAATCAAGGTGCATTGCTGGGTAAATCTAAGGCCTGTGTTATGCAGCTGCCACATGACATTCTGACAAATTAGCACTTTCCAGTGTGAATAAAGCACACTAAGTGGATTAAGAACTGGCTAACTGATAGATCTCAAAAAGTGGAGAACAGTCATTGAATGGGAGTATTTCTAGTTGTGTTCATCTGGAGTTGACATGTGGCCCAATGCTATTCCAGCACTTTTATCAGTGATGTGAAAGTAAACATAAAATCACAGCTGATCAAATTTGAGCACGCTGTCAATTGTTGTATCAGCTATAATGGCAATGGCAGAGTGATCTGGTCTACCAAGCAATCCAGGCCCACTCTACTAAAATGCGTTATAATGCAGCCAAATACCAGTTCATAAACTTAGGAAAAAAAGGATGCAGGTCGCACCTGCAAAATGGGGGTTGGTGGGACTGTATTCTGGAAGCAATGACTCCAGAAAGGATTGAGGTCATGTGGATAAGCAAGTCAACATGAATCCCCAGAGTGATATTGTGGTAAAAAAAAAATGGCTAATGCGATCCTTGGATATGAAAACAGAGGAGATGCCCATAGGAACAAGGAGGTTTGTAAAGCATTGGTATACAGATGGCACATTAAACAGCTTGAACGATTTCACATGTCCTCCCTCCGTTCAATAAAGAACATTCGCCAGCAGAACAGTGACCAATATTAAGGTCCTGGAGAGAGCAAATGCAACCAGCATTGAGGAAATGCTATTGAGAGCACAGCTTAGATGGACCAGACACATCATCAGAATGGAAGACCCACCGTCTCCTAAAACACACCTTGTATGGAGAGTTGAGGCACAGCAAAAGAAAGAAGGGTGAGCTGTATAAAGCAGAACAAAGAGAACGTGAAGAGTAATCTTCAGTGGGTTGGCATCAATCTCAAAGAATTCAAGCAAGTGCCTCAGAACAGGACTCACTGGCGGTCTCTGACGAGATCAGTATGTAACTGGTTGAAGTGGGATTGATAAAATCACCTCCAGGATGCCATAGAGCTGCATCATCAAACAACATAGATAGGGACTTCCCACGCCCTCAGTGTGGCTGACTCTATGCAACAGGGTTTGGACTTCGGCATCATATACATAACCTAGATAAGAATTGCGACAATATCGTCATCGTCCACAATGGACCACCGACCTCCACAGCATTGAGAGACACCCATTGGAATACTCTTCGGTACTGTTCTGGTGACCACATTTTTTAAAAGGATACAGAAAACAGAGACGATGCAGAACAAAGCCAGAAAGACGACACGAGGCCTGGAGAAAATCCCTTATAACCTGATTACAAAATACCTTCCTGGGGAGAAGATTTGGTTCTAAAGAGCTCTTCAGATCTAGCACAGAAAGGCAGAAAAAGAACCACGGCTGGAAACTGAAGCCAAATTTAAATCAAACGAAGCACATATTTTTAGTGATGAGTAACCATTTCAACACACTCCCAAGGGAAGTGGTGTATTCTCCATCTCTTGATGTCTTTGAATCACAACTGGATGCCTTTCTGGAAGACAGTCTTTAGTCAAAGATAGGTCATGTGGCTCCATCCAAGGGTAATGCGGTGAGATGTAATGGCTTGTGATACACAGGAGAGACCATGGCCTAATGCTTCTTCTGGCCTCAGACTGTGCAAAGGCAGCCATGATATTCTATACAGGTTCTTTTGAAGCCCTCATCACCAGAGAATCCAAGCACCTTCCAGAAGTGCATTAAGCTACATAACTAACATTTATCACGTGTGGTTTGTTCGTTTTCTCATCCATTAGCTGATGATCATAACAGTCCTGGGATTGGTCACAAAGTCTATGAGTTTATGGAAGCAAAGAACTTCTGGGCGCATTAGTTAAGAGAACGTGGTTCCTGGAATGAATCAGGACATTGTTTAAGCAGTAGCTTGGGGTTAAAATGTGTGGTGCAAGGAGCAAGACAGCACATTCCTTGTTTTGATCTTATGGCAGTCTCCGTAGGAGCATGAATTATCAGAGGATTGGGATGTACAATGCAGTCTCTGGTCGATGGAAAAGCAGAGCAAAGAGCATAAAATGAAAGCATGGGTTCTTCCCCTCCCTCCACAAAACTTAATATAAACAATGTGGCACAGCCTTGTAAATGTTTTCTGATCAGCATCTGAAAGCCCTTCCTCAAATGATTTAGTTGCTGTTACAATTTGCCACTCTTAGCAAGATGGAGCTCTCTGGCCACACGGAAAATAATCACAGCCCTCTAACTCAGGATCAAACTTCTGGGAGCTGCACAAGAGAGAAACGTGAGCATAAACTTCCCTTTCAGAGGACAGCACTGGTGTGAAGAATAAATACGGGCAAAGGAAAAGCAGTTTTTCCGCTGCTTCACACGTTTGGCCTTGGATACAGAAGGCAGAGCAATATTGATGAGAACGGGCAAGAAAAGGGCTGCACCAAAGGCAGATGGGCCAGTTCCCCAACCCTTTCTCCACTCTTCCCATCAGCTAATTCTCCTAAGCATCACATAGACTTCTACTACCTGCATGAAGAAAGATCAGTTGGGCCACAAGGGAATTGACTGCGAACCCACACTGCAGCCCTCCTGTAAAATGGGAAGGTCACACACACATTTTTCTGATGGTCCCTATGGATCAGCATCAATAAAAGGCAGCCATCTGCTAACAAAAAATAAAATAAAAATCCATGGCTGTTGAAAAATAATCCAGTTTACTCTTCAGTCTGGTGGTAAAGAAACAGCAGTAAGTAGGACGGGGTGTCTTTTAATACCGTGGAGACTTGGCTTCGATCTGATGCCATGATTTCTGGGAGCTAAAAGCAGATATCTACTCAACGGCAAAATTTCAGGGCATAGTTCCTCTGTTCACATCTCAACTTCACAGTCTACAATCCAGTGCAAACAACAGTAAGACTGCATCTTACGCAAGATGCCAGTAATGTTACAATTAGAGCTGTGCAAATAACAGATGGTTTGTCTCATGGGTCACACCATTAAGAAATAAAATTCACTTCATTTTGAGCAGAAATTGAATTTAAAAAAAAAATTCAGCCAACTGAAAGAGAAAAATTCATTTTGAATCAAACGGTTTAGTTTTCAAAGTTTTAAAAATAAAGTCGAAGTACATTTCAAAACAAAGAGTTATTTAGAACAAAAAATGTCAAAATGTTTTGATTTTTTAAAAAGGTTTCCCCCCTCCTCAACAGAAACACTTGGGGTGAATTCGACAGACATTCATGAAATGTTCCAGTTGACTCCAATCTGCTTTTTTTGCTGAAAGGTTCAACCAAACACCATTTCCCAACATTAGCCACAGTTCTGCGACAAAACAAAGCCCAGAACTCACATTCCAAACGTATGCAATTTGCCGTGTAGACAGCAGCATTCTGTAATCAATGATTGGCAAACATGATCCTTCTTGACTCGCATTTGACCGAAAGGGCCGGGTTTAAATTGCCAAAACATTTTGCATATTTAGGGACTGATGTTACAGCAAATTATTAGGAATTCAAAGTAGCTGCCATTTTTTGATACAAAATGAATTATATTATATAAAATGGGAAATGACTGTCTAGGAAGGACTACACAGTGTAGGTGTTGGTCCTACATATTGGAGAGGCAAGGTGGGGGAAGTAGTGTCTTTTTCTCTCTCTCACTAATGGAAGTTAGTCTAGTAAAAGCCAGTACGTCACCCACCTTGTGTCTCTAGGAAGGAGTACTGCTCCGCAAGTTACAGGGGATCACAGACTCTATATGAGTCAACAACGGAATACGGTTGCAAAAGAAGCGATCATTCTGGGGTGCATGAGCCGGGGTGTTGTGAGCAAGACACAAGAAGTCATTCTTCCACTCTACTCAACACTGGCAAGGTGTCAGCTGGAGAACTGTGTCCAGTTCTGGGTGCCACATGTTGGGCAAGACATGGACAAATTGGAGAAAGTCCAGAGGAGAACATCAAAAATGATGAAGTACATCTAGAAAACAATAACTACAAAGAGGGACTGGAAAAATGTGGTTTGTTTAGAAGACTGAGGGGGGCCTAAAGACAGTCTTCAAGGACATAAAAGGTTGTTATGAAGAGGAGGGTAATAAATTCTTCTCCTTATCCTCTGAAGACGATATAAATACAGCAAGGGATACTTTAGGTTAGACCTTAGGAGAAACTTCCTAACAAAAAGGGCAGTGAAGTACTGAAACAAATTGCCTAGGGAAGTTGTGGAGGATTTTAAAAGATGGAAGGACAGACACCTGTCAGGGAGCATCTAGGTAATGGCTGGCCCTGCCGTAAGTGCAGGGGACTGGACTAGATAACCTTCTGTGGTTCCTTTTAGGCCTAAATTTCTATAGTTCGATGATGGAGGGAGTGACGGATGGATTTGGGGAAGGGGGAGGGTGTGGATACAAATAAAAATGCAAATCAGAATATTGTGTCAATGATATAGTCCAGAGAGCGCTCATATTTTCCTGACCTATTATTATTATAATTTATTCGAATTACCGAAGTGCCTAGAACCCAACCAACAATCAGGACCTCATCAGAGCAGGTGCTGTACATTAAAGCTGTGAAGACAGCTATTGCCTGAGACCCTGCACAGATTTCCAAAGACACTGCCCGTCAGCCAAACGTTCTAGCCCTTGGGAACGACAGCTGTCCAGCCACCCATCAGGGAGAGGGAGGAGAGCACTCGCTAACCTCCTGCAAGCACCTGAGGAGTTAACTGAAAGCACAATGGAGCTGAGCGAACAGTGGGAACCAAATTAACTCATTTCCTGTTGCACTTACCAGGAACTGTACCAGGGAGGGCAGCAGGAGGTGAAGGTTTGGGGAGCAGAAAACGGGGAGGGGGGGGGGCACTCAGGGAGGGCAGTAGTGAAAAGGAGTGGAGGAGGTCGGGAGCAGAACACACCCGAGCCTCGGGAAGGGATCCACGTCTGCGGCTGCCCCTAGAAGTAAGAAGAAAGGAAAGCAGAAAGAAATACAGCAGGAGACAAGACAGACTAACGATATGTCTGCACTGCAATGTAAGCCCAGGGTGAGCAAGACTCACGCCAGCTGGCCCGTGTTAGGGAACACTGGGCTTGAGCGTCTACACTGTATATTAACCCTGGGTTAAGAATTTACTAGCCTATGCTCTGGCATCAGCCCTCCAATGGTGCAGACCCAAGTCCAAGTCACCATAGCTCAGAGTCCCTAGAGCTGCACCACCCGCCCCCCCAAAATGCCACTGCACTAGCCCTCGGAAAGTAGTGCACTGTGGGAAAACTTTCCTGCCTGTCTTGCACAAGAAACGATCAGTTGGGTCTGCATGGCAATCCCTGGAGGCTCTCTGACGGTGTGCTGGCAGATTGGTGATCAAAAGAGAATGGGTTAACGCTGACCCGAGCAGCTGCTGTTTGCCAAGCCAAAGGGGGGCAGGGAGGGTCTACCGTAGAGTGGATTGCAGATTGTTGGGTGTAAGATACTAAGGAAGTTGTCCCACAGAATGGTGGGATACTCACAGATGGCCCTAGAACCCAAGTCAAGCCAGGCTGCGTCTACACTGTGAAGCAATATGGGCTCGGAGCCTCCAGCCCAGCACAGTCCAGGAACCCTGAATCTGCACAGCTGCAGCATAGACCCAAAAAGAGATTAGCCTTGAACCTGGGCTGAAACACAGATTTACACTGTAGTGTAGACATACCCTGAGATTATACACTTCTGGGGGTCAATTCTAGGAGCCCCAAGGGAAATTGCTAATGCGAAGTAAAGATCTTTCATAAATTTGGCTGCAAGGGGCACCAGCTGGAGGATTTTTCTAATACACTGCAGGTAACATGCTGGAAGAGCTGAAAGGCCTAGAACAGGGGGTGCTGCCTCAGGGTACCCCCCAGTTCTACCTTTCATATGCTCTGAAAAAGTTCCCTCCCTTGGTAACATCCTGGCACAGCACAGCAAACAAGACTAGATAAAGAGAAGTAGGTTGCTCACACCTGCCTCTGATAATTCTTTGCAGGAGGGGTGACCCATATCATGCCGATTAAATTTCACTTCTGTGCCCCACGGCTCTGGTCTTCTTTTTTAAGCTACCGTGTTTTAATTCAAAGCAGAAAGAGGTTAAAGCGGCCATTGCTGCACCTTGGGTCTTTCCTAATGCAATTAAAAGAACAGGGAGCCAACTTCTGCTGCAATTCTCAGAGGCCCAGGTCATAAAATTGGGACAGTAACTTTCAGCCGCAGGAAGCGTCTAGAAGGATTGAGGCCTGGTCCATATTGAGCACATAGCCCCAATTCAGCCGCCAATGGTCCGCATCAGCACAGCTGCGCTGGTGCTAAGTCCAACCCTAGATGAGAAGTGTGATTTGAATTGGCTGAACTAATCCTGGTTGCAATCAGATGGTGCTTCCTCTCTGGCTATGCCAGGGGCGTGCAACGGGCCGGCCACGCCAGTCACTGGTTATCGAAGGCTGAAACTTAGATCCAGACGGTCCTGTCAGCCACATGCATCTCTGTCTGCTACACACCCGGCTCTTTCACCTGGTTTCACTAGGAAAGCTGGGTCCGTGGCCCTCTCCCACCGCTCCCCAGAAACACAGCGGCTCGTCATTTAACAACCTGGCGCTGGAGGGAATCCTCTGGGCACGGCTGAGTGGGGAATTTCCACTCCTCGCGGCGGCCATGTCTCATGAGAAAGACAGCCCGTGGGTGTGACGGAGCAACAGCTGGAGACCATTCGAGTAGAAAAGGGTGGAGATTTTCCCCCATGCTGGGCTCAGAGGAGCAGCTTACCAGAACGTACTTTCTAGATTGTACACATGCATATCTTAATCAACACTTTATCCATCTGCTTCTGCTAGGCTAGGCTGCCCATCCCCTCCCCGGTGAGCTCCATTCTCTCATATACACACCGCGTGGTGCACTGAGCAGATCAATCAATCGAGTTCAACATCCCTGGGCAGCATCCTAGTGACAGGAGAGAATCACAAAACACTGCAAGGTCGATAGAGCCGGGGGATCTTCCATCCTCCCCAGTTCTGCCTCTCCTGCAGTAGACACGGTACCATCTCCTTTCATTTGCACAAAAACTTTTCCCGCTCTGTAGCGGTGAATCTGTCTGGATTCCCCCGATGAGACCCCTCAGTTTTCAAGTTCCCCAGCCACTGCTTTGGACAAGCCCACCAGATGTGATTCATCGGGAAAGGAATAATTTAGGAGGTAGGAGAAAAATAATGTGGATTGCAGGCGAGACTATCAGAGATGAAAGCAGTTCTTCCTCCCCCACGGCGCTGCATGTCACATTCTAGTTGAAATTGGGAGCTTGTGCAGGGAAAAGCAAGAGAAGAGCCTCTTACAGGCTGCCCAGCCTTTGATTTAACTGCCTCTTGGGCAATACCGAATCTGCCCCAGCCCAGACACCCAAATCTGCAGCAGCCTTTCCTAACAGCCCTCTTGTTACAAGAATATTCTCTAGGAAATTTGCCCAATGACACCCTATTTCCATCCCGTTATGTACAGCTGGCACCCTGCCAGAGGTACCGTTCACCCCATGATGAAGCTCTCAGGCATCCTTTATAATAAACTCCTTTTTGCTCCATCATATGCCCACTAATTGAGGCTGTTCTTTCAAGGGCTGCATCCCAGTCACTGGCTCCCCACCAGGCATGGCCCCTGTGAAATCTTGTGCCTTATGGACCCATAGAAGACATTGGGTCCCATACATCCTTAGAGGCATCAGCACGTCACTTAGCATAGGTTGCACTGACCCAGATTTTTTATGACAATTTCATAGGCGTCTTTTACATAGAGATGTGAACGTCAATCTGAGTTTTACGCCAGCTACGGAATAGCATCCCCAACTCTACCCTGGTTTGCAAAACCTATTAACGTGCCATCCATTTCTGCAGGCAACAGAGGTCAGACACATTCAAGACAAAACCTTAGATCCTCTGACACCATGTCAGTTCCATTTGCTGCATATCAATCAGGAGTGCGACACTCACATGGGGGCTGTTGGGGGTGGGGAGGAGGATTTACAACCCACTTATGAGCCTTGAGTCCAGGCTGAAGCTCAACATTTAAGCTTTCAGCTCAGTTATTTTGACTTTTCAGTGAGCAGTGTTCTCCCCCCCTCCCCCTGCCACCCCAACTTGCCGAAAAAAATTGCGTCCTTCACCGTATGGTTACAGAATAACTCTGAAAATACTACTGTAGACTGTGTAACCAAGAAAGAAAGGTTGAAATGATAAGGATTCAGCAAATGCTTATGAAAACAGAGATTTGATTTGCAGGAGATGTTTGGGGGGGTTCAACAGGGGATGCATGTTTATGGGCACTGGAAGGGAAAGTTGATGGCAGAAGAACATGAGACAAAAAAGGATACTGGATGGATGATGATGTATCCTGGCTGGATCAAAAGGACCATTGGTCCACAAAGAGATGAGCAGAAGATTGTACAGCAGGGGTCCTCAAACTTTTTAAACAGGGGGCCAGTTCACGGTCCCTCAGACTGTTGGGGGGCCGTATTATAGTTAGAAAAAAACGTGAACGCGTAGCTATCACGTCTGCTGCTGGCCTGTGTTTCTGGGTACTGGGTGGCAGGCAGTAATGCATCCACACACTTTTTGTTGGTGCTGTGGGCTCTGGCCAGGCCCAGAGTGTGGGACTGACCGATGTTAGCCTGCTGGCCTGCTGTTGTGTACGCAACTAGTAGCCAATGTTCCCTCTAGGTTTGGCGGCTTGTGTGCAAAATTTTCAAGCCGTGTGAAAAACTTTTTCAGAATAAATTTTTGGGGAAAACTCACAAGACAGAAATTATAGGCATTAATTGAAGATAAAGTGATTGTAAATAGAATTAATTAATTGTGTTTAATTAATTTAATTGGAATGAATTTTGAATTGAAATTTAATTTTAAGAAAGGTTTTTATTTAAAATTAATTTTTAAAAAGCTTTTTAAAAAAGAAGGGAGAGAAAGAAAAAAGAAGGAAGGAGGAGAAAAAGAAAAAAGAAAAAGGAAGGAAGCAAAGACAGAAAGAGCAGGAAGGAAGGAAGACAAAGAAGAGAAAAAGAAAAAAAGGAAAGGAAGAGGAAGAGGAAGAGGAAGAGAAAGAGAAAGAGAAAGAAGAGAAAGAAAGGCAGGGAAGAGAAAGGAAGGCAGGGAAGAGGAAGACAAAGAAGAGAAAAAGAAAAAAGGAAAGGAAGGAAGAAGAGAAAGGAAGGCAGGGAAGAGAAAGGAAGGCAGGGGAGAGGGAAAAAAAGGAAAGGAAGGAAAGGAAGAGGAAGAGAAAGGAAGGCAGGGAAGAGGAAGACAAAAGAGAAAAAGAAAAAAAGGAAAGGAAGAAAGAAGAGAAAGGAAGGCAGGGGAGAGGAAGAGGAAGAAGAGGAAAAAAAAGGAAAGGAAGGAAAGGAAGAGGAAGAGAAAGAAGAGAAAGGAAGGC